>CM065716.1:82223412-82230912 GCA_033310375.1 Conus canariensis | reverse complement strand
TTTTCAGACGGATGTCTTACCCACGTCGCTACGGGATACCTAACCTGGGGAATGGAAGCCTCATGACGTTCACTTTGGTTCCTCCTCAACCAGATGCAGCTGTAACTGTTTTCAGCTGCCTCTGCCATTATCTTTAACGTTTTAGTTCACACCTTATCAGATATCCTGAGCTGTTTCATGAGCCAACAGGCTGATGAGTCTACAAACCCTCTTGCCCTAACTTCGATGGCGATGACTTTTGGGTTTGGGGGTTGGATTCTCTCAAGCCTTCGGCTAGACTGGCAACATTTTCAGACTGGTAAATATGAGCTTGTGAATCAGTTGCTTTGATGACCCTGAGTGGAATACAATGTCCAGTCTTATGCCAGTCTTCCTGATGATCTCTGGATCCAAACTGTGCCCAAGTTATTTCTGCTAGACTGTTGTGTCATCACGACTTCTGATTGGTTGCTATTTTGAAAGCTGAATTTTTAACATCATTGCACTATCACGATGGCGAAGAATACCGGGAGTAATAAACAGTAAAGCATTTGCTACTTTAACACTCGGTTTTCTAACTTCTATAAAGAAAATTAATCTTGCTTTTACTTAATAAGCTTCAATTTTTGTTTGGATGCTGTATCTACATACACACCACTAGCAAGCGTCATCGGGCTCTGAACGGGATATAAGTCATGGACCAAGTGGGCTACTTTTTCCGTATGCTGATTGTATGCTATCTTCCTTATCTCGGTTTATCATCTCATCCGAAAGACTAGCACCCAGACCCACCACTCACGGTCCCGTGGAAAAGGCGGCGATGGGGATCGGTCGGGAGAATATTTGAAAGGTCCATGATTCAAACCCATGATCTTGGGACACTTTGCTTCTGAGAAAGGTGTTTTAACCACTCTATACCACCATCGTTTTCCTGTGATGGACTGACCCTGAGATTTAGGCCTTCCTCCCACTTTGCACAATATGAGATGAAAATGTTGACCTTTGTATATCGGTGTATATATCATTTGTTATTTTCTTTTTCTATTCACATTGAAAAAGAAGATTTTTTTTGTCATGTTTTGCTGCAGTATTTACAGCAAATGGCCAAAAGTCAAACAAACAAGCAAACAAACAAACAAACGATGAAAATGTTGATCTTTGTATATCTGTGTATATTAGATATACTTTCTTTTTCTATTCACCTTGAAAAAGAAGTGTTGTTTTGTTTTTACATGTTTGTTTGCAGCATCTACAGCGAAAGGACAAAAATCAAACAAACAAGCGAACAAACAAACAAGATGCAAAGCATATAAACGTACTCCCAGTTTATCCTGAATACGCGTGAGATATTCCAAAAAGAGAAAAAACCGTCTTGGGCTGGTGTAACCGTCAGTAATGGCTATTCTGGTAAACATCGGCCGTCATCTGTGACCTATAATGAACATACTTACAAATTTTCAGAAAGATCGGCCAAGAACTTTCTGAGATTTTCCATAAAGAAGAAAACCATTATGGGCCGTTAGTAACGGTTATAACGGTAAACTTAAACATCGGGCATCATCCGAGACCCATAATGAACATACCTACAAATGTTCAGAAATATCGGCCACGTACTTTCTGAGATATTTCATGAAGAAGAAAAACCGTTAGGGGCCGTTATAGCCGTTAGTAACGGCTATAACGGTAATTTAAAACATCGGGCATCATCCGTGACCCATAATGAACATACCTACAAATTTTCAGAAAGATCGGTCACGTACTTTCTGAGATATTCCATAAAAAAGAAAAACCGTTATGGGTCGTTATAGCCTTTAGTAACGGCTATAACGGTAAACTAAAACGTCAGGCATCATCCATCGCCCATAATGAACATACCTACAAATTTTCAGAAAGACCGTTATAGGCCGTTACAGCCGTTAGTAACGGCTATAACGGGATAAACTAAAACATCGGGCATTATTCGTGACCCATAATAAACATACCTGCTAATTTTCACAAAGATCGGCCAAGTACTTTCTGAGATATTCCATGAAGAAGAAAAACCGTTACAGGCCGTTTCAGCCGTTAGTAACGGCTATAACGGTAAACTAAAACATCGGGCATTATTCGCGATCCACAATGAACATACCTACAAATTTTCTGGAAGATCGGCCAAGTACTTTCTGAGATATTCCATAAAGAAGAAAATCTGTTACAGGCCGTTACAGCCGTTAGTAACGGCTATAACGGGATAAACTAAAACATTGGGCATCATCCGTGACCCATAATGAACACATCTGCTAATTTTTACAAAGATCGGCCAAGTACCTTCTGAGATATTGCATAAAGAAGAAAAACCGTTACAGGCCGTTACAGCCATTAGTAACGGATATAACGGTAAACTAAAACATTGGGCATCATCCGTGATCCATAATAAACATATCTACAAATTTTCAGAAAGATCGGCCCAGTAGTTTTGTCTGGAGCGAGTGGAACACATTTTGACCACGGACGGACGGACGGACGGACACACACACACACACACACACACACACACACACACACACACACACACACACACACACACACCACACACACACACACACACTCAGAGCATTTCTTCGTTCCCATTCTAAAGTACTCCCTGTTCTATAAGAACTGGGAGTGTAAAAACGAAGAGCGTTGACGTCTTTGCCAAATGCCGTCCAAGGGCTAAACGTTACGTGCAAGCTGTTTTCCATTCACAAGCCAACTCTGAAATTGCATTTTCGACGCCACAGTAAGTTTATGAATGGTTACAGAAAACGCTTGGGCAGTACGTGTGCCCTCACTGTACTGAACAAGTGGAGCTGAAACTAGTGGCAACAGTCTTCCTTTTGCAGCAATACTATGTTTGGAAAGACCACGTGAGAATCAATGTCTCTAGTTCTCAAGTCGTCAAAGAAAATAGTACACCCCATGTGTTCATTGAAGAAAAACAGAGATGGAGACTAATACTCTTTCACTTGTTCAGAGACGGGGATAGAACACACGATCCGGTGTAACGATCCGTTTTAACTCCCCTCCACTTTTGAACTCCCCGGGAGTTAGAATTAACACGTGCCAATTTTAACTCCCCGGGAGTTAAAACAAACCACGCCAGAATGAGCCCCCTCCCCCCCCCCCCCCCCCCCCCCGCCCGTTTTAGATTAACTCTCCCACCCCAAAACATTCAGTTTTATGAATTAGTCACGATATGAGAAATAAACATTTAATGCACACACCCCTACCTCCCTCCCCTCTCTCTGTCTGTCTGCCTGTCTGTCTGTCTGTCTGTCTGTCTGTCTGTCTGTCTCTCTCTCTGTTTGTCTATCTAGTGGTCTGTTTGTCTGTCTGTCCGGTTATCTCCTTCTCTGTCTGTGTGCCCCCCCCCCCATGTCTGTCTTTTATATAAATCTTACGAAGGATAAAAGGCTTAGGAGATGGGAAGTCACTATCCTCCTTTCATTCTAGCACGGCAACAACCATGATGAAGAAAATTACAATGCAAATGTGTGTGTGTGTCTGAGTGTGTTTAAACATTAAAACAGACCTTATAACTCAGCTGTTTCTCAACTGATTCAATTCAATTTTGCTTTGAGAAGTGGTGTGACTATGCCAACGTGATTTGAAAGTTAGCGTCCTTTTAGTGGATGACCTGGGCATCCAGCACCCGTTCTGCAGGGCACTGGGCCTTATGGTTCAGTCCTTTTTCAATCGATTTTCGTCAAAGCTCTGTAATGCTTGCTGTAGCAAAGGCAATCTAACCTGACCAGTTAGCACTTCAGCGGGTGACATGGCCAGCTAGCGCCTAAGGTAAGGTATGAAAAAAAGCGCCTAGTTTAGGCATGTGCGTATTTTAACTCCCCCCCCCCCCCCCCCAGCGGGTAGAGTTAAAATACGCACGTGCCTAAACTAACTCCCGGGGAGTTAAAAGTGGAGGGGAGTTAAAATGGATCGTTACACCGGTGTCATGCGCCCCAGCAGTGGAACTATCGAGCATGTGCTGACTTGACGGGACTCGTAGAACTGGCTTTTATCTTTGAATTTTGTTTATGATAAGCAAACAAACAAACAGCAGCAGCAGCAGCAACAGCAGCAGCAACAGCAGCAGCAGCAGCAACAACAACAATAGCAATGATAACAACAGCAGCAGCAGCAATAGAAAAGAAAGAAACAAACAAACAAAGAAAGCGACAAAGAAATCTGGACAGAAGTCTTTGAACTTTTAGCTAATTCACTTCATTTCGCTGAGATCGAATAAATATTAAAAAAAAAGGGGGAAGACGGTAGTTTCTTTTTTTCATACCTTATCTACTTTGCTTACAATTACAAATTCAGGAGCAGAGCATTACAAGGAGTTAACTGCTTTATTTGCGTTCAGAGAAACCAGCCAGACAGCATAATTATTTCAAAGCCCTATTTGGAATGCCAACAGTTCGATGTTCTACTTGCTATTTTTTGTTGCTGTTGCTATCTAAAAGAACAGTGTGGTGGTAAACACGGCTGTAATATATACTTTCTCTTGTACATAACAACAAAGAAAGACACCAGCGCTGTGGCGCGGTGGTTTGTGTGAACGGATTCTGGGCTGGGAGGTCATGAGTTCGATTCCCATTCAAGCCATTAATTTGTGATAATTTTCGGTTGCACACACACACACACACACACACACACACACACACACACACACACACACACACACACACACACACACACACACACACACACTTGTGTGTGTGTGTGTGTGTGTGTGTGTGTGTGTGTGTGTGTGTGTGTGTGTGTGTGGCACAGTGAATTCTGATCGAAGTGACTGTGCCATACGAAAGCAGAATGGAGCAAGCGCACCTCTACAAGACGGAGAAGTAGGGCCTATGCCAGTCTAGCAAGTAGCTGGAGGGAATCCGGCTTCCAGCGCCCTGTTTCGCCATAGAGGTTGGAGCAAGGGGATTTGATCTCATGAAACAGCTCGGGATTTCAGGAAAGAAGAGACCAGAACCTTGAAGACAATAGCAGAGGCAGCCGAAAAGAGTTCCAGCTGGTTCAGGTCGAAGAGGAACAAAAGTGAACTTCGTAAGGTTTAAATCTCCCAACTTATAACGGGTATCCCGTTAGCAGTGGGGTAAGACATCCAACTATTAAAAAAAAAAAGGCGTGCTTGAGATGCCCACAAATCCAAAAGTTGCGGGTTCCAATCCCTGAAAGCCTTCTGCTGTCAAGCTTTCTCGAGAGTTTCACCCTACCATAGGCTTGGTTTCGACGACAAAGATTATATATGGCGCTTTTCTGTCCGAGAGAGCGCCTATCAGTGACAATCCCGAAAGTGCTTTTTCAGATTTTTTTCCATCTTCCAAATGATTGAAAAGGGGAGGGGAGAAGAGGCTGGGGAAGGTGGAGTATGTGCGTTTTCTTGTGAGGCTTTGGGATTGATGAAGTTTTGGTCAAATCGCATACTTCTACAGCCGATCGTCAGATCGCTGTAAAACAATATAAAACGTGTTCTACCCATTCTATGATTTCTATCCTGCGTGTCCTTTGGCTTTAAAGGGCACTAGAGCCCTGTTTCTTCGTGATCTAAAACACTGTCTGTACCATCACAGCGTTCCATCACTGTTCTGATCACTCTTGTTTTTCACAAGGCAGCGGTGGTTATTGCCGCCACAATGGCGCATTTAAAAGAAGTGTCACCTGGAATGATATATGACACATGGCACCTCTTAAGAGTCAGTTTCATCCTCAGGTCTGCATATGATCCCCTGCCCTCGAATTCAAACCTGGTTAAATGGGGGAAATCAGACGACCCTACATGTCAACTATGTCACAGTGAACAAACAGTCCTGAGTTCATGCAAAGCAGTGATCACCCAGGGAAGGTACACATGGAAGCACAACCAAGCGCTCAAGGACATCGCACACGCGGTTAGCACTGTTGGAGGAAGCACCACGCCACCAGAAGCTCCAGCAACAAAGTTCTACATGGCAGGCGGCCACAAATCATGGTCTGGAACAGCCGTGATATTAAAAGCATGGAAGCAGGCTAACTGGATGGAGCGGATGACTGGGAATGCACAGTAGACCTTCCAGAAGGGAGAACCATCCAGAGATCGTCAGAAAGAGTGGCAAGAGACAGAATATTGTTCTCCACTCAGGTTCATCAAAACAAATGATTCTGATCGAACTCACTTTGCCATACAAAATAGAACGGAGCAAGCACACCTCTACAAGACTGAGAAGTATGCTAGTCTAGCGAGCAGCTTGAGGGAATCCGGTTTCCAGGCCCGGGTCCTCTGCATAGAAGTTAAAGCAAGGGGATTTGTAGGCTCATCAGCCTATGATCTCATGAAACAGCTCGGGATTTCAGGTAAGAAGAGGACCAGAGCCCTGAAGAATTTAGCAGAGGCAGTCGATCTGGATCTGGTCGAGGAGGAACAAAAGTGAACTTCATAAGGTTAAGATTTCCGAACTTAAAACATATCCTGTTAGCAGTGGGGCAAGACATCCGTCTAGAAAAAAGCACGTCTTGGGACGCCCACCCATCCAAAAGTTGCGGGTTCGAATCTCAGCAGCGCCAGAAAAAAAAGTTGGCAGTAGAAGGGCATCTGGGAGTCATGACCTGGATGCAGCCCCCCCCCCCCCCCCCTTAGAGTAAGGAGTTCAGGACAGCAACACTTGTCTGGGGGGGTCTCTTCTCTGAAGCTCATCTGCTGGCAAGCTCTCCCTTGAGCTTCTTCCTACTGACCGCTTTCATCTGCGTCCGCGTGTTTACATCTGTGTCTGGTAGATTACGCAAGAACTACTGAACCTATCACAAGCAACCTTTGGCATAAGATGAAATGTGAATGTGAACCAAGAATGAAGCCATTGAATCATAGTGGGGATCCTTAGAGTGGATCCTGCTCAAAATAGCGGATCCAGGCTTTGTGGTATTGTTGATATTATGGATTACCAAATTTCCTCTAACTATGAACACTGAAGTTAATGTTAACAATTGAATACTTTGTTTTCACGGAATATCAAAACTTTCTAATGATATAAACTCTGACATCGCGCGAGCGTGTGTGTGTGTGTGTGTGTGTGTGTGTGTGTGTGTGTGTGCGCGCGCGTGTGTGTGTGCGCGCTCTCTCTATTCTTCTATAAAAGAAAAGGAAGTCAGTCCGAACCAACAATCATTTCCCCTGACAGAGAAAACCTTCTTCACTCCGAGTCCAGATAAATTGTCCTAAACGGTGGATTCTTAGCGGAAATCTGCGTTATCACGAGTGCGCTTCAAGTTTGATCTGCACACAGTCGCACTTCGATGAGGTGGCTGATTCTGTGATTGACTGGAAACAACACAGATGACTTAGGAACAGAACCCACTCTGAATTCGGTTTCTTTTTAAAACAATTAATAGGAAAATGTCTTCTTTATACGAACTCAATGTTACTATGCGTATTTTGACCAGGTGACCGATATTCAGTATGAGTAGAAGACGGTAAGGTAAGGTAAGGTAAGTTAAGATAATGTTGCTTATAGCCCAGCCGAC
>CM065716.1:82190912-82205912 GCA_033310375.1 Conus canariensis | reverse complement strand
ATCATCATCATCATCATCAATATCATCGTTGTTGTTATTATTATTATTGTTCTTATCATCATCATCATTGTTATTATTATTATTATTATAATGATCATCATTAGTATTATTATTACCATTTTGCGTAATGGGAAATCAAGTTATTGCCATCGTAAAATTCATATCTGCATCAACACAGAGTCTAAATCTTGTTGCAACATATTGAAAATGTTTATCTGTATCATGCTGTAATTAAGAGTTAACATTACGGTGACTGAGTAAAAACCCCAACTTAAAACATTAACAACAACAATAACAACAAAACTGTACAGGTTGAAACGTCCACTACTTTTGAATGTGATTAGACCAGTCCTGTCAGCTGCTGTCTACAATCTCTGGCGAAAAATATGAATAACAATTATCAACACTTTTAATTCACCCAACAAAAGAAAGTCCATATTCAAACAATTAGAGCCGTGTTTTAATTACTCAGGTTTCTTTACCATTCACATCTTGATAAAACAACATGTCATATGCTTTGTAAGATGTTCTGGTAGCATCCATCTGTGTTACCTTCAACAAATAACGACTGCATTTAACAGCAGAAACAACATATGCTGAAGATTGTTTTGTCTCACCATAAATGAAATCATTAGGAGTTTGTTTCTGGATTTGTCCAACAGTTCAGTATGGTTGCTAACACTCAAGCGTGGTGGTATCTGTTATGGCGCTATCTTGGCCCTGGGATTAACTGAATAAGACGAAATCAACACAATACCTTCTCCCTGATGACCTTGACCTACTAACTCACGCGATGTTGATCTTTTGTCCAGATCACGTCGCAAATACCGCTCAGAAAAAACGAACGCAAATTGAAGCTTCGCCGTGACTTGCGTGCACAGCAGAGGGAAACTGATGAGCAGAATGAAAGCATTATGAATCTGTCTTTTTTTGAAGAGTATGCGAGCGTGATCTCAGATGATACTTTAAATATACAATTCTGCCAGCTTTCTTCGTTTCATTTGAACGAAAATTACATATCATACATGAAATAAAGTGCTAATAATGTCACAACAGGTGCAGGCAATTTCAACAGTGCAGATATAGTTGGGTCCCTCTCTCCCTGACCTATTGTTACGTACAATACATGTCAGCTGGTTGACTATCTTTATCGGCTTTCCGAGACAATCGTGGTCATCCAGTAAAGTTCCCTCGACGACCACGCACTGACAAACTATTGTCATCATTTCCCTTCGGACTTTGTCTTTTAAATCGGGCTGGGATTCGGACCCAAACCTTTTAAATCTTTAGTATGGAGACAGTGTATGTTGGATCTCTCTGACGCAGAAAGCTGTGAGAATATATAGTTTGTCCTTACAGGGAAAACGGAGTCAGGTATCAGCACGGTCAAATTTTGATTTTCCTAGTCATTTTCAGTTGTTTTTAATCTATGAGGACCTCCTCCACGTTTTCTTCAGATCATTCATTTTCTTCATTTTGATATCTCTGCATGTCAAAGAAGATTAGGTTGTTACGTTTATATCGGCATTCGAGGTCATCAGTTTCCTGTTTTAGGTGTTGAACCTTTGCCAAGATATCAGATTTTTCACATGTCAGATCTTAATTGTCTTTGCGCAAAGACCTCGATTCTTCCTTTAGATCCGTTCACACCAGTCTGCAACGTGGAAAACGGGTGTTATTGTTCCTTCACACTGTTTTCTATGTCACTAATTAATTAACAGTTCATTGCTGAGTTCATGAATCTTACATACAGTTCGTTGCTAGTGTTCATGGATCGTATAGGCTGCAACATTCCCATAATATCTGCCCGGGGGTGGGGGGGGGGGAGGGGGGGGAGGAGTAGTCTGCCCCTAGGTCTAGATGCCTGTCTTGCCCGTCGACAGTTGAGCAGTAAAGGCTGTATGGCTTCTAAGTTTTCCGCTCCACGTCTCCATAATGAAGGACCAAACTGTCCCGTAACATCTACGTGAGGAGCACTCCTGAGGTGACACCGTCTACAGTGGGCAACAGTGACAGCTGGCGACTCGCATGACCACCGTCTCAGTTGTTCGCTTCAACAAAAGAAGCTGTAAGGATCGGCTTGACAGGTGGTCTGGAACGTAAGCAAAGCAGACGGCACGGCTCCAGAGGGGACAGCAGAGGAGAGGCCAGGACTCAGCTCCGTCCGTCAGGACAACCAAAGAACACAATGGGGTTGTGGTCTGCAGTTTGCGCGACTCGGGCCACAGTTCATGGCCCTGAGAGAGAGAGAGAGAGAGAGAGAGAGAGAGAGAGAGAGAGAGAGAGAGAGAGGGAGAGAGAGAGAGAGAGAAGGACAGGCATACAGACACACGGAGACAAAGAGAGAAAAACAGAACTGAGAGAGAGAGAGAGAGAGAGAGAGAGAGAGAGAGAGAGAGAGAGAGAGAGAGAGAGAAGAGAAACTGACAGACAGACAGACAGACAGACACATCACAGAGAGAGAGAGAGAGAGAGAGAGAGAGAGAGAGAGAGAGAGAGAGAGAGAACTCAAATGTTTTGTTCATAGAGGCCATAGCCCCCTAGAATGGAGATACACACTGTGATTTATAATTCAAATTTATATTGGCATTCTTTATGCATGTCATATACATGCTTCGCTTTTTAAATACTTTATGTAAATGAATAGCTAACTGTTTAACTTTATATGAATGAATAGCTAATTGTTTAACAGCGTTTTCATTTGATCTGATGTTAACAAGGTTAATTTGGAAAGGGAAGGGTTATTGAAAAAACTTGCGGTCTTTTGGTACTGGACAAACCAATACAAAATTAACGTCATCCTATTTTGTATTTGACATAATGAACAGATCAAATTTCTATTACATGACTGTCCTCAACGGACGTGGTGAGGTCAGACACCAAATCTAGACTTAGTCATGATACGTTTTAGGTATTTGTCTATTGTCAGTGACACATAGACAGGTAAATATTGTAAATGACTATACGTTCTAAAGACAATTAAATCAGTCATTGTTCTGTACTTGAGAATTCCAATATTGCCAAATTCAATCAACGAGGCTTTCTCGGATTACTTGGATAAAAGCATTCATGTCACCAACACTTTGGTTCAGACATACAAATCCGAAATCATATTCACAGTTTTATTCCTACATGAGTCACCAGATTTTTTTCTTACCTCTGTCATCTAATTCTAATAGCATTCGATATACCTTGTGTGGTCATCTGTAATCCTGTTGAATAATTTAAGGCCAATATCGAACACATTTACACCGGAATTAAAATATATTAGCAATTTAACCTTTTCACTATACATTAATCATTTGGCGTTTGCAACGATAATCCAAGAAATTTCATCAAAGCAACAAGTTATATCTTCTCACACTGTACAGCAGCAGCAGCATCAAGGGCCCATACGTCAGCTTCGTACTGTACCATAGGTTGAATTTAGCCATCAAATAACTTAAAAAAAACTGTAATGAAGCAACAATGTTGCAAACTATTCGACTGGATTTGAAATCCAATAACTGTTTTTGATATCAAGGCCACATCATCAGCCAAAAGAAAAATGGAAATCTCCACAACCTCATTTATGAAATTTTGAGTATGTCTTCTACAATGTAATGCTTCCTGTGTTTGCTCATTGATGGATATGGGATGGTTTGGATTGTCAACATCGTGATCAGTATCAACGATGTGAATTTCATTTCCCAGATCATTTTGAGAACCAATACTTCCTTCAAGTAGATCTCTGAAATGATGAAACTACATTTATAGACATATCATTTACTGGTTGTTTTCTGTTTCTTGAGATGTTGTGAACGCAGTCCCAAAAATCTTTCTGATTGTTTACAGATTGATGCAATTCTGTCAACACAGCATCATGATTTTGTTTTTCCTCTTCTTTTTAAAAATGTTCGTATTCTCGCCTGGCTTTGCAGTAGGCCATATGAGATGATTTTGACAAAGATCGTGAACGTTTCCTTAATAAACCACGAACATTTCTTTTGTTAGCTCGGCATTCCATTTCATTCCAGTCGTCTTCTTTCTTTCTTTTCTTTATTTACATTTTCCAGTACAAATCTATTTCTTCACGCATCCCGCACCTCTTTTATACAACAATTAAACGCATTAAATGCTTTTTCAATGTTTTTTTTTTTTTTTTTTTTTTTTTTTTTTTAAACTTTTTTTTTTTAATTTCATTTCAAACATTTACATGAACACAGAACATACATAAGGAATTTTGGGGAAAAAAAAGAGAATTCAGCAATCACACAAGCAAGAAAAAATTCCACATTTCTCATTTGAAAAAAAAAAAAAAAAAAAAAAAAAGAAAAGAAAGAAAAAAGAAAAAAGAAGAGAAAAAGTAGGTTTTGCAGAAGAAGTGGAGGGAGGGGTAGAGAAAAAGAGAGAAGATGAGAAAGAGCGAGAGAGGAGAGAGAGAGAGAGAGAGAGAGAGAGAGAGAGAGAGAGAGAGAGAGAGAGACGCTGGATGGATTACATTCAATCAATATGTTGACACAAGGTACTTTCACAAAGTAAATCACAGTGGCCAGAAAACAAAAACATAACCATCAATAAAAGAGATAATGATGTCAGAACAGACATATGTACAGACTCATCTGCAACATTAGGTAGTCTGTGTGTGCAGAGATCAAAGCATAACAGGTTACTAAAAGTTGACAAAGCATTTAAATCTGTGAACATGGGTCATAGGATACAGATCGAGCGATGTTTAAATAGTTAATCATTAACAAATAATGGTTTGTACATTGACCATTTCACAGTGAAATCTACATGATTTAATTTTAAGTATGCGATGTGTTCTTCAATTTTATACCGATTCCTTAGTTTCCTTATAAATGCACTTACTTGTGGTAGACTGTTTTGTACTTTACAAGTGTATATATAGTATTTTGCAAAGAGAATTATAAAATAAAAGATTACATCACTAGAAATTGCTGCATCATTACCAAATAGTATCAGTGACTCTGTTAGCCGCACATTTTGTGCATTCATACATCTTTCTTTCATTAAATCAGTGAGATTATTCCAGAACAATTGTACATAATGACAATTCCAGAACACATGATCAATACTATCTTTATACTCTCCACAAAAGTCACATCTATCGTTATTTTTTACACCAATTTCCTTTAATATGATATTTGTACACAGACATCTATGTATTATTTTTAGCTGAAACCACTGGAGTTTTATATCCTGTATCTTGTGTGCGTATACAAAACAAGATTTCCAGTCATGGGATGTTGAGAGCTTGGCATCCCATTTTTCGCAGCATTTAGGCGTTACGTTATTTGTAATCAATATATCATAATATAATCTACAACCTTTGTGAACTGCAAACAGTTGTTTAAAACACAATGATGAGTTTCGGTATGTATTGTTATTTATATTAATGCCAGACTTTTTTGCATAGTCAAGTATTACAGATCTGTAACCAGCGTAAGTGAGGAAATTGATATTAATATCATACTTATCCTTGAAACATGTGTAAGTGAGGAACTGCCCATTATCATCAAAGAAATGGGCAACACAGAATATGTTTTTGTTATGCAATACTTGTGAGACGATAAATTTTCTTCCCATTTGAAACCTCTTGTTATAGCATAAAGGTTCGGCGAGAAGTTCAGCAGAATTTTTAGGAATGCATTTGTAGTAAAACACCTTATATGCTTCAAGAACTTCTGACCAAAACTGATTGTATTTAGTGAATTTTGACACAAACTCTGGTCCATACTTATCAATAAGTTCCCACTTGGGAAAGTTATGCAACAAAAGACTTTTCCATTTATGTTTTGTTTTCCCAGCTTTACGAATCCATGAAAGTTTCAAAGATAAGACAAATGTTTTCAAATCAGGAAGGCCAATGCCCCCATTCTTCACACTATTGTGTGAAATGTTTCGACTGATTTTGTCTGGTTTCCTGTTCCAAATAAATTTATAACAAATTTGTTGACACGTTTGAAAAAATATGTCTGGTGGGTTTGGTAAAAGGAGCCAGAGATGAGTCAGCTTTGAAAGGATTATAGATTTTAATATTGCAACTCTGCCAAGAGGTGTGATCTGACGTTTGACCCATATTTTGAACAGATACTTTACTTCTGCTAATTTTTCTGAGTAGTTAACTTCAAGACATCCTTTTAAATCATTAGTGAACCAAATACCTAACACACGAAATCTCGGCGGATTCCAGTTTAAACCTAAATGTTCCATATAACGAGCTGTGGAATTTTTGCGACTCCCTAGCCAAATCACACTAGTCTTGCCCGAGTTTATATGGAGCCCTGAGACAGAATTAAACATATCAAGTACATCTATGCAAGTTTCAAAAGACTTTCTGTCTCCTGCCAGTAAAAATTCAGTGTCATCAGCGTACTGTGTCAGCTTGAGTTCAACATTATTCACCGTAATGCCTTTAATATCTGTGTTTTCTCTGACAGTCATTGCTAATATTTCAACACACAATATGAAAAGATATGGAGATATGGGGTCTCCCTGTCTACAACCTTTTGTTATTTGAAACACATTCTGACACCTGGCCATTCACTATAACAAAGATTTAGTATTTCTATAGAATATACTTATCCATTTACGTATGTCTTCTTTAAAACCAAATGTTTTTAATACTTTAAACATGAACTCCCAATTTATCGAGTCAAAAGCTTTTTCAAAATCAATATTTAACAGCAATCCTGGTAACCCATGTTTATCTAAGTAGGCAATTGTATCATAAATCAGTCTTAAGTTATCCCCAATATACCTATTTTTCATAAATCCGGTTTGGTCTTCACTGATGATCTTTGGTAGTACTATCTTTAAACGATTTGCAATACAGGATGACCCAATTTTGTAAATCACATTTAATAACGAGATAGGTCTCCAGTTTTTTATATACTGTCTTGGTCTATCATGTTTCGGAATGCAAGTAATGATTCCTTTTTTCTGTACATTTGAAAGTTCTCCTCGTTCAAAACTCGCATTCAGTGCTCTTACAACAAAGAGTCCTATCTTTTTCCAGAAAACTTTAAAAAATTCCGCGCTGAAACCGTCTGTACCGGGACTTTTATTATTTTTCATGTTCTTTAGAACACATGTAGCTTCTTCTAGACTTATTTTCCCCTCTAATCCTTTTGCTTCCTCTTCATTTAAACACGTGATATTTTCTACTAAATCTTTAATTTCGCAATTTTTCTACCTCAATCTTTGCATATAGCGATCTATAAAATGTATATACTTCTTGAATAATGTCTTTCTGGTTTGTTAGAGTATTGCCATGTTGGTCTATCAATCTAGCCATATTTTTGCTAACATAGTGACGTTTCTCTAAATTACAGAAATAATTACTCACTTTCTCCCCTTCCGCTATCCATCGAGCTCTGGACCTTAACAATACTCCCTCCATTCGTTTTTCCCTTATCTGTTTTAACTGTTCTTTTTTCATGTCTATAAATCTGATGTCTTCTTCATTTTTATTTTCGATTCTGTCTAGCCGTTGTATGTCATGTTCAAGCTGTTCTTCTTCTTCTGTCAGTTTTTTCTTTTTCATCGTGGCATATGAAATTGTTTTGGATCTTATTTTCATTAAAAGAAAATCAAGAAAGATGTCATCCGAGATAGAAAACCTCAGCTCTTCGTCAGTTACTTCCTCTACGTTTGCATTTAGCGCGTTTTCTTTTTTAACCTTATCGATTTCCGAATTTATTTCATCCAAATACATTTTATCTTTTAGAAGGGACGCATTGAATTTCCAAAAGGTGTTATGCTTACTGGTGTCTTCAAATTTTAATTTTAATACAACAGCCGAATGATCTGTCCTGTAGCCACATTCAATATCTGCGTCCTCTACAAACGACACTACTGAGTCTGAGATCAGAAAAAAGTCTAATCTGGCCTGCTGAAAAGGGTTGGTTCTTCTCCATGTATAACGAAGGCATTCTACGTTCAATTCTCGCCAGATATCGTTCAAATCTAAGTTTTCGATCATATCATCAACTGCCTCTTTTGCTTTAGGATTATTAACATGTTTATAATTGTGGTAATCTTTTTTCAGGCTCAAGAACTAGATTAAAATCCCCAGCTATTATAATCTTTTCAACTTTTATTTCACTAATCTTTTGTTTCAGGTTATTATAGAACTCTGGGTTGTCTCTATTTGGTCCGTATATGTTTACAAGGAGAAAACTCTTCTTATGGATTTCAACAACTACCATAATGTAATTACCTGAATTATCTTTAATAGTTCTTTCAATCTTAAATTCAAAGTTATTATTAAACATTATCGCGACTCCTCTTGCATTTGATGTAAAGCTTGAGAAATATCCCTGATACCCCCATTCCGCTAAAATATACTTTTCCATTTCCTTCTCAAAATGTGTATCTTGCAAAAAATAAATGGAATGGTTTTTATTTCTCATGTAATGAAAGATATCCCGCCTTTTCTGGGCGGTATTGAGGCCCTGACAATTAACAGAAAAAATGGATACACCACTATCCATTTTTTACAAGATGAGGTTTAAAATGAACACCAAAAAGACACAGTAATGTTTTACTATATTCCAGGACATCAAATTTGTCCACACACATTGAATACAAAAGAGCACATCCATCCAACTTCATAGGGAGAGAGGAACAGTAACAAACCAAAAATTTCAAGTCTAAAGGAAAAGGAAAATGCATGTCTTTGAGCACAATAATTACCATGAGAGGAAATAAGAGAGAGGGAGACAAAGAGACAGAGACAGAGAAAGAGAGAGACAGGGAGAGGAGAGAGAGACAAAGAGAAAGAGAGTATGTACAAACAGTAACAATTAACACAAACAAAAAGCAACAACAGTAAATCCAAACAAAGGCAAAAGATACTTAATAAGTAGCCAGCAGTATCAAGCCAAAAAGAGCTAGCCCATTGCTTCCTCTCTCTCTCTTTTTTTTTTTTTAATTTTTTTTTTTTTTACAATATTTGGTGGTAGATAGGAGTCATTCTCCTCCCACTAATGCTGAATAAAAAAAAAAAAGCAGAAAACAACAAAAATGACGCCGATATTTTTCATTTTGTTTAAGGTTCAGAAGTCGTCTGAATGCAAAAAACTTGTTGCATCAAAAATCGTGCATGCGCAAGAGTATGCGAAAGAAAAAAAAAAATCACGTACGTGCAGAATTTAACCATGTTCAAGCTGTAAAGACAATTATTTCTCAGGTTTGCTTACAAACATTCCAGGAAAAAAAAAAAAAAAAAAAGACTGACACGGTTCTTAGCCAACACTATGGGGAATAATTCACACACACACACACACACAACACACACACACACACACACACACACAACACACCCCTTTTCACCCCCACCCCCCTAAAGTATGAACTGCCCGTGCTTGGTTCAACCTCACTCACAGGCACCCCATCCTAATATTCACCCAACAGTAAAACAGTGCACGAAAAGCCCCTAGAAGCACGGGAGGAAGGGGAAGGGGGGGGGGGGGGGGGGGGGCAAAACCGCTCTCTTTCCGATCTTTTCGTCAAAAGGACTCACCGGATGGCAAGAAAGGGGGGGGGGGGGGGCAGAGTTTACCGGGGTTGGAAGAAAAAAAAAAAAAAAAAAAAAAAAGAAAAAAAAAAAAGGGGGAGGGTGGAGGGGGGCAGGAAGATGAAAGGGGGAGGGGTATTCGGATTGGATTCAACAGACCATTACCATATGACGCGTCATACAGGTTTTATTTGTACTAGAAAAAATAAGCTTAATATACGACTTATTTCACATTCAAGTGCACCATGCCATTTACCTTTCTTGATCCGAGACAAAACAAACAATAACATCAAATTAACATCAAATATGCAACAAAAAAGCCACACACACACACACACACACACACACCACACACACACACACACACACACAAGCCCAACCAACAAACAGAGTCAAAAAGTCAAAAAGTCTACTACACCGCGCGCCAAACGAAGGCAACAAATAAATTACCAGACAGATTCATTGTCTGCTACATCAGCCCGGCGGCAGACCAACCCCCCTGCCCCTTTCTGTTTCTGCCTGAAGTCGCCTTCCTTTGGACTGAACAGAAAACAAACAAACAAACAGAAACAAAACACAAATAATCACATCCTTTCGGGTAATATCACACGACTTATTAACAAAACAGAAAAAAGCAGACACCCCCCCCCCCCCCAAACACACACACACACACACACACACACACACACACACACACACACACACACACAATCATCCAACCCTCATCCCGCCATTCTCTCCATTGTGCGAACGTGTATAGACAGTATTTTTGTGCGCGTGCATCATTCGACATGGAATTCAATTTTCCAAGCACAAACAAGTGATACATAAAACTGATAGAGAAACCGTTATAACGCTGCACTCTCAAAAAAAAAAAAAAAAAAAAAAAAAAAAAAAAATGCACCTTTCTTATCACAATTTAAAAGCACATGTCATAACACACACTGAACTCATCAAGCAAAGAATGATTACCTTTATCAGATCCACCATCTCAGTACCAACGGAGAACACAGGGGCACGGGGAGGGGGGGGGGTGCGGAAGTGGGGAGGGGGGGGGGTAGACATAACTTGGCCAAAACTCGTGAAAAAGACATCAAAACAGGCAATTCTCCCTAGCCATGCCAAGGCAATAACCGGGGGGGGGGGGGGGGGGGGGGGGGGGGATGAATAAATTTAAAAAAAAAAAAAAAAAAAAAAAACCATGTCACCAAAACTAGACTCATACACGTACACTCATAGCTGAATGTATGAAAGAAGATCACAATTACTTTCACAAACTCGCAAAGGGTGAGGGGAAGTGGGGGTACAGGGTGGGGGCGAGGGAAGGGGGGGGGAGCGAGCAGGGAGGATGGGGAGGGGGGAGGAGGGGAGGAGGGGGCGCTTGGGCGGGGAATGAGGGGGGCGCAGGGGCTGGCGGGGGTGTGCGGCACGGGGCAGGAGGGAGGGGTGGGGGATGTTCACAACCTGGCCACTACTCGTGATCAATCACACCAAATACAGACCATTCTCCCTTAGAAGTGACAAGGCGATCACATGTATAGAAGAAAAAAAAAAAAAAAATCAGTGAAACAATACCAATAAAATTAAGCACAACTCTAAGCGTAAATAGATGCATGCGTACGCGAACGCACACCAACACATGCCAACATATTATATGCATACATATACACACGTATGTCTGAAATGAATGCATGAAAGAAGCACACAATGATTTCCATAAATATATAAATCGACCTTTCCATCAGTTTAAGACAAAGTGGAGAAAATATGAAGGAATAAATGCATACCATATAGGCCTGCCTGCATAGATATCAAATGGAAAGACCACCTGACCAAGCTTCCACAAACTGGCAGTCTCCATCAGACATCAGATATCAACAGATCAGGTCTTACCCTATTTGAAATCCCGAAACCATTTTTTTTCACCCCTGACACATTTTTAGTAATATAGTACGGAAACCCATTGGTGCTGATCAACGAAAATTTTCACACAAAGGAAAATGTAGTTAGCGTAAACAATAGCCAATCTCTTTTATATGAGGCATGTTGTTCGCCTACAATTTTAAATGTCAAACTCTCATTGTCTTACACACACACGCGCGCGCGCGCGCACACACACACACACACACACCCAGTCTCAATTTGCATCGGAAACACACACACACACACACACACACACACACACACACACACACACGCACACACACACACACACACTCACACACACACACACACACACACACACACACACACACACACACACACATATATATATCACCGCCACCCCGCCAACAAACAAAAGTTTACCTTGTTTTCAATGGAAGAGTAGTGTTTTCATAAACATTTTTTTCCGACCTTAAAGATTTGAAGACTTCCCACACATTTGTAAGCACATTTGTAAACACAAGATTTTCACCATTTCCAGCACTAAACAAATCACACACACACACACACACACACACACACACACACACACACACACACACACCACACACGCCAGACTACTGGATGCAGCAACATACACGAACAGAAGAGGTATGGAGAGGGCATGAAACAAAATCCTGCACTGTGTGTGTGCGCACGTGTGCCAATCCCAACGCATCCGCACGTATGGATCTTTCAGTGTTCCATTTCCGAAACGCAACTGTTCACTGAGATTGGTGCTGATGGTCAGCCGCACCGTGGAACCGTTAATAAGTTTCGCAATCACTTTTCCGTTGGAGGACCACACGGACATCGTTGCCGAGTGGTTAGCCGCCTGCTTCAACAGTTTCAAGTTCGCCATGGTCAAATCCTCACTGATCGATATTCCAGTCTGTTTCAGCTTTCGTCTATTTTGTAACACTTCAGATTTCTTTTGTCTTGAGAAGAAGCGAACGATGATTGCTCTGGGTCTGTTCCCTGTGGCGTCCCCGGTCGCTCCTCTGGGCTTCCCTGTACGATGAGCAATTTCGATGTCCTCCGGTCGCACTGCCACTCCCACCTTCTGACTGAACACTTCTACACACTTCTGTATGCAGTCAGTCACAGACTCCTCTGCCGGTCGCTGCCCCTCCTTGATTCCATGCACCCGCACATTCCAAAGGCGGCCATGCTGCTCCATATCATTCTGCACCACCCGTAACTCCTGGTTCTCCTTCTTGCCTGCCGCCAGCTGGGAGCGAAGGGAAGTGTTCTCCGTCTTCAGCTGCTTCACGTCAGTGGACAACTGCTCCTTTTGCTGCTGCAGCTCAAAGAGGTTACTTTCAAGGATATCCACTCTGCGAGAGAACGACTCGGATATCATGGAAATCTCATTTCTGAGCACCTGCACCTCATCTCTGAGCACCTGCATATCGTCTTTGACACAGACAAATGCCAACTTCTCTTTAATACATTCTATGTTTGACTTCAGCTCTTCCATATCGATAATGTCGTCTTCGCCTAATTCAGAAGTAGTTTTCTGTTTCTTCTTCTCTTGCTTCTTATTGTTGGGGGAGGAGTCTTTTGGACCGCTGGTATCGGACGAAGTCGAGGATGATTTCCGTTTCTGCACTTTTGAAGAGAAGTATTTGCTAACTGTCGAACTCATACTACTCTACACAATAACGTTCTACTGTTTCATTTGACTTCTTCACAGTGACATTTTCATTTTTCATTTGTTACGTTTCACAGTTCACACAAACAGAATGAAATCCCGCGTTAATAAAGAGCACTGTCACATAACTGTTGAACACAGCCACCACAACATACAGCGACAGCACCTAGCTCAAGGCTTGCTGCACGGGCTACATAACAAGAGTTCACGGAGACCAAACCAAACACGTCCGCCTCCTTCGACGGTCAGGCGTGAACTTCCCTTTTTCAATGTTAATATCAACCAGTCTTACTGCCGCTTGCATGCACACGCCCATTTTATCGGAAAACTTTACATTTTTAAACAAATGAGCATGATCTTGGCTCAAGACATTTGTTTTTGTGGATAATATAACGTCTGTTTTTTCTTTTTTTTAACCTGTGAGGACACGTAGTTATGCCGTGGGGGAGTGAACAACAGTTCTAAAGGCTTGTGGTCAGATTCAATTCTTTCAGACTCGCATATCTCACAGCTATGAGAAATGATAGAAAACAAATCACACGATATGAAGAATAGTCATTTACACTGTTATCGCTCTTGCATGCGTAGCACCCATGGAGGTCGCCCTTACACGCACCGTTTTAAAATGGACAGTTTCAAAGCAGTGCGCATGTTAAGTAGTAGTTTTCCATAATTATTCAAGACAACATCTTCTGAATTTCGAACATGCAGCGAGTGGCCCACTTTTCTTCTTGATCATTACATGCAGACATCAATTCCTCAAAACCACAAGAGAAATTTGAAATCCTGCTATTCAAGTCACCACACACTATCTCATCAACGTGATGTTTAACAAAAAGTAAACAGTCACACAGGAATTCTTTCAATGAAGAAAAGCTCCATTTTCTTCATCAAAATGAGAATCATATGGCTACTCTTCTGGAGATATACCAGGACATACAAGCACGATATATTTTATAGTGCCAAGCAGAGATTTTTCAACTGTAAAACCACAGAACAAATCAGATAAAATGTCCACTGGTGTAAGAGAGAGAGAGAGAGAGAGAGAGAGAGAGAGAGAGAGGGGGGGGGGGTGGGGGGTCGGGGGGGGGGGGGCGGGAGAGAGGTGAGAGAGAGAGACACCCAGACAGACAGAGAAACAGAGAGATAGAGACAGACTGGCAGACAGGCAGACACACAGACGGCCACACACGCACAGACAGCCCCCCCCCCCCCCCACACACCCCACACAGAGACAGAGACAGAGACAGAGAGAGACAGAGAAAGTTTGGCACATAAGTGAAGTAGGGAAAGAGGTCTGCTGTTGGGACTTGCCAACGATGAAGAGGCAGTCCACTTATGCAGCACCGCTAATAGTCTGGTTATTCGGAATTGGCTCAGGGCAGAGACTGTCGCGTCCTGGGAGTGCTGGTGAGTGGGCTTGATGTACTGTTTGGAGCGGCATGCAGTTACGTGATATTTTTTTTGATGTACTCTCTCTCTCGTCCCCTCCCTTCAACTCTCTCTCTCTCTCTCTCTCTCTCTCTCTCTCTCTCTCTCTCTCTCTCTCTCTCTCTCTCTCTCTCTTCGTTTGTGTGTGTGTGTGTGTGTGTGTTGTGTGTGTGTGTGTGTGTGTGTGTGGATATGGTTTCGGATTTGTATGGATGAACCAAGGTGTTGGTGATGTGGATGTTTTTATCAAGGTATTCGGAGAAAGACTGGTTGATTGCAGTTGGCAAAACTGGAATTCTCATGTACAGAACAGTGACAGATTTGAATTATACAGAACGTATAACCATTTACGATGTTTACCTGTCTACATGTCAATGAAAATAGACAAACATATAAAACGCATTATGACTAAGTGTAGATTTGGTGTTTCTGATCTATTTACTCATTATTTCAGTTATAGACAGTCGTC
>CM065716.1:82175912-82180912 GCA_033310375.1 Conus canariensis | reverse complement strand
ATCCTCTGTTTCTTTAGTTACTGCATTTAATCCTCCTTTTCTTCTTTTTCACTTTTTTTCATTCTTTAAGCCTTTAGTGGTCATTTAAAAACTCCTGTCCTTTCTTTTATATTATTTCCGCCTTTAAACCCACTCTGTTTTTCCCTTAGTCTGATCCTCTGCTGAATCCTTCCATTCTTGGTCAGTTTTAATCCACTCTTTCATTCTATAATCCTTTCGTTTTTTTTTCTATTTCTTTTCAATCCTCTGTTTCTTTCTGTAATCCATGTTCCCTGGTTCACCTTTCAGTACTCCTTTCATTCTTTAATCCTGATTTTCTTCTGCCCTTTTCTTAATCCTCGCTTTCTTTTATAAACGAATTTTCTCTTTGCCTCTTGCGGTCATTGTTCCATTCCATTCTATGATCGTTTTTATATCCTCGCTCTCAATTTCCTTAAACGCATTCTCCCATCATCACGTCATTCTGCAGGCCTTGTCTCGCCCTGTCTTTCTTTTATCCATCTTTCTTTAGCACTTTTTCGTGTTCTTATGCTCTCTTCCTTTATTTATTCATTTTCACTTCACTTTATTGGTTTATTTTTCCAAACTCTTGGCAATCTTTCTTCTCTCATTTTCTCTGTAGACTCCTTTCTTCGCTTCTTTTTTCTTTAGCCTATTTTCTCTTCAGACATTTTGTTTAAAGAATACTTTAAAAAAAAATCCATTCTCTCTCTAAACCTGTTTTAAACATATTGGGTGTTTAAATATATGTTAAGATATTAAATAGATTTAGTTGTTATCTCTCCTTCCCCCCTCTCCCTCCCTCTCTCTCTGTTCCTCCTTCCCTCCCTCTCCCCCTCCATCTCTCTCTCCGTCTATCTCTCCCCCTCCCTTCCTCCCCCCTCTCTCTCCCTCCCTCCCTCTCTGTCTGTCTGTCTGTCTGCCTGTCTGTTTGTCTGTCTCTGTCTGTCTGTCTGTCTTTCTTTCTCGTCCCTTCATTCTTCCAAACTAACTGCATCATCTTCCCCTCCGTATTTTGCCCCCGCCCTTCGAAGAGAGAGAGAGAGAGAGAGAGAGAGAGAGAGAGAGAGAGAGAGAGAGAGAGAGAGAGGAGAGAGAGAGAGAGAGAGAGAGATGTTCATGCTTCACTGTCATTAGCTAAAACGTTCCTATTATAAACAGGAGTACGATATTCATTTTGCTCAGGAGATAACACATGCAACAAAAATGAAACAATAACACAATGTATACAATGCTCTGTTCTGCTATATTGATTACCCAGATACAGTTCAATTAGTCAGAATTAGCATTTTCATTGTTTGTTCAAAACATTCCTCCTTGAAAGTTAATCAAGAGAGAGAGAGAGAGAGAGAGGAGAGAGAGAGGAGAGAGAGAGAGAGGAGAGAGAGAGAGAGAGACAGACAGACAGACAGACAGACAAACAGACAGACAGACTTAGATTTCTTGTTTAATCTTCGAATGCATCAGGTGACCATATTTGAAATGGCGTGCTTCTTTATTTTTTCCCCGAATGCATTTAGTAAACAATTTTTATGCCTAGTTGCAAAGCGAGAGGACTGCAGGCGGAAATCTAAACAAATCTTAAATAAATGTTAGCGAACCGCCCAGAGAACGTGGACAAACGAGTCACAAGACGAAACACAACTAGTTTCGAAACACAATTAGTTTTGCTAAGTGAATTTTCATTGTTTTATTCGTTAATGTCTCACCTGATGAAGACCTAAGAGGTCGAAACTAGTTGTGTTTCGTCTTGTGACTCGTTTGTCCACGTTCTCTGGGCGGTTCGCTAACATTTATTTAAAATTTTTATGCCACTTGCAAGCCTCAGATATCATGGCTTCAATTCAGATTTGTGTTCATTGTCCTACATGTATGACACCTCAGTGTGTGTGTGTGTGTGTGTGTGTGTGTGTGTGTGTGTGTGTGTGTGTGTGTGTGTGTGTGTGTGCTTTATTTCATGATTTGTCTGTGAGTTGGTAAATTTTCAGAATATCTTTTTCACACACACACACACACACACACACACACACACACACACACACACACACACACACACACATATATATATATATATATTTTTTTTTTTAAGACGTTTCAGATGTTATTACAGAAGTTGTTTTTTAGATAGTGTTTTGGGGTTTTTAGGTGCTGTTTTACTCTTATGGTACGAGACCTCTCGTTTCTTTCGTTTTTTATCAAGAATGATTTCTCCTCTAGTTCTGCTTTTTCATTATATCTGCTTTACCCACTTCCTTCCTTCATGTATGTATTTCATCTCCTCCTCGTCCTCCTCGTCCTACTCCTATCTTTCTCTCTCTCATTGACTCATTCCATGTCGCCCTGTCTGGCATCTTTCTGTGTACTCTTTAGTCATCTTTCTGCCCGGCCATTTGGTATGATCTATTTTTTTTTCTTTCCTATTTTTTTTTCTCCCTTAATGCCCTTAGAATTTCATTTCCTTTCATTCCACTGTCGTTGTCGTTTTCTGTCCCTTTTTTGTTGTTGCTGTCTGTCCATCTGATTTTGTTTTTACTTCGCATTTATCTGCCTTCCTAGCCCACAGAAAATACACAGTCAGGATCAACCAGGAAGCTGACATATCCATGGGCGCGTGCAATTTCTCGAATACTGTTTGTGTTGGCGACGGAGTTCATTTCCAAGGTAGCCATAAGCAGCACAGGCTCAGAATATCTCGGGAATGGATGCCAGATTTCTCCTCTAAAAGCGTTCATGAATGACACAACAGTCCAGAAAGGAAGATGAGACACGTAAAATACTGAAGGATTTAGACGAGTTAGCTACTTCAGCCAGTATGGGTTTCAAACCAAAGAAGCCACGAAGCCTCTCCCCGCGGAAAGGAAAACTAGATGAAACAGTTACGTTCACGGTAACTAACAAAACCATTCCAACAGTGACGGTGATCCAGCCAACAGCCTTGCAAGGTGGTATGTGCTCATTGACAAACACGGACAGGAGAAAACAACAACAACAACAAGGAAACGGCAGATAAAAGCCTGCAGATGACAGACTAGTATGGTCCTTTCTGGAAAATACAGAGTCTGGTGACTGCAGTTCATGCTAATCCAGAAGCTTTCATGGCTTTCAGAAATGTACAATATCAGCATTGTTACAGAGAAATCAATTGTGGCCAAAATTAGCGATACATAAGGAAATGTTTATTTTTTTTTATGTCCCATTGACATTGTGCTCTACTACCGATAAACAAAGATGAAGCTACCCTGAAATCCGTCCTTGCGGAGTACAATGTGGGAAACATAGATATTGAATACTCGAAGACTCTGGAGACTAGGTTGTGAAATCCATCCAGTCCAAGACAAACACAGGCAAAAAATGGAACGTTCAGGAGGCTGTGGGCGTGCCGAACGAAAAATGTCCAAGATCAAGGAAATGACAGGACAAACGCAAACCAAGGGACTAGGAGTGGGGTTAAGAACAACTGCGTGATGGTAAAAGGCAAAAGGGAAAAGGAAGAGAGACGTGGTCATACGAGAAAGAAGAAAGAACAGGACGCAAAAGGGAGCCAGAGAGCAGTCCGGCAAGTCCAACAAGGACACTGACCTTCCTAGAAAAGCGCAATTTAAACAACTTCTAACTGGAATGAAATCTGATCTGTTGATCCCGTTAGGATCAGCTTTATCCTCCGATCTTTATATGACCTCCTACCCTCGAATTCAAACCTGGTGAATGAATAAACTCTGATGACCCTGCGTGTCCATTCTGTCAGGGAAAAAACCCAGTGGAACATGTCAGTTCATGCAAACCAGCGATAACCTAGGGAAGGTGCATATAGAGACAAACACAAGTCCTTAAGGAGATGGTACATATGGTTAGCACTGCCAAAGACACACTACGCCACCCGGAGCTCCAGGAACGTGGCAGGAGGCAACAAATGATGTCTGGAACAGCTGTGATTCTAAGAGCATGGAAGCAGGGTTTTGTGAATACAGTAGATAAAAGAAAGAGAACATCCGACTTGTACGATGAGAAAACCATCTAGAGATCATAAGGAAGTGAGGCATGTGACACGATATAGTACTACACTCAGCCTCATTAAAACACGTAAATTTGATTGAACTTACAGTGCCAAATGAAATTAGAATGGAGCAACCTCACGTCAACAAGACTAAGAAGTAAGCCAGTCTAACCAGCATCCTAAGGTAATCAGGCTTCCAAACCAAAGTTCTCGCAATGGAGATTGGAGCAAGGGCGGAAGGAAGGGTTCCGTAGGCTCATCGACATATGATCTCAAGAGACAGCTCTGGACATTTGGCAAGAAGAGAACTAGACACATAAAGGCAGTGGTGGAAGAGGCAGCTTAACAGAGTTCCAGCTGGATCTGATCGAGGACGAACGAAAGAGAAAATAAAGCTTAACTTCCCCCCCCTTAGAACAAGCATCCCATAGCTATGTGGGTAATAAATGCGTCAAAAAGGGAACGTCCTTAGACCCAAAACCATTCAGGAGGTCAGACTTGAATCACGCGGCGCTGAACTATTTCTCACAGCGGAAGGCCATTAAGGTGGAGGGGGAAGGGGAGGTGGAAGAGGAAGGTCTGCGGGGTGACGTAACGCCTCACACTGGCGTTCATCTCGGTAATTATAACTGAAATAAAAAACCCATTCGACATGAACGTAGACAAAGCTATGTGCATAAAAAATAAAGTCTTTGCAGCTAACTCGTTTCTGAACCAGAAGCTTCCATCAACAGCAATCATCTTGTGCTTCTCATGTCAGTGCTGATCACAGTGGTAGCTGTCTGCCTTACTTGAAACCACACCCAGAGAGAGAGAGAGAGAGAGAGAGAGAGAGAGAGAGAGAGAGAGGAGAGAGAGAAGAGAGAGAGTATTCCAGTTCAGAGCTAAGCTGCTAATGGATCACGTGTGTATGGGATATTGGTCAAGCTCTCCAAGATAGACGTGAGAGCATAGGTCATGTCAGTCATTTCACGACCAACGCCCAGTTCATTGCCGGTTCCATTGT
>CM065716.1:82145912-82173412 GCA_033310375.1 Conus canariensis | reverse complement strand
CTTTCTTTCTCTTCCTCCTCTCTTCATTCCTCTTCTACCCCTTTCACATTTTGTTTTTCTTCCTCTGTTTTTCGTTATTTTCGCTCCTGGAATTTTTAGTGCATGTAGTTTTATCTATTTATTTACTTATTTTTTAAAGTATGTATTTATCCATTTTTGGTTGTTGGTTTTCTTAGTATATGCAGGCCCACATCATCATCATCATCATCATCATTGCTATTATTATTATCATCATTATTGATGTTATTATCATTATTAAGAGTACTCATATGACGCCTATTCTCATTTGAAGACCAAGATAATGGCCTTCCAATCCACGCTCTCATTTATCCTACTTGAGTTGAACCGACTGAAGGGCTGCCTGCTTGCCCTAACCATTCGTTTACAGTGCCATTAGTCGACTATCGGTCGGTTTCTCTCTAAAGATGCATGCTATGTGTGTACGTGCCATTCATACCAACTGGCCTTCTCTTCCAATAGTTTGGTACAGGACTTTAAGAGAGTTCAGGATGTTACGCGTGCGTTCACACACGGAACCTCGGTTTATAGTTTCTTTCGAAAGACTTCTTTCGAAGGAAATGGAATCAACTCCGAGGGAAGAACACCCCCCCCCCCTCCCCCAAACGAATGCTGAAAAGGCCCCGCGGAGATTCGAACACTGGCTTCAACTCAGGAGATCGCGTCCGAAGAACTTGAAATTTGGAGTGTGCACGGGGGATGAAAAATCCGAAGAGAAAAAACTAGTTGGCACAAGCGGGAATCGAACGCAAGGACCATGGATTGACAGAGAACAATACTTCACCCACTGAGCCAACTTCCGTAAGCAACGAAACGGCTTGAAAGAAAAAAAAACAAATCCTCTCTCTCAGACGCTTGACTCAATTCACAGCGTCTCGAAGCAATGAGAACTAAATGAATAAAGACACGGGGAAGATAGACACGCACTTCAGAGTGTGCAGACTTCCAAGGATGTCGAACGGATCTTAACCTTTTCGGCGCCGCCAAGGGAAGTAATAGAGTTGAAAGAGTTTCTTCTCATGTATGCTTTATACGTACGAAATGGAAAACACTAAATGTCGACGTTCATGTCACTAGAAAGTTCTAACGTTTATGAATAGTTAACGATTTGTGAACAGAAACGAACAAATAGTCGCCTAGTTGAAAACAATGTCTTCACTTCTTCAGCGCCAATTGCTGTTAGTGACATACCCTCGAGTATCGTGTCTTAATGACTACCCGTGGATTTCAGAGAGAAGAACGAGAACTTCACAGTGTTCATGTTTGATAGAAAACCTTTTTAAAACAATAATGGATATACAGTTAGCTAAAAGACTGGAACCCGATTCTACACCAAAATTCTGCGAGTACATTCCAGAGCCACACTTTATCTTGCTGCTAAGTTTAGTTAAAATCGACTGTGCGGTTTATTTGAATTCTTGAGGACGATCAAACGAACAAGGGTAAAAGAAACCGAACCTTCTATGTTAGGGCTAGAAATACTCACAAACAAGCACATATGCGCACACCGCAACTTCAGTCACGCCTAGAGCCAATATGTATAGGAGAAGACGTCATACCTACATTCGAATGTAACGATGCATTTGAGAATCTGGTGCATTTGGCAATCGCCCCAGCGTTAATTGGCAGTTGGAATTTCGAGGGGCGAGCGACAAATTTAGGCGACGGTGCTCGCACATGTTTCAGTTCCCTGGTGCAAAATGCTCCACAGACTTCAGAACGAAATAGAGACACCAGTATGTGCGTGCGAGTCTCTGTGTGTATTGTAGTGCACTTTCCTAACCCGTCTAGTGGGTTTATTAATCGGTCAAACACGCGCAGAGTGTGTTGTTGCTGTTGATGTTGTTGTTGTTATTGTTGCTTTTCCTTCGTAGGCACACTGTTTTCGCTAATCCACTTTTGGTTTTTTTGCATGATATCTTTACGGTCTGGAACATATTAAAAATGATTAAGCCTTTGAAAATAGTTTTGTGTGTGTGTGTGTGTGTGTGTGTGTGTGTGTGTGTGTGTGTGTGTGTGTGTGTGTGTGTAATCGTCAAGTACTTTCGACATATTTTCAAGTATTGAAAAGAATCCAATCGTCGTGGAAAATTCTAGTCTCGTTTGAATAATGGGATTTAATGTCAAAATGGCGTATCTATACTTTGTGTTCTTTCCGTAATCTATAATGTTCTCAAAATG
Organism: Conus canariensis; assembly: GCA_033310375.1. Lineage (NCBI taxonomy): Eukaryota > Metazoa > Mollusca > Gastropoda > Neogastropoda > Conidae > Conus > Conus canariensis. Next base: position 82,171,213 of record CM065716.1, on the reverse strand, counting down.
CATTTGAAAATTTGATAAACCCTGTGTGTGTGTGTGTGTGTGTGTGTGTGTGTGTGGTGTGTGTGTGTGTGTGTGTGTGCGCGTGCGTGCGTGCGTGCGTGCGTGCGTGCGTGTGTGTGTGTGTGTGTGTGTGTGTGTGTGTGTGTGTGTGTGTGTGTGTGTGTGTGTTCTTCAATTTAATGTCCTTCCACTGAAAGTGATTCAGACAATAGTGAGTTTGTGGGTGAATGAGAATAAGTGGATGTGTCTATAATAAGGTTAACAAACATTGAATAGTGAGTTTGTGAGTGAATGAGAATAAGTGGATATGTCTGTAACAAGGTTTACAAAAAAATGGAATAAAAATGTACCCCTTTTGTCCTACGTATTGTCATGTACCCCACCTTGATCCTAATTATATAAATGAATAGATAAACTAGTAACAATGAACAATTGAATTACCAAATCAATAAATTAACAATTTTACAAATAGATACTCAGTGAACTATGCAATAAACCTTTACATACAGATTGAAGAACAGAATAATTCTTAAATATGCTAGATAAAGACAAAGGAGTCGATCCATCAGTGAAACCATCAATACCCAATTTCTTAAAAATATCTTTTGTTTTTGAACAACGTGTCAATATATGATTGACACTTAAGGATTCACCGCACATACATCTGACATTGTTACAATATTTTGTTTTGATTGAATTTAAACGAAGTCTATGAATAAGACTCTCAGTCTCTCTAGATGAGCAAATAAAACGCTTGGATGGTCTGTTTTTGTTGTCTCTGTCATGTTGATTAAAACAATTACGACTATACTGTATGTCTGTATTTAACATTAAGATTTTAGCGTTTTCGTGAGATTTTCTATTAATAATTGAAAAGCATTCTGTTAAATCTAATGGAACATTTACGGACACAGCATCATTATTATTTTGGGCTGCTTGTTTTGCAGCTCGATCTACTCTTTCGTTTCCATATATGCCGCAGTGAGAAGGCACCCAGCAAAAAGTCACAGTAATTCCTTTGATTGAAAGAAGGTGTTTTAAATGATTTATTTCAATTATCATATCTTGGCGTATGCGTGAATTGGGAGACTTTATCGGAAGAAGCGCTGCTTTCGAATCAGCACATATTAAAAGTTGACTGTTGTTTATGGGAAAAGCTAGTATGAAATTCAAGGACTTCAATATAGCAAATAGTTCTGCACTGTATATAGATAAGTTGTTACCAAGATAAAATAACTTTTGAATTTGTAAACTAGGGATTACGAAAGCTGCTCCTGAATTTGAATTATCAAGCACTGAACCATCCGTATATATTTTTAAATGATTATTGTAATTATTTTCTAAACGAGAGTATACGTGAGTTTTTAAAAGATTAGGTGAGTCATTTTTTGATAAATCTGTGTATTCTATATCAAAGATTGCTGCTGATTGTTCCCATTTTGGCATTGGAGAAAACGTTGGATTTTTAGCAGTGTTATTTTGATCTATATTAGTTTTTCTCAGAAGATCGCAAGAATAAGAACAGATAGATTTTGTTGAGAGTATGTTCTGAGCACGCTTTCCAGAGTCCTTTTCCGAATCTAAGCATACCTCTTGAGAACAAAAATGTTTTTGTGAGAAACTTTTCAAAACAAACTTTGAAGCAGAAGCTTTTCGGAAGTCTGTGAGTGGTAAAACGCCGACCTGATTGTATGTCCCTAAATTTGATGCATGTGTGGGGACTCCAAGGGCAATTTTATAAGCTTTGCAATCAACACTTTGAAGTTTATTTAAAAGATATCGAGGTGTATTAAAGAAAACTGCTTGAGCATAGCAAAGTCTTGAACGAACTAAAGCACTTGCTAAGATGGTTAATGTTTTAGAATATTGAGCCCAGGATTGTTTATTTATAATTTTAAGGAAGTTTAAGCTTTTTCTTGCATTGTTTAAAATGTAACCAATGTGAGCATTCCACGTAAGTTTGCTACTTAATATGACTCCTAGAAATTTAACGTTTTTAACATAGTTTAAAATTATACCATCCAATGTAAATTTTGGTAGTTTTTCTGGATCATAACCAGAGTTGAAGAGCATCATGTGAGTTTTTTCTGTTGAAAGGGAAAGCCCATTTTCATGTAAGAAATTGTTTATTTTATTGAGCCCATGCTGGTATTTGATTTTGATGTAATTCAGAGATCGTACAGAAGTATGGCGTTTCATAGTTACTTTCACCCATAAACATACATCGTCAGCAAACTGAGCTAATTCTGTATCTTTTGAGAGACCTTTTGGTAGATCATAAATCAGAATGTTGAATAACATCGGTGAAATTACAGAACCTTGGGGCAGACCCATCTGTAAAGGCCTAGGGATTGAATAAGTATTTCCTATACGTGTTTGAATAGATCGGCAATGAAGGAACTCTTGAATATAATTAAAAATATTACCATTAATACCAATATTCTTAATTTTATACAGCAAGCGCTTATGCCATACATGTTTGTAGGCCTTTCGAATGTCAAAAAATGTGGCTAATATGTTCTTGCGACGTGCAAATTGATGTTTCACCTGGGTAGAAAGTTTAACCAAGTGTTCAATTGTGGATCTACCTGTTTGAAATCCAGCTTGATTGATAGGAATTATGTTATGTTTATTGCAATGGTGAACTAATCTTTTTAATATAATTTTTTCCATTAATTTACATGTGTTTGACGTTAAAGCAATGGGGCGATAACTACTTATATCTTTCATAGGTTTTCCCTTCTTATGAATTGGAACAACAAGAGATTGTTTCCAAATCATATGCATTTTTCCATTTCCCCAACATTTCTGAAAAAACGAGAGGAGAAAATGTATTACATTTTGTGGAAGATGATTAAGGATTTCATTAGATATGCCATCTAAACCCACTGATGTCTTACTGTTTAAATTACTTAAACATTCTTTAACTTCTTGAATTGTTATTGGAGTATTTAGGTAATGATCTTCAATAGGATTTGGTTTATTATAAATGTCTTTATTTTCTTCATTTTCTCAATAATTTTTATTTTCAATTGATAAATTTTCTTTGCTGCTATGTTTAGCAAACAAGTCAGCAAATGCTTCAGCTTTATCAAAATTAGATGGAAATTCAGAATTGGTAAGACAAACAGGACATTTGGTAGATTAATTCCACTTTTCATCGTTTTTAATGTCCAAACTTTTTGAATATCTTTAAAGTTTGATACATTATTTTCACAAAAGGATGACTGACATTGTCGTTTTTCTCGAGCATTTATTCTGTTTTGTAGATTTTTTAAAACTCTTTTTCTCTCCAAATTCTTTATGACTTTTTCTTTTGGATCTTTTTCACGCTTATATTCTTTCGATTTCGCAATTTTCTCATCTTTTGCACGTTGACAAGTGTCGTTCCACCAGATATTACCCAGATGTTTTTTAGATTTTACAGATTTTACTGTCGGGATGGATTCACGAGCAGCTGAATGTATGGTCTTTTGAAATCTGTCATATAGTGTATCAACATCTTGATTATTAATGGTATCTATATCAATGTAGAATGAACTTGATAAGACAGAAAATTTGTTCCAATTTGCAAATTTGTTACAATATTTTGGAACTTTGTCATGTGTTGCATCATTTGTTTACATTGCATGTTTTCTAATGTAATAATAATTGGAAAATGGTCACTATTTAATGAGTCATCAAGGGTTTGCCAGTCGCAAAACACTGCTAAATCAGGAGATATCAATGACAAGTCAATGGCGCTTGGGTTGTTTTTTGGATTGTCTGGGATGCGAGTAATACAACCACTGTTTAAAAGATAAAGAGATGAATCTACAATATTTTCTATAAAGCGATTGTGCGTTACTTTTTGACACCCTTTTTCCCAGAAAGGTGAATGGGCATCAAAATCCCCAGTGATGAGATATTTATTAGAATTGTCTGACTGGAGTAATCGTAACCATTCCGTGTTAATATCATTGGGTCCTTGTGGTAAATAAACAGATATTATTGTTAATACACTTGAATTTGTTTGTACCCTGACTGCACAGGCATGCAACCCAGCAATATCTGATGGAATAGGATTTGCACATGGCGTATACTTCTCATCCTCATGTACATATATAGCTACATTAACTTTTTCATTTTCGTCGACGTTTTGGATAATAGGTGGAAAATAATAGTTTGGTAACTTACGTAGTTTGTCCTTCCGAATATTTAGTGATTGCAAAGCTAATATGTTATATTTTTCTTCAGCTAACTGCTGTATAAGTTGATCCTTACCAGTTAGAATGGATCGACAATTCCATTGAAAAACTTCAAAATCTTTGTCCAACATTCAATTTTCAAACAGGAAGAAATAGTAATATAAAATAACCAGAAAAACCAAGTTAAAAAAAAAAAGAAGAAATTGAGATTCCCTGCGCAGAGAGTTTAAAGGCTACAAAAAACGAAGATCAGCCTGAAAATCTACACAAAAAGGAATAATTCAAACACACAAGGCTTAATGTTTCTCAGCACATAGTCAATGACTAGGGTTTTATAACGTAGACAGCAAGAAAAAGATCACATCTACACTTCTAGGAGTGGTGAGTTAATAGTTCATGAGAACGTGAAATCTGTTGAACCATGGACCACTGGACCACCGTTGTCCTCCCTCAGGGTAAGGGTGGAAGCTCCTAGGTGTTGAAGGAGGGGGACATTTCGACGACTTCCGTGGCTGTTTCCAAAACAGGCCTCTGATACGCTCAGTGTTGACTGCAAGGGTCCTGGCTCCTTCACTTGAAGGGTGAATTCCATCAGTGAGGTTCCATTTGTTGAGAGAGAGATTCGCATGGCTGACGAGGGAGACATCTTTCACATTGTTCAGTTTCATTCCAAGTAGGGCATTGAAAAAATCCACCTTGATGTTCAGTTGTAAATCTTCAACTGGGGCCACCTTGCTGACGATGATCTTGCTCACAGGATGTTCCTTTTTTATGTTCGTGATGGTCTCCACAAACTGATCTGAGCATGCGTCAGGGGATGCTTTCTTTAAATCGTTTACTCCGCAGTGAACGACTACAGCATCAAAGCATCGTTCATGTTTCGACATAGCGTCTTCAAGGGACGTTCTGATGTCCTTCGTCGTGTATGTTTTGCGGCAATTCACAGAAAATCCATATGATTTTCCAAGACGGTTCTTTTCAACTTTGTTAAGAATGGAGTCATTCAAAAAGAGCACCCTCGGATGGACTTTACTTTCGTTCTTTGGTAATCTAGAGTGGTTTTGACGTAGGTTGTTTCTGACGTCAGAGTTTGATTTTGCGTCATCTTTTGCGTTCTGATGCTTGATTTTATGCCTGTCTTCTACTGTTTGATTCTGGGCCGTTCTGTTTTCGCTAGGCCTATTTTTGCTGTTGTTTTTGATCGTCGAATTATTCAGTATTGATTATCTAGTAGAAGATCGGGGAGAGTCAGAACGAGCAAACCTCTGCATAGAACGGGTAGGCGGATTGTCCGTTTGTGTTCCGACACTTGTACTCTGGATCTTCGTTTTCGCACAATCGATCAATGAATCCAATATTTTGTTTTGCTTTTCAATTTTTTTCTTCGAGGAAAACTATTTTTTCACACAGAAAAGCTAACTTATTGTCTGTGGAGGAAAGACTCACTTCTTTTCTGATGACGCTGTCGGTCTCTTCGTGCTTCGTCAACAGGGATTCGTTAAACGGTCTCCGCTGGCACTTTTCTTTGATGATCTTAACAGTTGTATCCTTGCCTTTAGGGTGACCACACACTCCATTCGATAGAATGGAAAGAGAGCTACCCACACGTCTAATTTTTGTCATTTTTGATCTTGTTTCTGCTGACACGATTATAAAACGCCTAGAAGCATGTTTTCAGCTTCTTGTCTGCTGACGCTATCTTGGTGGCTGTGTCTGTGTGTGTGTGTGTTGTGTGTGTGTGTGTGTGTGTGTTGTGCAAAGCAGATCATGCATGAAGCAGAACACAGACAGTATATGGAAAACAGGTATACACCAGCTGCAAAACAAGCTATATATAAAGAGAAGATATACTTCAACCGTAAAACTGACAGCGTTTAGAAAATGGACGTACATCAACGGCAAAACAGATCGGATGTCATAGAAAATAGAAATACACTAAGTGCAGGACAAAATCCATAATGCACATCAACACACAAAACAAACTGAGATGTACAGGTAAACAGGTATACAACAAACTGAGATCTACAGGTAAACAGGTATACATAAACAGTAAAAGAAACTCAGCTGTCATGAATAGTAGATAAACATCAACTCGAACACTGATTCAGGTTTCATGGAGAAGAGAGAAACTCCAACTGCAAAACAGACGTATGTATCATTAGAAAGCACACGTACAGTAACTTAGGTCAACCATGTAAATGCAAAATCGCCGTGCACCAACAGACCTCCGGGCCCCTCTTCATACAGGTTAAAAACATTACAAACTGGAACAGACACATGATCTCAGCAGACTTCGCGTCAGCGCTCATGACCCACAACTAGAAAGGTGTTGGAACACGAACACTCTGAGAGAAGACAGAAAATAGTTTATGGTGTGTTGAACATCTTGACAGCAGCTCTGGATACATACTGCTACGACTGAAGCTAAAAGAAAAGCTATAAAAAGATATGCTATACTCAAACTTGAAAAACTATGCTTTAGTGAAATACTAGGCAATGGCGACCTACAAATTCATGTCGCAAAATCTGTTCATGATTGCATAAATTTGAAAAGACAATAATGCCTCCCTATATCGACCCACATGAATTACGGTTTGTCCATTAATCATTCTGGCGATGATCGTTGACGCCTGTTCTGATTCAACATATGCGGGACACGGTCTACTAAGCCCCCACTGATTACAAGGATTGTTTTTGTCGTTGAGCCAGGGTGGGTTAGATGTGGATGACTGTACCGAGTTGATCCTGCGACACTCCCTAGAAACTTGCCGATACTGATGACCTCAGAACGAACTCATCTTCCTAAACAGGGGATGAAAGCGGAGGTTACCACGCAAACAGTGCTTGAACGTCCACAGAATTTGAGACGGATGAGGATGACGATTGTAAGATCAGCCGTTAGCGTACAATACTCAGCAGACCAGGTATCGTTGGAGTTGGTGTCTGTTGTTTATTCTCGCTCGTTATCGTCACTAGGTAACAGAACTCGTCGTAATCTTAATATGCGAGATTGTACAAGGGAGGTTACTCTACATCCCCCTTTCTTAGCAGACAGCATACCTCTTTTAGATCTACTGTTACAAATTAAATGATCTTTTAACAGTTCTGCCAAGACATTTTTTTCAAACCAATTCACTGCAAATGGAGAATTACTATGAACTGTCCTAGACTGGCTCAGTAAATGACATTGCTTTAAATTTAAAATCTTATGTAAATTCATAAGGGCCAGCTACAGTATTTTAAGTCCAAATGAAGTCCTTCTTCAAGACGTTCTTGACGGATGCAGAACCTTCTTTAAAAGTCAAAATTTCAACTAAACTTTAAACTACAAACTAAACTGAACATCAACAAATAGTCAGGTGAGTACTTTGCTCTTTTACAAATCAAGTCTGTTAGGTGCTTGTACTCTCCTTCCTGACTTTGTGTACACTGTCTTTTGAGCAGTCTGTTTTACAGGCATCTTATCAGTTGCTGGGTCTCCTGGTTTCTTAGCTGCGGGCTGCTGGACTGGTAAGGAAGAACTTTCACCAGCAGACTCTTCATGACTTGCTGTGTCCAGAGTCTCCAGCTTCTGGTTCGGCAATGTTGAGGAAGCAATGGGCTTGGATTTGACCGCAACCTGTTCCCCACTTCTTCGCCGAAGCTGATTGCGATTTCTAATGCCTCTGTCAGCCTGAACAATAACAGACCGAGGTGAAGTGTTTTTGATCACCACTGCTTCTTTGTTTGTTGGAGTCTTCATCCACACAAATTGACCTTTTGAAAATCGTGGGACTTCTTTTGCTCTATGTCGGGGATCATGGTAATACTTCTGTTGATTTCTGAAATGTTCATCCTTCTTCTTGAATCCCTCGACGTCTGGTTTGAATGGAATGTACTGACTGGGCATTGAAGGTACACAGTTTCTAAGTTTCCGGCTCATCATCAGTTCTGCTGGACTGTAGCCATTCTGAAGGGGAGTTGTCCGGTAGTTGAGAAGGGCAATATATGGGTCAGCATACTTCTTAATCAGATTCTTCACTGTCTGAACAGCCCTCTCTGCTTCACCATTTCCTTGTGGATGATACGGACTACTGGTGACATGAGTGAAGAAATAGTCTTGTGAGAATTTCAGGAATTCTCGAGAGTTGAACTGTGGACCATTGTCGGATACAACTACTTCTGGGATTCCAAATCTTGAAAAGATGGATTTACAGTGGTCAATGACAGCTACTGAGGTGGTCTGTTTCAAATGTACCGTCTCTATCCAACGGGAGTAATAATCTACTACTAAAAAATAAGAGTGTCCATTCAGTTCAAACAAATCCATAGCAATCTTCTGCCACGGGTAATCAGGAGTCTTGGTTGGCTTTAGAGGTTCAGATGGGAGTTTTCTCTCCTTCTCACATGTTGCACAAGCACCAACGACTTCTTCAATTTTATTTGAGAGTCCTGGCCACCAAACACAACTTCGGGCTAATGCTCTGGATTTCACAACACCCTGATGACTTTGGTGGATTCTGCTTAAAATCTCATTTTGCAGCTCAGCCGGAATAACCAGACGGCTCTGGAACAGCAACAGACCTTGCTGAACTGTCAAATCTTGACGAGCAAACCAGTATTGTCGCAGATTGACATCTTTTTTCGCTGTTTCTGGCCAGTGGTCTAACTTACAAAAGTTCATGACTTGGCTGCAGATTTTGTCTGAGCATTGCTTTTGTCGAATCTCTTCTAGCTTTGCATCACTTGCGGGAATGCCGTTAATGACAGCAGAGACAAAGGCATTTGTCTCATCTTCCATTAAATATTCCTGTTCAGCAGATGCACACCCAGGAGCTCTTGACAAAGTGTCTGCCGTCATCAGATTTTTCCCTGCAGTGTATACTATGCCATAGGAATACTGCATCAGACGCATTCGGAACCTCTGAATCCTTGGAGTCAATTCATCCAACAGCTTGGTTTTCAGCAGTGCCAACAGAGGTTTATGATCAGTTTCAACTGTGAATTTTGAAAGTCCAAGCAAGAAGTCTTGAAATTTTTCACAGTTCCAAGTCACTGCCAGCGCTTCTTTTTCCACCTGCGCGTACCTTTGTTCTGTTGCGGTGAGAGCTCTTGAAGCATAGAATACTGGCTTCCAGTCGTTTTCTTGTTTCTGCAGTAGTACTCCACCTAATCCATATGATGATGCATCTACTGAGACTTTGGTTGGCTTTTCTGGACTATAGTGTGCCAGCACTGGTGTTGAACTCAGCTGCTTTTTCAGTGATTGGAAGGCTCTCTCTTGTTGCTCATCCCAAATCCAGTGAGTTTCTTTCTTCAGCAGATCTCTCAATGGTTTTGTTGTGTCAGCCATGTGAGATGCAAATTTTCCAACATGATTCACCATTCCCAAAAATCGGCGCAATTCAGAGATATTTGTAGGTTTTGGGGAAATTTGAAATAGCTTGCACTTTCTCTGGATCCATCTGGATTCCTTCTTTGGATATAATGTGTCCCAGGAACTTCACTGTGTCAGTTGAGAATTTGCATTTCTCATTTAGTGTGACACCAGCTTCCTTCATCTTCTGCAGAACCAGTCTCAGTCGACTATCATGTTCTTGTTGATCTTTTCCAAATACCAGCACATCGTCAATGTCACAGATGACCCCAGGTATTCCTTCTATGATTTGTGTCATCTCTCGATGAAAAACCTCTGGTCCCGAGCTGATACCAAATGGCAGGCGTTTGTAACAGTAACGCCCAAACGGAGTAATGAAGGTGGTCAACTCCTGACTATGTGGGTGAAGTGGTATCTGGTGGAATCCACTGTTACAGTCTAGTTTTGTGAACACAGTGGCACCATTCAGCTGGGCTAGTAGTTGATCAGTGGTGGGTAGTGGAAAGTTCTCTCGACGCACACTCTCATTGAGTTTAGTGAAATCGATGCACAGTCGCACTTTCCCATTTGGTTTTAGTACTGCCACAATTGGTGCACACCAGTCAGTGGGAGTTTCCACAGGACGGATGATATCTTGCTCTTCTAATTTCTTAAGTTCTTCTAGAACCTTTTCTTTCATTGGAAGGGGAAGTCTGCGTGGAGTTGAGATGGCAAACGGTTGAGCATTTTCTTGCAGTCTTATTGTATAGACGTTTTTCGTTCTCCCTAGGCCTGTAAATAGCTCTGGGAATTCTTGCTTGTACTGATGATCTCTGTCTACAGAGTTGACTCTTTCAATCATTTTTAATGCCTCAATTGCAGGCCTTCCCAAAAGTGATTCTTTTAAGTCAACAACAACATAAAGATCTTGCTCTGAAGATGCTTCACCTACTGCTAGGGTGGCACGGGCTCTGCCAAGCACATTGATTTTGCTCTGGCCAGGCCCAAACAGCTTTTTGTCTGTCTTCTGTATCAGTGGTGAGTTCTTCTTGAAGAACCTATCAGGTACAACCGTCACATCTGCTCCAGTGTCTATTCTGAAATTCACAGCATGACTATGTGTTTTAGTTGTTACCTGAACATCAGCATGCCAATTTACTGCTCCACATTCTGCTGATTCTTAGTCACAGTGCCAAGTATGTTGCTCTCTTCATCTTCTAAATATCTCACATCAGTTTTTGTTCTGCACATTGCTGCATAGTGGCCTTTCTTGTTACATTTTCTGCAGTCCGCATCTTTTGCTGGACAGTCTTGCCTACTATGCGATGGATATTTTCCACACCTGGTGCATTTTCTTGAATATTTTTGTTGATTCTTTCCACTTTGCTTTGAAGATGATTTTGAGTTCATACTGCCTCCTTGTTTCTTTTTGAACAAACGTTGTACTTGAGATGAGTCTCCTTCACTTGACATTGACTGTAACTGTTGTTTTGAACTTTCATATGCTCTTCCAATTGTTAAGCACTTGTCTAATATCAGCTGTTTATCTTCTAGGAGTTTTTCTCTCAATCCTTCTTCTCGAACTCCTACAACAACTTGATCCCTGATAAGTCTTTCTTCCAGTTTATCAAAGTTGCATGGTTTTGCTAGCTTTCTGAGTGCTGCAATATACCCTTCTATTGACTCTGATGCTTCTTGCTTTCTGAGATGAAATTTATAAGACTCAAAAGCTTCATGAGTATCTCCTACGAATAATTCTTCAAGTTTTTCCATCACCTGTTTGAGATCATTTTTGTCATCTCTATTTTCGAACTTCAGGTTGTCAAATATTTCACATGCACCAGGCCCAAAAACAGCAAGAAAAACAGATACCTGATATTCCTGGTCTTCCTCTTTGATAAGTCTACTTGCAATGGCATAATTTTCGAATTGCCTCCTGAAACGCTTCCAGTTTTGAGACAAATTTCCCTCCAGACACATCTTTTCTGGTGCTGGAACGTTTGCTGTAAACTGCTTCTGTTGGCCCCTTGGCTCAGTTCGTGACGTCGATTCCGTCATTTTCTTCTTTTCTGGATTGTTTTCTTCTTCTTCTTTGCTTATTACGTCGTGTCGGCCTCCCTTTGACGCCCTGACACTTCTGACACCATGTAAGATCAGCCGTTAGCGTACAATACTCAGCAGACCAGGTATCGTTGGAGTTGGTGTCTGTTGTTTATTCTCGCTCGTTATCGTCACTAGGTAACAGAACTCGTCGAATCTTAATATGCGAGATTGTACAAGGGAGGTTACTCTACTTCTTCTGAGTGCTTCTACTTCTTCTCTTCTGCTTTCTGAGTGTTGCAATATACCCTTCTATTGACTCTGATGCTTCTTGCTTCGAATTCTGTGGACGTTCAAGCACTGTTTGCGTGGTAAATACAGACACCTACCGTGTTTTTCAGGCAATTTGAGCAACACTCAGAGAACTATCCATTAAGTAGAAGAAACTCAACCGTGTGCTTGTAGTTTTTTCCACTTTGCGCATATCAAAGTGAAGAAGCAAGAAGCATCAGAGTCAATAGAAGGGTATATTGCAGCACTCAGAAAGCAGAAGAGAAGAAGTAGAAGCACTCAGAAGAAGTAGAGTAACCTCCCTTGTTACTGATGACCTCAGAACGAACTCATCTTCCTAAACAGGGGATGAAAGCGGAGGTTACCACGCAAACAGTGCTTGAACGTCCACAGAATTTGAGACGGATGAGGATGACGATGATGATGCTTTGAAGTTCATTCTGGTCAAAGACAACTTGACAGGGCTGAACTCTGCGGTTACTTTCATAAAACATTCTGGTGTCAGTCAGGCCCGAGAAATACAGACACCTACCGTGTTTTTCAGGCAATTTGAGCAACACTCAGAGAACTATCCATTAAGTAGAAGAAACTCGACCGTGTGCTTGCAGTTTTTCCACTTTGCGCATATCAAAGTGAACTTTCGATTGGAAGCGCTCGGAGCCGAAAACTGCCAGAAATAGATGGTGCTTATGGGAATCAAACCAACGACTTCCTAGCTCGTAATTCGCGACGCTAACTACTGCACCACCACGGCTACAGTTAGTCATGCACGGCACAGGGACGTTGAGCGTTCGTGATTCACTTCTTGGGTCACGATGTCCTGTGCTGGGGGACCCGTGAACCCGATACTCCATGCATTAATAACTGGCGGTGGCGCGAATGGTGCAGGGAGTAGGAGTGAGGTGGGGATGTGCATCGGAGGTAGAAGGGAAGGGGGGTGGGGGCTGTGGACAGGAAATAGGGGAGCGGAAGGGTGGGAGTGAAGGCAGGGAAGGGGGTGGGGGTGGGTGAGGGGTGGTGGTGGTAGGGATTTTAAAGGAAGTGCCCGAGGATGAACAAGGTTACAAAGGGTTTGGTAGCTTAACGGGGTGTTAATGCGAAATGTCGTAACATTAATCATTTTTCTGTCGCTCTTGTGTGTGTGTGTGTGTGTGTGTGTGTGCGTGTGCGTGTGCGTGTGCGTGCGTGCGTGCGTGCGTGTGTATGTGTGTGTGTGTGTGTGTGTGTGTGTGTGTGTGTGTGTGTGTGTGTGTGTGTGTGTGTGCGGGCGCTTATGTGCTTTGCTTTGTTCTGCAATATAACTCCAGGTTGAAATAGGCCATTCTAACAGCGAACGCTATAGCTCTTCCAATGAATTGCAAAATTCCCTGTCACGGTCAACTGCAATGTGTTTCGATTATTCCAACTTTAGACCGTAACCAGCCTATGTTGGGCATCTCAGCTGCGGTATGTGCTTAGTTTCAGACTCATGAAGGATGTGTCAATGCTGAAATGGTTGAGTTTAACACTGTCACTGCATGACCTTTAGGGACACGTGTGCTGCAATAAGCTGCGGTGAGTGCTTAGTTTCAGACTCATGAAGGATGTGCCAGTGCTGAAATGGTTGAGTTTAACACTGTCACTGCATGACCTTTAGGGACACGTGTGCTGCAGTAAGCTGCGGTGTGTGGAGGCAGTCGTGTGGTAGACTTGGAAGCTGGCAGTTTAGGATGAAGTCTGCTATGTGCGTTAGGAAGGATGCAGCTAGGGTAGTCGTTCCCTTGGGCAGGAGCCCGGATCAAGTTGTTCATTCGTTTCTGGTCGGTGTTTTCTTCTTCCGTTGTCAATCGTCCCAAACGGAGTTCTGGATGATGATGGTGTTTCGCCCAAAGCCGTCCTCAGGACTACCAGGCGGCCTTCTTCGTGCTGAGTGGCGACGGTCCTGTGCCGCGTGAGGCCGACTCAGGAAACAGGCAGGAATACAGTCGTCAAGCCGAGCGAAGTGCCACGTCCATTCTGCGCCCGTGAGGAGTGTTCCCACCATTTGCTTCCCCAAGGGAAGAACCCTGCTGCTCGTGCAGGCCACGGTGAAGTCGCAGAATGGCAGCGCCTCGTCGTCGCACTGACCCCACAGCCTCGAGAGCCCCTCCCCTCCCCCCACCCCCACCCCCCCAGCGACACAGGTTAGACTCGTCGTCACTGCCCATGCGAAGAAAGGAAGAAGCCTGCGCTGCCCTACGCCTATCTCCCACCTGGACGCCTTCCGCTGGTAATGACACCTCCCAGCAGGTATGCCGTGATGTTGAGGTATCACTGCTTGGTCCATTCTGGCTACACCACGCCTGCTAAGCCACGTGACCACGGCCTGCAGGGCTGTCAGCCAGAGAAAGAAGTCGGTGAGGAAAGAGGTCGTTGAGAAGCGAGGGTAATGGACAATGCTTGACCAGCGTGCTGACCTAGTGACCTGGTCAGGCCTTCATCGCCTGTGCTGAGATGGTTTATATCACTAATGTAGGAGTGTGTGTGTGTGTGTGTGTGTGTGTGTGTGTGTGTGTGTGTGTGTGTGTGTGTGTGTATTATTCTAGATTTACTTTCTTAACAAGACTCCCTCGTTTTACGCTTTTTCTCTTCTTTTGAATACCTGCAAATTTCCACCAACAAAGGTCCCCGTTCTTTAAACTGATACACTGTTTTTATTTGTCTGGGTGAAACTAGAGTAACTCCCCAACATAGACTCTTCAGCTTCAAGATCTCCCTCCCCCCTCCCTCCTCCACGAGAACACTTTTTTTCCCTCTTGGTCGAAGCTAGAACTGCTATCCTGCGAAGATCCCCCCCTCCTCCCACCCCACACACTTTAAAAAAAAAATCTAGCTTTCCCCCCAAAGTTCTGCTCTCTTGTTCGATACAAGTGGGCGAAAGTCTCATAACCTAATGTCCGCAGGAGCAGTCAGTAATCAGTGGTTTACAGCGTCTGGGTTACGGCATGACGTAAGGCGAGCTCATTCTTATTATTACACTGCTTTCAACTTTCTCTGAACTGAATCAGGTAATCATTTTCTGCTGGGTGAACAGAGAGTGTTCTCAAGCACCCCACACACACACACACACACACACACACACACACACACACACACACACACACACACACACACACCACACACACACACACACACCCCCCGCCAGCGCGCTCGCTGAGCTAGGTTTATCTTTCAACAATGAAAACTTGCTGTTGTAGAACATATTGATCTGTTACTCAGTACAAAATTTACATTTTAGACAAGGCTTTCTCGAAATAGACAGTTTTGAAGAACTTTTGTTTTCTCGTGATCTACTGTTGATTTAAACTTCCAACAAGCATTCCCTTTTGCAAAGAACTGAACTATGGATTTTTTTCCCCTTTTTGCTTTGTACCGGAACTGCCTCCAAACAAATATTTCATTTGGCAATGCGGTTTTGTGAAACATTTTGGTTTACCTCTTTCAGTGTGTTTTCTTGGTCTACGCTAAATTCATCTCGCAACCAAGACTTCTGTCCTCTAAGACCATTATTTGTAAAGGTTTTTGGACAGTAAACATGTTTCACAGCATTCATCGTTGCTTGAACGTGCTGACTACAACAACATCGCCAGCATGAAAATAGCGGTGAGTAGTATAGCAGGAGTGAGAGAAAGGAGGACCATGAGAGGGTTGAGCAGCGCGGATACTGATGCCGGAGGGTGTTATCGAAGAAGGGAGTGGGGGAAGAAGCAGGTGTGTGTGTGTGTGGGGGGGGGGGGGGGGGGACTATCTATCTCTTCACTGACACCACCGGAACTACGTTGCATCAAGACGCGGCAGCCAAAAGGCTCATTGTCATCTTGGGGCAGGAAGGGAGATGGAAGTATGCCCGGAAAGGGGGAAGAGGCAACGAAATTCAAGCACCCTGCCCTTCCAATAGTACCTTTGTGTTCTAATCAACTGAGCTAACTGTAGGAGTGGCACAAAGGTCACCACCTGGCCTTTGTCATTCTTTGTATGTGCGCGTGAAGTACCCGTGTGCCATCGTGGGGACCATCGGTGACTTGGGAGAGGTGTGTGGGGAGGGAGGAAGTAGGGGAAAGGGAAGGAGGGGGTATAATTCTCCCTCAAAAGCAGGTGCAACTCTAAGCAGTGCCTGAGCCAACCTGTTAATAGCACAGTCATCACAAGCAGAGCAGAACTAAGTGGTCACCATATGCCGTCCTCTAAAGGAATTTCATACCATGAAGCATGTATGCATGTGAGGGCATGTCACATGACCGATGCGTTCTTCTGTAGGACTCGCGCTACGGACGCGCGCACGTACGCAATGAAACAGTTTACTGTGTATGACAATATGGTACACTGCATTAATTAACATCAACAAAGCTATGACGGGCTGAAAATCGATATGGCGAAAAGCAGAAACAAAAGCGTAAACACACTCACAAATTAATACTTCTTTTCGACCACACACGAAGACAGACAGAATATTTTTCGGCTGAGCACAGCAGCAGCAAACATAAAGTCCAATCAGCATCAATGGATCGAATCAGAATCATATGGTTCTTTCTAGTTTCAAAGCTAACTCGTTGCCACGAAGATATCACGAGTGTTCTTTTTTTTTTTTTTTTTGCTGTCCCAACCTCTGCGCCACCTCAGAGGCAGTGCACCCACGCCGCTCATTCCGACACCTCGTCCACAGCCACAGCCCGGTCGGCCCCGCCGCAACCCCGGCACAGGCAATCCACAGGGAGCAGTCAATGTCAAGTCGTCAAGAGGCAACCCACCGGAGGAGGCACTGCACTGCTGCCGAGTCACTTCGGTGGTGTTCAGTGGCGCCTGTTCTGATCTAACATACGCAGGACACCACCTACTAAGCCCCCTACTGACGACAATAATTGCTTAGTCGCGGAGCCGGCGTAAGTGAGCTCTCCCTCCGGAGGGCGCCACCACGTCCGTCCAACGACAGCCTCCATGGACACGCCCATACCGGTGACCCCGACGGAACCAAACCAAGGCCACAGACGTGGAGAGGACATCGAAATTGAGGTCACCATGACAGCAGGGCATGAAGGGCCACAGAATTTGAGACTTCTTTTTTTTAAATGCTGATCGATGAGAATGAGGATGATTAAGATGATGCTATGGATTTCCATTTCGGTCTGAGACTACATGACAGGGCTGTACTCTACGCTTCCTTTCATAATATATCCCGGCGTCAACCAGGCCCGAGAGATACAGGCACCTGCAGTGTTGGTCAGGAAATTTGAGCAACACTCTCAGAAACGCATCCATTAAGTAGATGAAACTCGACTGTGTGGTCCCAGTCTTCCCAACTGAGTCCGCAGCAAACTCAACTCAGGGTAGGAGCCGGTCGGGGCAGAAAAAAACCCACATGACTCTGATGGGATTCGAACCCACGACCTCCCAGCCGGGAGTCCGCGACGCTGACCACTTCGCCACGGCGGCTGGTATCACGAGTGTTCTTTATTTAGGTCAGAACTTGCCAACAATCCACATGGCTTGTTTGTTTGGCCTTGTTTGATATTGCTTGTCTGCTTTTAAAATATTTCGTAAGTAGTTGGGTTTCCTTACAACAAAAGGAAACTAATAGGTCTGAACATTTTTTTGAAAAAGGCCTCTCCCCTCACCCTCCTATCCCTGAAGCATTTTAATAATTTATCCTACAAATGTTCAAAAACGTCATTTTTTTTTTCTTTTTTTTTCTTTTTGAGGTAGCTCATTCATTTCAAGCTTTGGATTTTCAAATCAAACACTTAGGGCGTATTCACAGTCTGCTCTTCTTCTTCTATCTCTCTATACACACACACACACACACACACAACAAACACCCGCGCGCGCGCGCGCGCGCGCGCGCGCGCGGCACGCACACGCACATACATACACTCTGAGTGTGTGTATGTGCTTATGCGTGCGTGCGCACGCGCGCACGCATGTGTGTGTGCATATCTATATCATGAGATAGATAGATAGACAGGCGGATAGACATATATGTATAGTTAAGTAGATTAAATTCAATTCGTATTTCTTGCAGTCCTGGCAGTTAGATAGATAGATAGACAGAAAGACAGACAGAGAGAAAATGATAATAAAACCTTGATCAATTTCCACACAGGGAGTGCGACAAACTTGAAAATCCTTCCCCGATAAAATGCATAACTTTAGAAGACAGACGTGCGTGAAACGGGAAAGGAGACCTGAACATTCAGTGAATGCTCTGTGCGCTTTTTCTCTCGCCGAAGTGGAGGTCGGCAGGACCAGCGAAAGAAAGCTGTTTCGCTCTGCGAAGAGCTCATCAGTCTAGCTGCTGGATGCTGGTCACCTGCCTGCTGATGACAATCACTTCCCCATAAACGAAAAATAAACTCCCCGCAGTTGGATAGAGATTCATGCCTATGCGAAAAGAGTCCCAGCGAAGCGGAAAAGTAGAAGGTTAACAAAACGACAAACTGAAGCTTGTCTCAACCAAAAAACAAACAAACAAACAAACAAACAAACAAAAAGGGCAGAAATAGTCAAGAAGGCCAGAAAAGTCTCATGCCACATTCCCATTCAGAATGAAAAAGTCGGTCTTCTACAGGTTATGCTTTTTATCCGGGGCGGATGTTAATGTCTGCTTCGCTTCCTGTAAGGAAACTAAAGGCTTCCGGGTCAAGGTTTAAATTGCATTGACTAATTACTCAGGTCCTGCATCAAACTGTAAGCTCTTTGGCCTAGTGGACCTGTGACCAATGCTCTAAATTTAGCATAGTGTATCTATATGCATATATATAAACAGAGAGAGAGAGAAGAGAGAGAGAGAGAGAGAGAGAGAGAGAGAGAGAGAGAGAGAAAGATAATTCTTTTGGCTGAGGAAATGATCAGGATTAGAAAATCGCTTGTTCATTTCACACACACACACACACACACACACACACACACACACACACACACACCACACCACACACACACACACACACATCTATCTGTCTGTCTGTCTGTCTGTCTGTCTGTCTCTCTCACTCTCTCTCTCTCTCTCTCTCTCTCTCTCTCTCTCTCCCTTCTCTCTTCTTCTCTGCATATGTGCATGTATGTACGTCCGCACGTCCGCACACACACACACACACACACACACACACACACACACACACACACACACACACACACATCTATTTTTATCTGTGTTATGTATGTATGTATGTATGTATGTATGTATGTATGTATGTATGTATGTAACACACACACCACACACACACACACACACACACACACACACACACACACACACACACACACACACACACACACACACACACACACACACACAACGTGCGTGTGCGCGTGTGTCTGTGTGCCCGTGCTGTGCAAGCACACTACTCACTCAGTCTTCCTCTCAAATAGTTTGTTGCATTTGAGTTGTTTGCTCTCGAGTATCCGTATATGTGTCTTGTTTTATGATATTTATGATGGAACACAAAGCAATGAACAGCAGTCCCGCTTATATGTTTTAAAGTGGTTGCATGTTCAGTTGATTAAATCTCATTATTCGGCTTCTCTGTCTGTCTGTCTGTCTGTCTGTCTGTCTGTCTGTCTGTCTGTCTGTGTCTGTCTTTCTGTCCACACACACACACACACACACTAAAACACACACACACACACACACACACACACCACACACGCAGCACAGAGAGAGAGAGAGAGAGAGAGAGAGAGAGAGAGAGAGAGAGAGAGAGAGAGAGAGAGAGAGTTACCTCACATTGCAGCTTTGTCGTCCACAAACTGCCTGTGCTGTATGTAAGAAGGGTGTGGTGAGAGAGAGAGAGAGAGAGAGAGAGAGAGAGAGAGAGAGAGAGAGAGAGAGAGAGAGAGAGAGTCGCCTCGACACAGTAGGCTTAATTGTTCTTTCATTTCCCTAACTTCCTCCCCCGTTCCTTCCTGCCTCTATCTTGTTCCCCCCCACCCCCACCCCCCTCCATCCCCCTCCATCTTGCACATACGTAGTCACGATCACCAACCCCTTTCTCGCCTCACTCTATCCTTCATTCTCCCCTCCCGCCACTCCTCCACGTTCACCACTCCACGCTTCTCCCACCCTCTTACTTAACTCCTCCTTCATCTCCATGTTGTTCCCACCCATCCACGCAGCTCCCCTCCCGCCCCCCCCCCCCCCCCGACCACCCCAGTCTCCCCTCCCCCATCCGCCCTCCCTCAGCTCCTCCACCCTCCCCTCTCCTCTCTGTTCCATCTCCCTTCGCTTCCGTCTGCCTTCGTGCTATGTGCTGGTGACGAGTGTCGATCAATGGTTCGTACTCATCAGGAGCGGGTCAGTGGGCATCAGCCGCGCCACCAGGTCGTTCCGCCGCGGGTCAGGAGGAGACGACGCGCAGGTCTGCACACACACACACACACACACACACACGCGCGCGCGCGCGCGCGCGCCACGCACGCACACGCCACCACCACCACACACACACACACACACACACCACACACACCACACACACACACACACGCACACACACACACACACACACACACACACACACTCGCAGAGTCACGGACCCAAAGCGTCAGCTGTGATGTCATAAATTCACCAGGCAGGGAGGGGGAAGAAAAAGGGAAAGAAAGAAAGCAAGAACAAAAAACAAGATTGGACTGTACCACTTTTCTCTGACCCTTCACACCACCACGGCTCCCGCGTCACGCGAGGACAGCGAGCGCCTGTTCATTCACATCGTCGCTGGCCGGACCAGTCCATTGTTGGCGGTGACACGTGACAAAAGGACTAGATGTGACACTTGATGAAAGCGTTGACAGTTTTCCTTAACTGAAGTGCTCGGGAACGCGAGACCTCACCAGACGGGCCTTGATGTCTTTTGGTTAAATATTTCCTGAAGAAAAAGAAAATCTGTGTGCTTTTTTTTGTGGAATGACTTTTCCCGTGTCACGGTCGTTTCTCTTGTTTCTCGTTTTAGTTCCTGAAACGTGACAATCTGCAGAAAATGAATCAAAACCCCTGAAAACACATTCAAACAGGAGAAGTGGTGACTTTTTCACTTGAAGGTGTACATCCTGATCCACTCGCTCTATTATTCACTTCGTGTGTATTTTACTGCTGCGATGTTTGAACCCGACAGTGGACTTCTCGCGAAGAGTTGGTGTTTCTCCATAATTCGTACGAAGGGGCGGTTCTGTTCTTGATTCATTCTGTTAATGATGCTTATATTGTTTAGTTTTTGTGTGTTTGTGCGGAAACTTACCGGAGAATTGTGTCTTCATCGAGTGAACAGCAGCAGTGGAATACTTTACATGTAAGTTCCCCGAGTAATATTCCAGAGGACTTCTTCCGAGGACTGTTCCTAAGAAGCTGGTACTGATGTCCGGACGCACACCAAATACGAGGATGTCTTAGATGACACATAAGTTCTGTGGAATCCTATGAGGAGTACGTTGTAAAAGACGTATCGCAGTGTTGTTTCCCCCTTGTGACCCAGATTAAAAAAAAATGTTGACAACGTATGTCATGTGTCTTATCTGTGTACGGACTTCTTGTCTGACTTGAAGATTATCAGCATCCATGGCTTTTCTCGTAGGATGTTACAGATCATCAGACTGAAAAATGTTTTGTGGGGGAGTCTAATTGACTAGATTTTGTTGCCTCTGTGATTGAGGACATTATACGTTTTACAGTAACATCTTCAACTTTTTTTGTGTAGGACGATTTTCATCTGTTTGTGAAATTCCAGAAGAAGAAAATGACGTTTAATTATAAAAGAGGTAGACAGGGTGTTGCCTGGGCAAACTCTAATAACATATCTTCGACATCGTCAAGTGGGCAAGGTGGACCCCTAGGAAGATTCCCGACCCTCAGTCCACCTTCGGATTGTGTCTGCTCTGAAGGTTTGCCACCTGAATCGACAGTGCCTAGAAGGAGGACAACGATGAATTTGATGATGGTGGCGATGCTGATGATGATGGTGGTGACGGGAGCGATGGGAGAGAGGAGAGGGAATGGTGCAGCTGTTGCCGCTGACCCCAACATCACCGTTCTGGAAATGCTCATTGTACGGGGGAGATGCCAAGCCCAGTGTAACCAACTGGTGAGTTCCTTGGCCTCATCGTCGTCGTCATTACCACTATCAACATCATCATCATGACTGTTATCGTCATCAACAACAGCAGCATCATTATCATCTTGTTCTTGTTACTGTGGGTCTCATTCTCTGATTTCTTCTTCGTCTTCTTCTTTCCCGTGTTGTTGTTGTTCCTCCCTCCTCCTCCTCCTCGTCGTCGTCGTCGTCGTCGTCGTCCTCCTCCTCCTCTCTCTTTTTCTTCTTCTTCTTTTTGCCACCACCACCCCATCCACTACTGTCCTCCTCGTTCTTCTTCTTGTTTTTCTTCTTCGTTTCCTCTCCCTTCGTCCTCTGTCCGTCTTTTCTCCTCCTCCTCCTCCTCCTCCTCCTCCTCCTTCTTCTTTCTTCTTCTCCTCCTCCTCATCCTCTTCCGCCTCATCCTCCCTTCTCTGCTTTTTCGCTTTCTACGTCTCGTTCTTGTTTCTTCTCGATTTTCTCGACCTTACTCTCTCTTTGCTGTGATTACTGTCAGATTCTGTGTGTCGCGGTGTTTGTCTGTCTCTATATCTGTCCGTCTGTCCATTTTGTACGCAAATGTTCTTGTTTGTTTTCTTTGTGAGAGATGCCATCCACTCAATGCGATCACCTGACAAGTAAGTTTCTAGTTTCTACGTAATTGGAGTCCTCTGGGCTTTTGTGTTTGTTTCGTCTGTGTGTCTGCGTCACTTCTTCTTCTCTTCTTCTTCTCTTCTTCTTCTTCTTCGTCTCTTCGTCCTCGTCCTGTCTTCTTCTTTCCTCCTCCTCCTCCTGCTCTTCTTCTTCTTCTTCTTCTTTCTTCTTCTTTCTTCTTCTTCTTCTTCTTCTTCGTCTTCATCTTCTTCTTCAAATATTGAATCGTTGTTTCTTGTAATCCAGTCCTCCTCCTTCTTCTCTCCTTCTCTCATCATCATCATCATCATCAATCATATCAATCATTATCATCATGATCATCATTTCCTCCTCCTCTTCCTCCTCCTCCTCCTCCTCCTCCTCCTCTCTTTTTCTCTTCTTCTTCTTCTTCTTCTTCTTCTTCCAATCATGTAAAAAAAAAAGCAGACAGCTTCTAAATAGGATTTTGTACAGACATCCCAAGAGTAGCTTCAGCCAGTAAGACAGTTAATGAAATGATGGATAAAGTGTGGCTTTCGAAAGAAAAAAAAAAAGCTATAATCAGAAGATTTAAATGTAGACTAATTTCAGTCACACACTCATAACATAGTATTATCACTTCCTACAATCTCCGTTAGTGCATTATCTTTCCCCACCAAAGTTACGTCTAAATCTAAAATTCTTATTGACCACATTGATCAAATTTGTGTGCCACCTATTTGGCATTAGAGACCGCTATGCTCTCTGTGCTACATGGTAGAAAAAGATGTTAAGATACTTGAAATATCTCCTCTTACAATAACATTTGGATCATTTAAAAATTCTAATCTGAAAGCATTCCAGTCAGATCTCTATTTTCCACTTTTCGGAAACTTCCATAGTTTTACTGATCTGGTTGATGTCCTTTCCTTTCGCACTTCAACCTTCTTGAACGTTGTTGAAACACACACCATTCATTCAGAGACGCGTCAAATAGAATATCCTTCCTGGCTGGCTTCAGCAGAATATTGTTCAAACAATGGAGGAAAAAAAAATGATTTAAAGATAAACGAAATTTAGAGAGAGAGGGGGTTATTCACCGCCAAAGGACATAGACAAACAAAGTACAGGACAAGACACACGGTTTGTTTGACAAGAAGAACGTAACGTGGTCAAGTACACGATCAGAAAATCTAAATGCAGTTTCTTTCGAAAGTTAGTCCAAGAGAAAAGCATTGTAGCTTCTGTCTGGACCGCAATAGATCAATTCACAAAGCCGTGCACTTCTGAAAATGAACGTCCATTCTAGCTAATACAGTAAACGGTTATTTTGTTAATATAGGAAACAAACGAATCCCAAAAGTATCAAATCCACGTCTTTTAACTTGATATTCTAGTAAATTATTGTCAAAGATTCGAAAACAAAATCGTCTAATCTTTATACGTCTGTTCCTGAAGTGCTGTCTTACTTAACATCTCAAAAAAAGAAAGAAAAAGAACAAAGAAAAAAGAAATCAGAAAAAGAAAAAGACAAAAAAAAAAAAAAAAAAAAAAAAAAAAAAATAGAAAAAGTTAGTATATAAAAGCTTTCTGCACCAGTTATTGCTGACTTTCTTATGTATCTTTTTAGTCTTTTTTTGTTCAAAGATAATTTTGCCTGAGCGTCTAAATACATAAAAATAATTCAACTGCACAAAAAGGGGAATGTGAACGTTCTACAATTATTACGGACCAGTCTCATTGTTATCCGTGTCTCTAAACCACTTGAATGTCATGTACAATCTCAACTTACAATCTTTCGTAAAATAAAAAGAACTTTCACAAACTAAACCAGTCAGGAATTTTAAAAAAAACCAAAAAAAAACAAAAAAAAACCCAGCATTCTTGTGAAACGGCTTGGTGTAGAATTACCGATTCATGTCTACAAAATATCAACAACAGCAAAACAACTTGTGTTATTTTCATTGGTCTGTCCAGAGCTTATGATTTAATTAATCATGAAATGCTGCAACAGGAGTTTAAGCTTTCTGGAATTAGCGACAACTGTGCATTATTCTTCAAATCGTATTGACAAATTCGCGCTCAGTCATTCTACTTACGTTGTTTGCTTTCTTCTTTAAGACTAATTCTATGAGGAGTACTACAGGGGTCCATTCTAGGTCCACTTTTGTTTTCTTTGTATAAAATGACCTACCATTCAACATGCAATGTGTGATTTATTTGCAAACAGTGCATAAGTACATTTCTCTTGTTCCAATATTTATTAAATAAATCTGTTGAATTCTGGAGCGAATATGATAATATGATTGTCCATTCTAACAGAACAGAATCTATGTAATTTGTGCTGACCAGAAAAGGCATATGATGAAAGAAAACATTCTAAGAATAGTGTGAAAATGAGTCACAAAGCTGCTATTATCAAGCAAGTAGCTCATCACAAATTGATGTCATTACAGGAACAGGTTGATAGCATCACAAAACAAATTTCTTCAAGAGTTTTCCAGTTATCACAGATTAAACACTTTCTTGATGTCCATTCCAGACAGATATTTAATTTTACATTTATTCAGTTTCGCTGTTGTTCTGTGATTCGGGCTTAATTGTAATTCTACTCTAAAGCCACTTTGCTCCTTACAGAACCATGTGCTTTTAAGATGTTAAACGACGTCAAACTTTTCGATGAATCTGTGCATAGTACATGTAAGCATGATAAAATCCTACTTTAAAAAAATAATATCAGATTTGATAAATAGTTCCCAAGCACATTTT
>CM065716.1:82130912-82138412 GCA_033310375.1 Conus canariensis | reverse complement strand
GTGCGGAGCAGACGGTGCAGTGTTAGGCTTGCTCCTCTCATACTTGTTCTGGGGGAGTTTACTTCTCCAGTGCGGTGATGTTGAGAGCAACCCCGGACCCAACTCATCGCAGACGAGGCAGACCCGACTGACCAGCCGACCTAGCCTGGAGAGGCCTGGTCATCCACACGACGGAGCATCCAACCAACCAGGGAGAGACTTGTCGCTTCACGATGTCATGAGCAAGCTGAACTCCATGAAAAGAAAATTTGACGGGAAGCTTGACGACGTGAGACAGGACATGCACGCCCTACGGGAGGACTATGCTGCCATGCAGGGGGAGCTGCGGGGGTTACGGGAGGAAGTCAACAATCTGCGGAAGGAAAACCAGGACCTTACAAGGAAAATGGAAGATCTAGAAAAGAAGACTGACGACCTCGAAGGGAGATCCAAAAGAAACAATCTCATTTTCTATGGATTGCCTCGGGCAGAAAATGAGACCTCTGCGGACTGTGAAAATGTGCTTAGGGACTTGGTCACAGATAAATTAGAATTGTCTGAAGAGGTTGAGTTTGATAGGGTCCACAGACTGAGCAACCGGCCGGATTCTCCCATGATTGCGCGATGCGTATTCTACAAACAAAAAATTAACGTTCTTAAAGCGAAACGCAAACTGAAAGGAAGTAACATTTTCATTGGCGAGGATTTCTCCACCAGAGTGCGTGACCTTAGGAAGAAGTTGACTCCGCACCTGAAAAAAGCAAGAAGTGACTGTAAACGTGCTAGTTTAATTTTCAATTACCTCCTGATCGACGGCAAGCGGTACACGTTGGGCGCGGAAGACAGACTGGTGGAAATAAGATAGGGACTCGGCCGGTCCACAAATGTGCCTAGTGATGTGTCCGTGTTAATTAAGGGAACCAACAGCAAGCCAACACCGGTTGTGTCCACCGTGTGCTGTAAATCTCAGTCACATGAAATTGACCGTCAGGTTGTGCATTGTGAGGAGAACTCAGAAATACCACTGCTAGCTGGGTGTGCAAATAACACAGATGTTGATGTGTCTTCCACAGATGTACAATTTATGACCATGTTCATTGAAAATAAAAAATCGTATAATTCTGATGTTTGTAATAAAATAAGAAAATTTTCATTTCTTCATTGGAATATTAACGGATTGCTTACCAAAATGTGTAGTAACGATTTTATTTCTTATGTTTCTGGTTTTGACTTTGTATGTTTTGTCGAAACGTTTGTTGAATTTTTTCAATCGCCTGTGTTCTCTGGCTACACGGTTTACTGTAAGCCAGCATTAAAGTTCACTGCACGTGGCAGGCGTTCCGGTGGACTGGTATGCCTCGTGAAAAATGAACTCTGTCCTTATTTGAAAGCAGTCGATGTGGTATCGGATTTATTCTTTGCTTTTATCATTGATAAGTCCTTGTTTGGCACAATAAAACATGTCATGTATGTGTGTGCGTATATTCCTCCGGAGGGCTCGCCGTATTATTCGTATTTTGATAGGGAAAATGGAGTTTCTTTGCTGGAAGAATTTTTGTGTGATTGTTTACTTTTGTTTAAAGATGACGTTTTTGTAATAGTGAGTGGTGACTTGAATAGCAGAGTGTCGAATTTTTCTTGTGTTTTTGAGGAAAATGGGTCTGGATATGATAATCAGTATAAAAGTGGACCATTGCCTGTTCGAAGTTCTGAGGATTCTGTTTTGAATAATTATGGAAAATTACTGCTCAATATGTGTACTGCTTTAAAACTGTGTATTCTAAATGGTGTGTGTAAGGGCGATCTTGAAGGTCGCTACACATACATATCTGACAGCGGTAGCAGTGTGAATGATTATTTTTTGATGTCCTTTGATTTGTTCTCCGTTATTTTAGGTAGTTGCGAGTTGTATGTGTCTGAGAAAATTGAATCAGACCACATGCCTTTAGAATTTAATGTCACTAGCCTGTGTCATAACTACGACTCTTCTCAAATTAACCATAGGCGCTTTACAGTTGAAAAATTTGTATGGAATGAAGATCATGTTGATTTGTTTAAAAATGTAATTCTTTCTAACGAAATGCAAGTGCGTATGCAAGAAGCTGTAAGGCTGGTTGATATTAACATCGAGGAAGCACTAAACGTTTTCAATTGTTGTGTGAAAGAGGCTGCAGAATGTATGAAGAAAGAGATTAGTGTTGGAAAATATTCAAAAGAAGATGACTGGTATGATACGGAATGCCTAGTTAGTAAAAGAAATGTTCGTAATTTATTAAATAGATTTCGACGCTCTTTATCCCAGCCGTCTCGTGAGTCTTACTGCAAAGCAAGGCGAGAATATAAACATCTGTTAAAGAGAAAGGAAAAACAATAGAACGATGCTTTGTTGACAGAACTACTCCAATCTGTAAACACTCAGAAGGGTTTTTGGGATTGTGTTCACAAAATTTCAGGAAAAAGAAGACAACCCTTAAATGATATAAGTATTGAAACATGGTTTCATCATTTTAGGGATTTGCTCGAAGGAAACGCTGACTCTAGTGATGGCCTGGTTAATGAATTTTACGTAAATGACTCTGAATATGGTGATGACAATCTAAACCGTCCCATTTCTAAAGAAGAAGTTTTAGTAGTTCTCAGAAAGTTAAAACATCGGAAAGCTGCTGGCCCAGACGAAATTATAGGTGAAATAATAAAAACTGCATGCGAATCAAACTTATTTCTAGATTTTTTGGTTACATTCTTTAATTCCTTGTTTGATCAAGGGATATATCCTAGGTCTTGGTCAGAATCCATTGTTATTCCATTGTATAAAAAAGGAGATGCAAATGATCCAAATAACTATAGAGGTATATCTTTGTGTAATGTCTGCAGTAAATTGTACAGTGCTATTATTAACAGGCGATTACAGGAGTGGGTAGAAGAAAATAATATCACAGGAGAATACCAGGCCGGGTTTAAGAAAAACTACTCTACTGTTGATCATATGTTCACACTGATGGCATTTATCCAAAAACAGTTTTGTTTAAATCGTAAATTATATGTTGCCTTTATTGATTTTGAGAAGGCTTTTGATTCAGTTAACAGGACGTTATTATGGCCTGTACTGTTGAAAAACGGTATTCATGGGAAACTTTATAAATGTGTTTTAAGTATGTATGAATGTGTAAAGGCAAGAGTGCGATCTGGTGCAGCGTTAACGGACTACATTAAATGTACATCTGGTGTGAAACAGGGTGATGTTTGCAGCCCTGTTTTGTTTTCCTTATTTATTAATGAACTGACTCAGGAAATCACACAACGTGGAAGGCACGGTGCAAATTTTATAAATGATGTTCTAAAGATTTTCATTCTCCTCTTGGCTGATGACGTGGTCTTGTTATCAGAAACAGTGATTGGATTACAGACTCAGTTAAATATTTTACAAGGAGTTGCTGCTTCATTACAGTTAAAAGTCAACATGGCAAAAAGCAATATAATTGTATTTAGGAAGGGAGGATATCTTGCGGCGAGAGAAAGATGGACATACAATGGATCCTTAATGCCTGTTGTTAATGTATATAAATATCTTGGTATCTACTTCTCCACGCGTTTGAGTTTTGCCTTTGCTTGCAAGGATTTAGTTAGTAGGGCAAAAAGTGCATTATTGTGTCTTATGAAAAAACTGTCATTGCTAAATAACGATTCCCTTACTTTGTTTTTGAAACTATTTGATTGCCAAATTCAACCTGTGATACAGTATGGGGCTGAAATATGGGGCCTTGATGCTGCTGCTGTGCACTGTGAAAAAATCCATCTTTTTGCTCTAAAGAAGTTTCTGGGGGTATCGTTGCAAACGCCGAATGATTTGGTATATGGTGAAACGTCTAGATATCCCATGTATTTGAATTCTGTTGTGAAATGTGTTCGATATTGGTTAAAAATTGTTCAGATGGAGGATCACAGATTGCCACTCAAAGCGTATAGAATGTTGTTAGACTTGGATAATAGAGGAAAGAAAAACTGGGTGACAAATGTGCGGATGAAATTGTATGCGTATGGTTTCGGTTTTGTATGGATGAACCAAGGTGTTGGTGATATGAATGTTTTTATTCGGGTATTCCGAGAAAGATTAATTGATTGTAGTTGGCAAAACTGGAATTCACATGTGCAGAACAGTACCAGATTTGAGTTTTATAGAGCTTTTAGTCATTTACACTGTATACCTGTTTATATGTCAATGAAAATAGACAAACATATAAAACGTATCATGACTAAGTTCAGATTTGGTGTGTCTGATATTGCTTCTCATTATTTTCGTTACAGGCAGTCACGTGATAGAAGTCTGATTTGTCCATTGTGTCGAAATTCGAAAGAAGATGAAATCCATTTTGTATTAACTTGTCCAGTATTACAAGACCTCAGAGACCTGTTCCTACCACAAAAATATTTCAAGAATCCTTGTTTCTTTAAATTAGTTTTGTTAATGTCATCATCAAATGAGAGTACTGTTAAACAGTTGGCTATTTATCTATATAAAGCATTCCAGAGGCGAAGTGTTTATGTAACATGATCAAGTCAGTGTCAATCTGCGACATGAATAATAATGTATATCCCCATTCTAAGGGGCTAAGGCCTTTATGAATAAACTATTTGAGTCTTGAGTCTTGAGTCTCTCTCTCTCTCTCGAGCTCTCTCTTTCACTCTCTCTGTGTCTGTGTGTCTGTCTGTCTGTCTGTCGGCTGTCTCTCTCTATCAGTGAGGTTCTGTCTGTCTGTCTGTCTGTCTGTCTGTCTCTCTGTCCGTGACTGTCCATCTGTCTTGTATGTCTCTGATTTAGCTTTTCATTATCTGTCTATCTGTCTCCCTGTCCCTCTGCTCTGTCTGTATATATATATATATATATATATATATATATATATGTGTGTGTGTGTGTGTGTGTGTGTGTGTGTGTGTGTGCGTGTGTAAGCGCGCGCGCGCGCGCGTGCATGAGTGCGTGTATGTGCGCGCGCACGGACGACATAATTCGCCAAAATCTTTAAACTTTCTGGCGACTGGTCACGATAAAGACAACCCCCCCCCCCCCACACACACACACAGAGCACTGGC
Source organism: Conus canariensis (assembly GCA_033310375.1). Lineage (NCBI taxonomy): Eukaryota > Metazoa > Mollusca > Gastropoda > Neogastropoda > Conidae > Conus > Conus canariensis. The sequence continues at coordinate 82,133,345 of CM065716.1, read as the reverse complement.
GCAATGTATTGATTGGAGGGACTGGTCATGCACTCTCTCTCATCTACAGACAATGATTTGTCAAAACACGGCTTGGCCTGTCCTGATTGCAATCTCGTCTGCTGACTTGGAAATTTTTTTTGTTCGTTTCGTTTTCTCTTCCCTCCCTCAAGCGACATGTCGAGCGACATAATGCCTGTAATATTTTATACTGTTTTTGTAAAGATTTGGATCGAAGCGGATGACTGGAATTTTTAGCCTGGGGATACAGATGGTGGGACGGGATTAGGGTAGGGGGACAAAGGGAGGTGGTGGTGGTAGTGGTAGGGGAGATAGTGGTGGTGGGTGGGATAACGGTGAAGAAAGGGGGGGGGGGGTAGGTGGGGGCCAGCTTTTTGCGAGAGAGTTATCGCCGACAGAGGAGAGATCACGTGTTAGGAACGAGTGTGATCTTATCTGTCACGACCCATTTGTACAAAAATGCGTAGGAGCAGATGCCACTCTGACATCGTCCTTTTGTCCATCTGTCTGGGTATGAGGTTGCGGGATGAGGATGTAAAGGGATGTGGATGTTTGGGGATGGGATTCAGAGGGGGGTGGGGGTGTTGGGGAGAGAGAAGGGGTATGAGCATGTGTGTGTGTGTGGGGGGGGGGGAGTGGGTTTGGGATTTGGAATGATGGGTAGGAGAGCGTATAGAAGCTAAGCGAGGGGTATAACTTATGTATACACACAACACACAAAACACACACAAAACACAGCACAACACAAACACACACACACACACACACACACACACACACACACACACACACACACACACACACACACACCTTCCCACTCCGTTCTTCCCAACTGTAGCGTCACCGACAGCAAAGTAAAAGGAGGTGCCCCCATTCACCCGTGTCCGAACGGTACGTACTCCAAGACGGACACAGAGGAAAGCTATCAGGTCCATCTTTGACCTTGCTTCCGTCGGTCACTCGTCTGACCAGCTTGTTTATTAGCTCTCTCTGTACTGTATCCTGTGTCGTCCTGGGTCCTCGCCTGTCTCTCTGTAGGGACGAAGAACCAAACTCCTGTTCTGTGAAAGACATTGAAGTGACTCAAGAACGTTGACAATAGATTGACAAAGATCTGGTTCTAATCCCCGATGGAATCAGATCCAAAACAGAATGACCGACTATGGTAACACGTTTGAAGTCTGGCAGAAGATCTATGGATTTCACGTAGGCGTGAACTTCCACTTCAACAAAATTTATCAACCACCCTCTCAGCTATCCGGAAACGTGATTAATGATAGTTTCTTAAATCGAAAGTCTGAAGAAATACAGCATAGCATTGCTGATTGAAATGCTGGACACGTTCCTTGGAAGCCAGTTTCTCAACGTGTTTTTTGTGTAAGGATAGAGTGAACACTTCGGAGGTATTTGTCGCCGACATCATGGGGTCTGGTTATAGTAAAAAAAAAAATGAAGAATTGAAAATTTGATCTCAAACTGTCATACAAAAAAAAAAAAAAAATACAATAGATAAAAAAGCACCCCACACCCTAAAACACCTTCAGGTCGCCCCCCCCCCCCCCAACAACACACACGCTCAAACATACACATACGCATACACACACGTACACACATTCACACACACACACACACACACACACACACACACACACACACACACACACACACACACACACACAAAACACACACACATACCCACACGTACACACTCACACACACACACACACACACACACACACACACACACACACACACACCACACACACACACGTACGCACGCACACACACTATATGTATATGTATATATATATATATATATATATATATATATATATATACACACATACAGAAAACACAGACACACAAACACACAGAAACATACACAGAGACACAGACACACACAGAAACACACACACACACACACACACACACACACACACACACACACACACACACACACACACACACACACGTACACGCAAGCAAATCAAGCAGGCGTCATTCCCACGACACAGATGTAACTCTACCTCCCTTTCTCCCTTTCCACTCACCCCTGTGCCCTTCCCCCTCTCCTCCATCCCTCTTGTGCTTCACCCCCATGTCCTTCTCCCCGCCTCCAGGTCTTTCCGTGTTTTAAAATTCAACAACTCGGAACGTGTATCGTTATTGCCGTTTTATGAGCTCTCGGTTGACCCCTGTTGACCCTTATCATACCCGAAGGGTTCTTTGTAACCTGTTTGTTGTTGTTGTTGTTCGTCGTAGTTGTTGTTGTTGTTCGTCGTGTATCAAACAATTCTTTAGTAGGTGCGTTTGCCGTTATTCATTTGTAAAAAAAAAACAAACAAACAAACAAATAGAACTGGTAAAAAAAAAAAAAAACGAAACAAAAATAAAGAATATGAAGAGGGATTAATGGAGTAGAAAAAAAGAAGA
>CM065716.1:82115912-82118412 GCA_033310375.1 Conus canariensis | reverse complement strand
TCCTGGCATTGAATAGTCTGTTGCAGTGTGGACAGAGCAGACTTGGAGATGAGCCAGGCTGAAAGGCGGTGCCCGCTCAGTTTTAATGAAACTGACCTTTCTGCTCCTGTGCCTCCACTCGCCTCGTTTCAAAGTCTTTCACTCCGGGTTTGATCATGGTGCGCCAGGTTGAGCGACCTTGCACAGCTTCTTCCCAGGAGATACGGGCAATGCTAAAGCACTTCAATGTGTCTTTGTAGCGCTTCTTTCGCCCTCCATGAAAACGCTTGCCTTCCAGCAGCTCGCCATTGAGCAGTCTCTTTGGGAGACGATTTGCATCCATGCAGTGTGCATGTCCTGCCCACCTGAGTTGAGAGCGTATATGCATTGCATGAATGCTTTCCATTCAGGCCTTCTGAAGCACCTCTGTATCTCGTACTTCGTCCTGCCATTTGATGTGCAAGGGGTTTGGAGTCATCCTATGTGGAAAGAGTTCAGCTGCCTAGCATGTTGAGTCTACACCGTCCACGTTTCAAAGGCATACAGCACAGATGGCAATAAAACTGCGCAATACACCGTGCACTTGGTCTGCAGACTTATTCCTCGTCTTTCTCACACCTTATTTTGCAGTCTGCCGAAGGACGCACCAGCCTTAGCAACCCAACATGCAACTTTCTCCTCGATGTTGTTAGTTCGAGATATCGTGCTACCAAGGTAGCAAACATATCTGTCACTGTAAGCTTCTGGCCATTGACTGTGGTGTTTGGCTCTATGTAGGGGGTTGCAGAAGGTTGTTGATGCGGTATTTCAGTCTTCTTCGTGCTGATTTTGAGACCAAAGTCGTCACAGCCTTTGGCAAACCGGTCCACACTCTCTTGCATATCAGACAAAGTGGCAGCATTCAATGCGCAGTCATCCGTGAAGAGAAGATCATAGGCAGTGTTTTCATGCGCTTTGGCTTGTAGCCTCGTCAAGTTGAAGAACTTTCCATCAGTCCGGTGTTTAAAGCCAGCTCCGACGTCACTCTCAGAAAGCATTCGTCGGCATGGAAGAAAACATGATACTGAGGAGAGTGGGAGCCAGCACGCAGCCCTGCTTGACGCCATTTGAAACAGAGAATGGCTGTGAGTACTCTCCATCATCCTGCACTCTTGCTTGCATACCGTCATGAAACTGCCTGACCACTTAGATGAACTTTGAGAGACATCCAAACTTGGCCATTTTCTTCCAGTCCTTCACGGCAAACAGTGTCGAATGCCTTGGTCAGGTCCACAAATGTGGCATCGAGACTGACATTTTGCTCCTGACATTTCTCTTGCAGTTGCTGTGCAGCGAAAATCATGTCCACAATGCTGCGACCCCTCCTGAATCCGCATTGGCTCTCAGGTAGCAAGCCTTTCTCCAGTGCTCACTGAGATGGTTGAGTAGGATTCTGGCCAGAATCTTTCCACCGATGGAGAGGAGTGAGATGCCGTGGTGGTTGTCACATATTTTCGGGTTCCCTTTCCGCTTGTAGAGGTGAACGATAAAAGTGTCTTTGAATTCTTACAGATGTTTCGCTTGGTTCCACGTGGACTTGGATAACTCACTGAGTTTCCTGTTTAGTTGTGGGCCACCAGAGGCGTATATTTCAGCCGGGATAGGGTCAGCACCAGGTGCTTTACCACTGGGCATAAGCTTCACAGTTTTCTCCTCTTCAGTTTCGATTGAGAGGTCATCGAGGGTGTAGTCAATCGGGACTTAAAGCAGCCTGCGATCGCCTTCTTATTACTTATAGATAAGAGGCTGAGGACACTGCTAAAGTGTTTGTCCCAGCGCTCAAGGATGTTCTCCTTGTCCGTAATCAGTCTATTCCCATCGGCATTGTGGAGAGGGGACGATCCTGACGATGTGGGACCATAGATAGTCTTTAGCGCACTGTAAAAGTTCTTCATATCGTTGCAGTCGGCAAAAGAATGGATACCTTTAGCTTCCTCATTCATCATGCGCCCTGCATTTTACGCAACGCAGAGTGAACAGTCTTTTTGGCAATATTGAATGCAGCTTGCTTGGAAACAGAATTAGGACCGTTAATGTGGGCTTTATAGAGTCTGTGTTTCTCATCAAGCAATGATTGGATGTGATCATTACTTTCACCGACCCAGTCCTGATGCTGTCGTGTGATGGGATCCACCACTTCTGAGGCACCAGCCTAGAAGTATCTCCCAGTCTGACTCTACATCATGGGAATTAAACCTTACGGTTTTCAATTTGCTGTCGAGTTCCTGCACCGATCTCTGTCTGACGAGTACGCTCTTAAGCCTGGAGACATTCAGTCGAGTTAGCACCTTCTTTTCTGAGGTCTTCTGGGTGGCTGTATCTTCATGTGAAGCTCAGAGATCAGCAAGCGATGGTCGGTCCAACACTCAGCACCACACATGGCTTTGGTAACTCTGACATCTTGCCTGTCCCTTTGCCTGACGATAACATAATCCAGCAGATGCTAGTGCTTGGAGCGAGGGTGCATCCATGTTGTTTTGTT
>CM065716.1:82098412-82105912 GCA_033310375.1 Conus canariensis | reverse complement strand
CATTTTCGAATATTCGTTGCCCACGTAACTTTACCTCTTGCATATAAGTCATACAGCGTTTTGTATGCTTGTGCAGGTAGTCTGTCACAATGCATCTGTATTAGTTTGAGCCAATATTTAATGCTTTTGAAGTATGAATTGATGTAAATTGGAAATCTACCAAGTTCACCATAGACCAAGTCATTTGGGGTACGTCTGTCCACACACACAAATCGTTTCATGGCAAAACAGTGCAATTTTTCAATTTCATGACCTGTTTCAAACGCCCAAATCTCAGCTCCATACTGAACTATTGGCTGAACTTGTGCGTCAAACAACTTAAAAAATAACTCAGCTGAACTGTGTTCAAACTTGTACAAAACATTTAACACACTCATATGGCGCGTTTGCCTCTGCTCACAAGGTCTTGACATGCAAAAGTAAAGCTGAGCTTCGTGGAAAAATAAATACCCAAATACTTATATGCGTTTACAACCGATATTTTTGATGTACCATAAACCCATCGCTCACATGCAGCCAAATAGCCACCTTTACGGAAAACTAAAACACTTGTTTTGTCCATATTTACCTTAAGCTCAAGTCTTTGCACAGCAGAGTGTAAACTATTCAGCTGAGGTTGTAAACCTATAACAGTTTCAGATAACAACACAATATCATCGGCAAACAGCAAAATGAATAACTGAATCAAATTAAAAGTAACACCATGCCTACCCTTTTCAATAATTTCGAGAGCTAATTCATTCATAAACAACGAAAATAAAACAGGACTACAAACATCTCCTTGTTTAACCCCTTGCGTACACATAATGAAATCACTGAACCTAGCCCCACTCTTTATTTTGACATTCACGTTTTCATACATACTTCTCACACAACTATAAAGCTTACCCTTTATGCCATTTTTTTTTATAAGAATTGGCCATAACAGTTTCCGTGAAATCGAATCAAAAGCTTTCTCGAAATCAACAAAAGCAGCATACAATTTTCTGTTATTAGCAAACTGTTTCTGAACCGCCGCCAGCAGAGTAAACATATGATCTATTGTGCTGTAATCCTTTTTGAAGCCAGCTTGAAATTCACCAGTAATATTGTTAAGGTCTACCCACTCTGCTAGTCTTTTATTAATTATAGAACCGTACAGTTTACTAGCTATATTACATAATGAGATGCCCCTGTAATTGTTTGGATCATTTACATCTCCCTTTTTGTACAAAGGAAGAATGATCGACTCTGTCCAGCTTTCAGGATAGATCCCCTTATCAAACAAAGCATTAAATAATTTTACAAGAAAATTTATAGCATTGTTCCCTAAATGTTTAAAAAACTCACCTATAAGTCCATCAGGTCCTGCAGTTTACCAATTTTTAACTTTTTTATTGCAGATAATACGTCATGTTTTGTGATGGACCGGTCTAAATAGTTGGTATACTCGTCATCTTCTGATAACTGACCGACATAAACAATAGAATCATCGGTGATATCTTTTTCCAAAATATACTTAAAGTGATCATGCCATTCATGTATTGAGATATTATTCTGATTCTGTGTACTCTTTTTTAATACAAATTTAACATTATCCCAAAATTCCTGCTGTTTATTGATAGAATTAAGAACTTTTTGAAACAATGAATCGTTATATGACCTTTTCTTTCTATCTAATAAATTCTTGTATTCTCTTCTGCTGACGCAGTATACATGACGGTCGATAATGTCTAATGTTCTGTTACATGTTCTCAAAAGCTTTCTTACATTTAGTCTTGTAGTTTTACATTCTGAATCAAACCATTTATTCTGTTGTCTTCTAGAACCGACGGAAATTTTCTGTTTCATAGAATCTGCAGCACACTTTACAGCATCGTTAAATATTTCGAGTGCGACATTTGCATTCACATCTAACATGTCTGACGCATTCAACAATCGCTCATGGGCATCGTCTGAATTAATTGCATCACAAAAACAGTTGCATGCTCATTTTTCCACACAAATTTTTCCACATATTCTCTCTTATTAGGATATCCATGTTCAGATATGCCTTTTACATTCATGCTAAACTCTAACGGCATGTGATCAGATTCGATCCGTTCACTCACACAAAATGCGCAGGAAGTATTCACAATATCATAAAGATCGCATGATGCAACAAAATAATCATTCACACTGCTGCCAGAGTCACAAATATATGTACATAACCCCTCCTTATCCCCATTACATACACCGTTGAATAGGAATAACCCCAAAGCTACACACATATTCAACAAACACTTACCATACATATTTATACCCTTATCTTTTGAGCATCGTTTAATTTTGACTTGATTAAATTTATCAAACCATGAAAACTGTGCAAATTCATCAGTAATATCTACAGAAACATCAGCTGTTCTTCCATTGAAATCACCACACATCAAAACTGACATATCATTATGTAAACTAAGCACATCAATCAAACTGTCTTCAATCTGACTAATTCCATTATCAATATTAGAAAAAGCATAGTATGGTGATCGTTCTGGAGGAACATAGCAACACACATACAAAACATTGTTTGGCAAATGGAACAACTTTTTATCGATGATAAACATCAAAACATTATCAAAATTTAAATCGAGTTTCTTCACGTATGTTAAAAGTTCATTTCTAATCAAACATATCACACCACCTGATCTTCTTCCACGCTCTGTAAATTTGAGAGCAGGTTTGATGAACATAGTGTGTTCAGGAAAAAACCGTAGACTGAAATTCTTCAAGAAAAGTTTCTACTAAGCAAACAAAATCAAAAGACGATACATAGTTGATAAAATGATAGTCGGAAATCTTAGAAAATAAACCACTAACGTTCCAGTGCAAGAATGAATATTTTCTACGATTGACAGACATGTTCGAAAGGCCATAGTCTTGACTGCGTGCACTTGGGACCCCACTGCACAAACACATGCTTTTACTACAATATTTACATACAAACATGTTATTCAAGGGTGCGCTTGCACTGACAACGGCAGCTAAGTCAGGTGACGACCTACCTGACATACGGGAAGGCGAACATACAGTGACAGTTTTGCCGACTACACTTTCACGTGCTGAACCGAGTTCAGCCAACTCGGTTCCCACAGCCGGTGTTACCCTTACATTTTCTGCCCTCGAATTTTCACCTAGCTTGTTGGGGTGGCACACTACACTGTGTTCAGACCTAATGTGAGGCCGGCCGTGTCCCTATGGCGATTCAACTATGTCATCATTACCATCAAGAATAAACCTCCTGCCATCAATGAGCAGATGATCGTAAATCATTGTGGCTCTTTTCTGTTGTTTCCTGGCTTCCTTCAGATGAGGGGAAAGTTTCCTTCTGATTTCCCTGACCCGTTGAGAAAAGTCTTCGCCGATGAATATGTTAGTTCCCTTTAATTTCCGTTTTGCCTTTAGTAACTTTACCTTGTCTTTGTAAAAAGTGCATCTTGCTATAATGGGTGAATTTTCCTTTGAATTTATACGATGGACCCTGTCGAAAGAAAAATCATCAGCGAGTTCTAGTGTGTCCGTGATCATTTCCTTTAACAAACCCTCACAGTTTTCTGCTGTCTCATTTCTGTGCCTTACGATGCCATGAACGATGATGTTATTACGTTTGGACCGCCCTTCCAAATCGTCAGTTTTCATTTCCAAACAGTCTAGCCTTTCTTTCAACTCTTTGTTGGATTCGGTCAGTTCATTATTAGCTTGCCTGAGGTCACTGACGTCTTCTCTAAGGCAGAGAACGTGTCCTTAATTTCCCGCACGTCTTGTTTCATTTCATTGAAACTGTCTCTCAGCGAAGTCAACATCGTCATCAAATCAGTCGTTGTTGGTTGCTGTCCACTCACACTTTGCCGTCTGTCCCCATGGTCAGTAGAACACCGTGCGTCCAGACTCACTCTGCTGGATCCACTGGCACTCGGAGACGGGTCTGCTTGCCGGGGATCTGCTTCGGAGGTCCTGGGTTCGGTTCTACGTCACCACATTGCATCAAGAGGTTGCTGAAGAAAATCACCGTGAGGGTCAGTCCAACCACTACACCGTCCGTACGGCTCCTCGGCGTTAATGTCGGATATCGTTGTTCAGCCTTCTTCCTAGCCCGACCAAACATGAAGGAGACGAAAGTGGCAACAAAGCTGCCACATCTTGCTCTGAAGACAAGGGGTTCAGCTGGCATGGCATCTGAAGCTTACACTGGCCAATTTACAGTTTCGGGGGTAGACACTGTCAGGTGAAACTGGCGTGAAAACTTGAGACAATGTGTAGCCACGTCTTACTCCGACCAGTGCGTATAACGAGCCCCAGAGAGAGAGAGAGAGAGAGAGAGAGAGAGAGAGAGGGAAGGAGGAAGGGGAGGAGGAGGGCGGACAGGAAAGGATAGCATGAAGGATGGAGAAGAGGTAGGGTTGGTTGGGAACGTATTGGTTATCGTCGCCGAGCTGTTCAGTAACCGCTCCCTTTGTCTGTCTGTCTGTCTGTCTGTCTGCTCATTCCTCTGTAGCTATCGATCTGTCTGTCTGGCTGGCTGTTTCTCTCTCTCTCTCTCTCTTCTCTCTCTCTCTCTCTCTCTTTCCCTCTCTCTTTCTCTCTCACTCTGTGTGTGTGTGTGTGTGTGCGCGTGCGTGCGTGCGTGCGTGCGTGCGTGCGTGTGTGTGTGTGTGTGTGTGTGTGTGTGTGTGTGTGTGTGTGTGTGTGTGTCTGTCTGTCTGTCTGTCTGTCTTTCTTACCCCCTCTCTCTCCCTCTTCATCCCCTTCCCTCCCTCCCCCCTCTCTCTTTGTCTCTCTGCGTTTGTCAGTATATCTGCCAGTCTGTCTGTCCGTCTGTCTGTTTCTCGTCCCCCCCCCCTCTATCTATGTATGTATCATATATATATATATATATATATATATATATATATATATATATAATGTATGTGTTTGTGTTTATGGCTATGCGTGCGTGTGTGTGTGTGTGTGTGTGTGTGTGTGTGTGTGTGTGTGTGTGTGTGTGTGTGTGTGTGTGTGAGCGCGGGCGCGTGCCTGTGTGTGTGTGCGTGTGTGTGTGTGTGTGTGTGTGTGTGTCTGTGTGTGTGTGTGTGTGTGTGTGAGAGAGAGAGAGAGAGAGAGAGAGAGAGAGAGAGAGAGAGAGAGGAGAATGAGAGAGAGAGAGAGAGAGAGAGAGAGAAGAGAGAGAGAGAGAGAGAGATGCATAAATGTCTGTGACTATGTAAGTGTATCCATAATGTGTTTATCTAAGTGCATATAAATGTCCCTCTAAACGTCTCTACAACATACTTGCAAATGATCCTAAAGTAAGTGCTTAACTGGACTACAAATTAAAGATAAAACAACATTGAAGGCAAACGTTAAATCTGAATAGACATCACACAAAGACATGCCTGAAAATTGTGGTAAATGAGCTTGAAGAGGTAAACAGCCAAACATCAGATGCTTGCTGGTTATTCTTCGTTCTCCACAAATACATTTTGCTTCGTTTGTATATTTAAGTTTTAATTTATAAAATATTGAAATGAAATTGCTGTACTGGTACATATTTTTCACTTGTAAAAGAGGAATGCTGTTTACATGTTCATAATTAATGAAATGAGCATGTTTATCAGCCACACCAAGCAAAGTATTTTTGTAGTATTTTCTGAATCGGCACCAGACGGTAGTGCCCCTAAACACTTGTTACAAAAGCTGCAAAGCATAGATAGTAAAGCCTATAAATTATGCCTCGGTCTTCCGTTTCATGTTTCAACTTACCGAACTTATAAGGAAATTAATATTTTACTATTAGACGAACATAGAAAGCTAACACTTGCCAAATATGTAATGAAGTGTTCAACGCTCATAGATGTGAACGAAAATGAAATTGCTATAAAACCTGAATCTCATTATCCAAAAAGAGCTCAGACTATTTTGTCATATTCTACCATTGGTTCTTGTACAGAAAATCTTTTGAAAGAGTCAACAGTCAGTTCTGAGACATTAGCGAAGGTGGCCTTGATTTCTCCTCCAGCTTGGGAAAGAAACAGGGCACATTTTGATCTTGATCACACTGATGTGAGCAAAACTGACCAACCAAATATTTGATCTTATTCTGTAAAGATGCATATACAAGAGAAATATCCTCAACATCTTAAAGTTTACACAGATGGTTCAGTATTGTCTAATAATCAGTCAGGTTCTGCTTTTGTTATACCATCACAAAAGGTTGAAAAGATATATTCCATCGGAAAAGGCATATCAATATTTGTCGCCGAAATGGTAGCTATTATTATGGCGTTGTAACATTTAATTGACTTCCCACAATCAATATTTAAAGTAGTCATTTGTGTGGATTCAATGTCTGTTCTGCAAACCATAAAATTTCCAAATGCTGTTTCGAACAACTTTCTTGTAAATGAAATATGCCATCTTATTCATGTTTTGATATGTAAAGGAACTGATGTCACCTTCTGTTGGATTCCATCGCATTGTGGTATTTGGGGTAATGAGCTAGCTGATACATGTGCAAAGAGAGGAGCCAGAAATGAAAAGTGCGCCGCGGTATTGAATATATCCTTTTCTTTACCTGAAGTCAATCAGTTATTAAAGAGAGAGAGAGAGAGAGAGAGAGAGAGAGAAGAGAGAGAGAGAGAGTGCATGAGTGCCTCTGTGTGTGTGTGTGTGTGTGGAGAGAGAGAGAGAGAGAGAGAGAGAGAGAGAGAGAGAGAGAGAGAGAGAGAGAGAGAGTGTGTGTGTGTGTGTGTGCATGAGTGCCTCTGTGTGTGTGTGTGTGTGTGTGTGTGTGTGTGTGTGTGTGTGTGTGTGTGTCCGTGCGTGTGTGCATGCGTCTTTCTCTCCTTTTCTCTCTGTGTGTGTCTATCTGTGTCAGTGTCTCTCTGTTTTTCATTTTCTGTCGGTGTCTGTTCCATTTTCTCTGTTGCTGTTGTTTTTTCACCCTATGTCTGTCTCTTCCTGTCTTGGTCACGCGGTAGAAAACAAAACAGTACACTGTAGAAAGGAACGAAACAACAGAGCACAGCCCAAGACATGACAGCACATCAGACGAGTAACCGCAGAAGAATAAACCACTGCACCATGCTCTGCAGTCCGTCACATCTCAGCTCCGTGATTAGCAGCACCAAAGTGTAAACGCCGCTGGAAACGTGCACCAATCGCATGGCACCTGACAACCGTCGGCGAATCGTGTCGTACAACAAACTGGTCTCTGGTCCCGGAGCTGGCCCTGACCCTGAGACACGGCAGTGATAAACGCCGCACCAGATACATCGTCTCCTCCACCTCTGATGAGTGGAGGGCAAGTGTTTTGGGGTTGCAGCCAGGCTCTTGCCCACTCATCAAGGATACGAGATAACACATAAAAAACGATCGTTAAGAGACATTTTCAAGCAGAGAGAAGAAAGCTTTAAAACAGGCCATTCTCTGATTTACCATCTTGCCGTTTGTTCACGGCTTCATTTCCGATGTGAGCAAATGTCATGATGCGGTAAACAACAGTAGAAA
>CM065716.1:82080912-82093412 GCA_033310375.1 Conus canariensis | reverse complement strand
GGACCACTCCTGCTTTGGAGCACTATCAATGACCGCCATGGCTTGTTGTTATCTCTGCACGCGTCTTACGGGGACGAGAAGATATCACACAGATTGGGAACGTGAAGGCCATCATAATCGATCGTTCAAAAGCCATGAGAACATCATCCTTCTCTCTGCTCACTCCCCCCCCCCCCCCTGTCCTCTGGTCTTTGCTGCTTAGTTCACGTCCCCTCCGTTGTGCGCGCTAACGTGCTAGGTTTAGTGGCCCAAAACATGCTGAGCTGGCGTGATGGGTTATGGATGATGACGGCTAATGTCTCCGAGATCCGCTTTGCTCCATGACAAAATGAACAACACGCAATCATAATAGGATCACTGTCGTGCCGGTGCGACCTGGGACTGACCTCCTTTTCCTTTTCCCCTCCCCCATCTATTAAGCGCCCAGCTACCTTCTCCCTTCCCTCCTCCGCCTCTCCCTCCTTCACCTACTGCTTCTGAGGCAGACTTATAATAATAATAATAATGATTTCTTATATAGCGCTTAATCAAACGAATTTCCCTAAGCGCTTTACAAAGTCATACTACATTCACCCTTCTCATATACAATAATACACCTTACACCCAACTACAAATACTATTACTACAATAACTAACAAATCCTAATCCTACCAATGTGACATTCACTTATTCTTCAAATATCACTACAAAAACTTAATCCTATGACGTTCAATCATACAACAAATACATATAATAGAGAACATACACATACGCTACATTTGAAAAGGCCCAGACGGCTATGAGTTAGGTTGTACTCCCCCCCCCTCCCTCTCCCTCTCTTCAGATATATTGATCATTGAAAACAGTACTGAAGGCATGTCTGTAGTAATTCTTCTATCACATCACACTGACTCATTTTCATTTCTTTCGTACTTTCTTTTTTTTTCTTCTGTTACGCTCAACCTTGCTCATGGGATGTATAGTGATGATTAACCCTGCTAGAGATTTTATCTGCTTCTTCCAAATGCAGTCGGTGAAACAGAGCTCACTATTAGGTGGGGAAAAGTGTTGAGTGATTGAGACCGGAGAGATAGACAACTTTGTCAATTTTGATTGTCTGGTGAACACATCAACGGGCATGCAGAAAATATAGACATGCCTGGGATACATACAATGGATTATTCCAGATGAAATCTGTATCCTAAATATTTTACCGGCGCACAAATCGTATGGAGCTGTGCTGCCAAAGCAAGCCTAAACTTTTGTCATGTTTATGGGGAGGTCAAACATTATTTCTCAATATGTACAGACAGTCAGAATCGTTATTAGGAGCACTATTATCTTCGTTTAGTGTGCACATAATGTCATTCATGGGACCATGTATGTCTTCATTTAGCACACGCATAACAACGTTGTCAGGAACACATTTATCTTCATTCAGTGTATACGACATCACAATCTGAGGCATGACTGTCTCTGTTATCTGCTGAAAAGGCCAGATCGTGGCTGTCAAAGATCGTCAACAACAGACCCTTTAGTGATCAGCGACACTGCGGTGAAAGGCGCAGCTGTTGCTGATGTGTGCGCTTCCCCGGGGTCATCATCACGGACGGTAAGACCTTGATGCCAGCTACTGGGCCACTCCTGCTTCGGAGCACCATCGATGACCTCCACGACGTGTTATCTCTGCACGCGTCTTATGGGAACGTGAGGATATTGGGAATGCCAAAGCCATTATAACCGATTGTTGCCATGGGGACATCACTCTTCTCTCTCCTTACTCCCCGCCCCCTGTCCTCCTCTGGTCTTCGTTTTCCTCCTTCGCGTCCCCTCCATTGTGTGAGCTGAGGTAACGGGTTTAGTGGCCCAATAACATGCTGAACCTGCGTGCTGGGTTATGGATGAAGACGCATAGTGTCTCCGTGATCCGCTTTGCTCCAGGACAAAAGGGACAACACGCAATTATGACATCATCACTGTTGTTTCAGTGTAGCCTGGAACACACACTTCCCCTCCTCCCCTTCCGCTGTCTATTAAGCGCTCACCCATTTCCCACCTTCACTCGCTTATTCCCGAGGTCAACTTCCCGAGGGGAGCCGGAATAGCTCAGTTGGTAGAGCGCCGGACTCGTAATCTTGGTGATCCTGGGGTTGCGGGTTCGAACCTCCGCCGGGTCGTTTCGGTACAGGGGGATTTTTCCCTCGGAGTTAACATTGGTTCTGACTCCATTTCCCACACAGTCCTTCGAATGAGACTATAAACCGAGGTTCCGTGTGTGAACGCACGCATAACATCTTGCACACACGTAAAATCCCATCACCAACTTTCGGAAGAGTAGGCTAGTTTGGCCGTTGGTATGGATGACACGTTACACATAGCATGCACCCTGCGTGAGAAATGGAAAGAATGAAGGAAGTAAGGAAAATGAGTGATCGATATTGAACGATACTGACTGGATGACACGGGAAACGACTGAACGAAGCGCCAGCTGGCAGCTCTTCAGTCTGCACTACCCAGGTAGGCAGCCCGTTGTGTAAACGAGTGTTGATTGTAAAGCGCTTAGAGCTTGGTCTCTAGCCGAGAATAGGCGCTATATAAGTATTCATTATTATTATTATTATTATTATCATTTAAAAGAATACCAAAGGCATACCCATGTTCCTTCTTCTACCACGTCAAACGTACTCCTTCTCAATTCTTTCTTGCTTTCATTTTTGTCCCTGTTACGCTCAACCTTGTTGTACTTGAAATGCATGATGTTGAAGAATTCTGCGCGAGACACCAACTGATGGGGCTTTCATTCACGGTAACTTTTTCCACGTGCAGTCGGTAAAATGCAGGTCGGTAAAAGGTTGAGAAAAGCTGTAAATCTTGTTCAGTGATCCAAAACAAGACAGATAGGCGTTTGACTGTTCAAAGATTTTTTTTAGGAGCTTCAACCAATTTTCAGAAACTCTCAACGATTCTGTTTGCTTCTGGTTAGATCAGCACACCAGTTTCTAGTTCAATTTTCAGAGTTTTGTGCGACGCATTACGGACCTAATGCTACCTTAATATCTATTGTTCTGTCTTCGTGACATTACTGTTCAGCATAATATTTTGACTATGAGTTGATGAAGTCTGTTCTGTGTGAAATCATGCCATCCACAGAGACAAGGAATATTGATTTTACTTACATTTTGGATTTGTTGTCAATTATTTCTCTTGTTAGATTGACGACTCTTCATTTGCAAAGTCTATGAAGTGATATTCTTTATTTGTACGTTAGATCTCTTTAGATGTGCATCTCTAAACCTACCTTTTCCCTCTCCAGTTATACTTCCCATGCCATAACACACACACACACACACACACACACACACACACACACACACACACACACACACACACACACACACACACACACACTTGTCAATTTTTACTGCAGAATTAGTTGCTATTCTAATGTCCCTAAAGTATGTTTTAAATTCTTTCATAGACAATTGTCCACTTTTACTGTGCAGTAACTCAAAGTCAGCCCTTTCTGCCTTACAGTCTTTAAATCCAAAGATTCGTTGTAAGACTATTACAGAAATTAATTACGTAACACATCTCCTATCGATGAAAAGAATAATGTGACTTTCTGTTGGGTGCCCTCACATTGTGGAATCTCAACAAATGAAAAAGTTGATCAAGCTGCTCGGAAGGCAGCTCGCAATATTGAAGGCACGACTGCACTGAACATTCCGTTAGACCTATCGGAATGTTATACTTTGACTGATAAAGCATCCTTTAACAGTTTCAAAAGGTTATTGAAAGACACAGATAGTCAATATTATCACAATTGTATACAACCAAATCCTGGCATTCACCCCAAAACTCAAGTCCGATATCTAGAGAGGTAGTAACTTTAATTCATAGGATGCGTTTAAATTCACTTCGAACCAAATACAACAAAAATGTTAAATGTGTATGTGGGGAAATTCTTAGTGTAAGTCACCTATTACTAGATTGTCCAAGAGCAAAGAATACAGTACACAAGGCTGGTACTAATATTTCATATGATAGATCGACACCACTGACATTACCTAAAATGTTAAATAATTATGCTTTTCCTTGTTCGCTATGCCCACATTTATTACGCAGTCCAGTAGGAATTTATCTTTAACTTTCAACAACCCCCATATACAAAAAGAAATAACTTACACCACACACACACACACACACACACACACACACACACACACACACACACACACACATGCGTCACGCACTCACATGCGCGCACGCACGCACACACACACACACACACACATACACACACACACACACACACACACACACACACACACACACACACACGCACGCACGCACGCACGCACGCACGCACGCACACACACTCACACCATTACACGATCTGTCTGTAATAATGTTAAGTTGGAAGACGTTAAACTGAAGAAGAACAACAACAACACACGCACGCACACACACATCACACTTTCCGGCTCTATTCATAATATTCTCACCTCATGAAAACAACTTTCTTTAGAAGTCTGTAGTCATCTTTGTCAGCAGCTGGACATTCAGCGGAATTCCTTCTTAACAATATTGTCAAACAATAACTCGACAAACACAGACAAGCATTCATTTAAGACAGACACAGCCTTACTGAACTTGAAAATAGTGCCCTACACGATTTGGTATTGTAAGCAGCATTCTCCTGGAGTTATGGACGTGTAATTAGTTCACCATGGGAGCAAGAGTTGTCCTACTTGTTCACTATTTAATATTATTGTCGTTATAGCAGAGCAGTGCGTGATTTTTTTCATGTTCAGGTTACAACACGTCTTCAGTTCAATGTTTTAAAAGCCTCTAGCACATGGCACCAGAACATCTGTTATTAAAACTTCTTGATTGGGTTTTATCATGCTTTGCATTAGAACTTCGGCATAAGGCAATGGCGTGCCTCAGAAGCCCCTCGTTTGCTGGGTTATGCTGCTGTTGTCCAGACCCCAGATGACTGACCACCGTGGAGTGAAACACTGGTCAGGTCGGAGGTTATAAAATTATATTACACACACACACACACATGCGCACACACACGCACGCACGCACGCACGCACGCACGCACACACACACACACACACACACACACTCAAGCACATACACACACACTCGCGCGCGCGCGCGCGCGCGCGCCCGCGCACACACACACACACACACACACACACCACACACACACACACACACACACACCACACACTGTTTATGGAGAATTCCTATTTCAAGTTAGAACACATCAGAAACCTTCAAGTCTTAAGGTTTAACCATTGTTGTGTAGCCGGCCATTTCAGTGCTGTCAAACACAAAGGGGAAAATGGACACAAAACATTGCTGAAAAAAACGAACAAACAAACAACTTTAGGCGCTGTGCCATGGTGGCCAAAGCACTGACATCGTAAACGTCCTCTCCCGAGATTCGCAATGATTTGTCAGCTTGACAGAATATATCAAATATATAACAACAGTAAAAAATAAAACACTTGAATCTGATCAAACCATAACGATCCATCAAAAGTGAGCGTTTTCACCTGCAATCAAGGCTGAAGAGAATATTCAGGCAAATCTTGGCATTCCTTAACTTCTCTTGAATACGACGTCAGTAGTGTGTTCGAACAAGTGGGTGCTCGATGCGAATCAGAACAATCTACCCGATGTAGGTCTACTTGAATTTGCAATGATTATTAAGGGCACATATGAGGACATTAGAAACCTTTGGAGTGAGTCGACGAAAAGATTTTGTCGAAGAGATAGACGATTTTGGTCATACTCATATGCTCTCCACTCTGCGGAATTGAAAGATCTATCCTAATGCACATATAACGCCATTGTTTGTGTCATCTCCCTACACCACGCATTCTAGACAATCTCAGACTAAACGCAAGCACTATAGATCTAACTTTAACGGCTTGCAAACCGTTGGTGATACAACTCACAGCGATCATATGCCTATTTTTGCTGGAATTTTCATGAATTTGGTTAACGTTAGAACAATTCAGGCAGCCCTACCAGTAACGCCACATGGTAGTTTCCCCACGGCCTTGGACCCGAACAGATAACTGGAAGCAGTTTTTTTTTTATTCGTTAAAGGTGCACAGCAAACTATTGTTTTGCGAGAAATGAAACTCATTTTGTTGTTACACCACGTGCAGACCCGTACTCAACAAATTATCTGCAGTCTGGGGAGCAAACGTTAGGACAGTGCACCAGGATTTCCCTTTCAATGTTAAGACCCAGGTTTTCTAAAAACAACAACAACAACAACAACAACAAACAAAAACAGCAAAAAACCGTAAGAAAACAAATGAAAGGATATCAATGTCACAAAAAGTTCTTTAATCAAAATCCATCTGGCAAATAGACAATGCCGCGTGGCAGCTACAGTGCTTTCTGGACAGTGTGTACAGTTTTCACCATCAATTTAATTGCAAGTTAACGATGAAAAAGCTGTCACGTCATACACCGCTGTCAAATAAAAAGCAATTTACAAGCTTCTACAACAAAACAGGAAAATTGACCATAAAGGCAGGAAAAAAATAGACGATAATATATACAGCCAAAATATGAATTTAAGAAGACTTAAAGAAAGTCACAGAAACAGGAAGTTACTTGCAGAGAACTTTCAGAAGGCGAGGATACTTTGTGTACTGAAGGAACCCCCAGTTAGCGCTCCATACCCCCATACCCTTTCTTTCCTTGGGAGAAGTTAACAAACTTTCATGTCCACCGGATACAGTCTGGAGTCCAAGGTAGACTCAGCAGTGTCGGATAGCAAAATTGAAGCTCATTTTTTTTAAATGCTATCAAAGTCCAGTGCAGTCTAGTTTCCTCTCCCAATTACGTGCTATTGAATTTCAAATGAAAACAAATGAAATTGATGTATATCATCTTATTTCAAAAACAGATAAGATTAATTTTCATCATCATTCCGGTTATTATACCTGTTGGGTCCGTAAAACCAGCTCATGGACTCATGACAACTGAACATAATAATAATTCTGTTTGTCTGCCTGTCTGCCTGCTTGTCCCCCTGTCTGTCTGACTGTCAGTGAGTCTGTCTGCATGTCTGTTTATCTGTCCCCTGGCTGTCTGTCTGTCTCAACAACACACACACACACACACACACACACACACACACACACACACACACACACACACACACACCTGCACACACTCACACACACACATTCATATACACTTGCACACGCGTGTGTGTGTGTGTGTGTGTGTGTGTGTGTGTGTGTGTGTGTGTGTTGAGAGGAGAGAGAGAGAGAGAGAGAGAGAGAGAGAGAGAGAGAGAGAGAGAGAGAGAGAGAGTTTCAGAAAAAAAAAAGAACAACAGCGCACAAAATAATGAAATTATACGACTCGAGCTATCTCCACCGCCTCACTCCCTCATCTGACCCAACCCCCACCTCCCCTCTCCTTAAATGCCATCTCTAAAAACATGGGGTTGGGGTGGGGGGGGGGGGGGGGAGGACGATGGGCTATCGGATCACAATAAAACAAAGGGCAACAATCAGCCCAGCACGCGTTAAGTTTCTTGAAGATGAGAGAAACATCGCCCTCCACCCCCCCCCACCCCCTTCTCCTCCCTCTCCACCTTACTCTTCTCACCCCCCCCCCCCCCCCCCACACACACACACACACGCACCACCACCACCACCACGGGTCTCTTTAAATGCTACAAGACTCAGAGACAGCAGGAACAGCTGTGAAGTTCATGACGGTGGAGGACGTTGGTCACTGGTGACACCCACTGCCTATGACCCGGGCATTGCCAGACACATCAGCGTTGAGAATGGCTAGGAATTGTGTAACATGCCCTTTACTCTTTGGATGTATACCCGCCCCCTCTCCTTTTACACACACACACACACACACACACACACACACACACACACACACACACACACACACACACACACACGCCAGCCTGTCAGACTAACTGACGTCAACGACACATCACCCTGCACAAACTGGGAAAAGGATCCCGTTATACTTCCCTTCTGCGTATTATTTATCTATTTATCTATTTTGTGTGTGTTTGTGTGGGAGAAGGCCGCGAACAGTGCAGAAATGCATGTATGTGTGTGTGTGTGTGTGTGTGTGTGTGTTGTGTGTGTGCGCGCGCGTGCGTGCGTGCGTGTGCGTGCGTGCGTGCGTGCGTGTGCGTGCGTGCGTGCGTGCGTGCGTGCGTGCGTGTGTGTGTGTGTGTGTGTGTGTGTGTGTGTGTGTGTAAAAGGAGGGGTCTGGTATAGATCCAAATATATACTCAAGGCTGGGCTTAAAGGATACCTTTTGTACCTCTTATTACAATTCTTTTTGCTACATAGTTTATCATGGTGTTTTCTATTTTTCCGTTCTGCTTTCATTTGATTCCTTGGATTATGAGTCTCTCGCCATGATGGTGGTAATCCCACAGCATTACATGTGGGACATCTCTGTTGGACACCATGGAGGGTCAAGCACAGTTAGATGACGTTCTAATGACAAGTCTCACCACCAAGCAGACGAAAATCGACTTCAGACAGGGGTAGATTTGTAAGCAAGCCAGATTCAGATGGTTTCCGTAATGCTGTTTGTAATGGATTTCACCTTAAGGATCAGAAGATTCCCTGTATATCTACGAACCCCACCCTCACACCTCTTTCACATCCACTCCATCCCCAACCCTAAACAGACACATATATTTTCCAAACACGTATTCTCTTCGTTGTGTCTTAATGTCTTTGAGAAGCGGTTGTTCCGACGAAGGAATTATTTGACTGAAACTGTCCCCGTCCACCCCCACCCTACCCCACCCAACCTCTCTCATTATCTGTACGTTATTCACATTAGACCTAAGTTTTTATCTTTTTAAGCACACTGACACGCACATGCAAAGAGAGAGAGAGAGAGAGAGAGAGAGAGAGAGAGAGAGAGAGAGAGAGAGAGAGAGAGAGAGAGAGAGAGAGAGTGCGCAAATTATGCGTCCTGTTTCTGCTCACTAAGCTGCATAGGACAAGGTAGATCTCTTATAAATATCTCCTTCGCCCCGAAATCCCAGAACAAAACGTTTTGATCGTCTCGTGTGTGTGTGTGTGTGTGTGTGTGTGTGTGTGTGTGTGTGTGTGTGTGTGTGCGTGCGTGCGTGCGTGCGTGCATGCGTGCGTGCGCGCGCGCGCGTTCGTTCGTGTGCGTGCGTGCGCGCGCGTTCGTTCGTGTGTGTGCGTGTGTGCGTGCGTATGTGTATGCGTGCGTGCGTGCGTGCGTGCGTGCGTGCGTGTGTGTGTGTGTGTGTGCGTGCGTGCGTGGTGTGTGTGTGTGTGTGTGTGTGTGTGTGTGTGTGTGTGTGTGTGTTGGGGCTTCCATGGTCGACCGGGCTATAGACATGACGATGCGTAAGCGTCCGTGCGTGCGTGCTTGAGCGCAAGCACGTGCTCCTTTCCCTGTAGCTAAGGCGTCTTTGTGGCTATGAGGATCATCATTGATGGTTATTTCCTCACCACGCATCGTGTTGTCTTCTACCACTTCCTCCAGGCATCGATCGTGTCCTCTCAGCTGACTCCCTCTCCTCGATATCCTCGCCCTCACGACCACGAGTTTGGTCTTTTTACTGGGACATCGGAGCTTTGGAGTCTTTAACCCTTTTGATGCAGGCTGTTCTGAAATTTCTGGATGTGTCGGCTGCCCGTTAATTTGAAAAGTCGCTCTCTTTAAGTGCCTTGGACCTCGTCGTTTATGAAGCCGTTCTCTTTCTTCTTTGTGCAGTTCTCTTGCTTCCTTGTGCAGTTCTCTTGCTTCCTTGTGCAGTTCTCTTGCTTCTTGCATTCTCTGCTTCATTGTGCAGTTCTCTTGCTTCATTTGCAGTTCTCTTCTTCATGTGCAGTTCTCTTGCTTCCTTGTGCAGTTCTCTTGCTTTCATGTGCAGTTCTCTTGCTTCATTGTGCAGTTCTCTTGCTTCCTTTGTGCAGTGCTCTTGCTTCCTTTGCAGTTCGCTTGCTTCCTTGTGCAGTTCTCTTGCTTCCTTGTGCAGTTCTCTTGCTTCCTTGTGCAGTTTTTTCCTTTGCTTCCTTGTGGCAGTTCTCTTGCTTCCTTTTTGCAGTTCTCTTGCCTCTTGTGCAGTTCGCTTGCTTCCTTCTGCAGTTCTCTTTCTTCCTTGTGCAGTTCTCTTTCTTCCTTGTGCAGTTCTCTTGCTTCCTTTGTGCAGTTCTCTTGCTTCCTTTGTCAGTTCTCTTGCTTCCATGTGCAGTTCTCTTGCTTTCTTGTGCAGTTCTCTTGCTTTCTTGTGTACAAAAGTAAAACGACTGTACTCTACAGACCTGGTTGCCGGTTAAAACTGGGATTTTATATGATGATCGCCCGGCTCTGCATCAGTGCGATCAAACTGGGCATTCCAGTTTGTCTAACTTTGAGACCTACTACGTTCATATTGGACATCTGTTCTGCCGACTCAGTGCGCCTGCTTGTTCCCAAAGACAGATGCAAAACAAGGATTACGACCCCTTCTATTTTTTTTTCTTTTGCTCCATGAACATGGAAATCTCTACCATATGAAATCAGCTAATCGATATTTTGAAGTCCGGTGTTTTAAATAAATGTGTGAGAGCGCATGTAGGTGCGCGCGCGTATGTGTGTATGTGTGTGTGTGTGCGTGCGTGCGTGCGTGCGTGCATGCGTGCGTGCGTGCGTGCGTGCGCGCGCGCGCGTGTGTGTGTGTGTGTGTTGTGTGTGTCGGGGGCGCGCGCGCGTGTGTGTGTGTGTGTGTGTGTGTGCACGCGCGCTGCACTTTATCTTTTTTTCTGCATACGTGTGCACTGACGCGCCTGTATATATATATATATATATATATATATATTGTGTGTGTGTGTGTGTGTGTGTGTGTGTGTGTGTGTGTGTGTGTGGTGTGTGTGTTGTGGGTGCTGGGGGTGGAGGTGGGAGGGAATGTGGAGTGAATAGAAGGTAATATATGATTGCAAGGTGTGCAGAGGTTTCCTAGGATTTTCACGACACAAGTACCCGAATTACTATAATGGTTATCTATTTCAAACTCTGTATTTTGTCTCCTTGCTGTAACTAGCAGCTTTTAATCTGACACCCACACAGTTTTGAACTGGTGCAGCCATGTTCCTTGGCAACCAGTGAAAGGGTTAACACCGCCAGTACCATCTTCATCATCCTGATCATCGCCTTGAGACTGAAATAAATCATTCAGATACCTGACTACGTTTTGGAAAATGCAAAGCAGAAGAAGAAGAAGAGGGCGGTGGAAGAGTTAATAACAGCTGATAATGGCCGACAATTTTCCGATAATGGTTAGCGGGTTTTTGGGGCGACGGCTGATCCTCCGTGACTCCTTTGATGTGAAATGCTGAGGTCACGCGCGCTTAGCAGATAATGGAGAGGAGGAGGATAGGGGGTGGGTGAGGGGGGGGGGGTTAAGAGCTGGGGCTTGGGGAGGGAGGGGGGGGGGACGGCATGCTGATGTTTGATAACGCTGGGTAATCGTTGGGTTAACGACCCAGGTTTTTGCCCTATTGTTTTTTTTTTTTTTTTACTTTATCTCTTTTCGATGGCTTCGGGATTCCAGATGCTTGTTCTTCGTAGACTGTGATGTCTGTGCGCACGTACGCCTGCGATAATCTCGTCAGCTCTGATATGATATTAAAAAAAACAAGAAGGAGAAGAAGAAGAAGAAGTAGAAGTAAAAAGAAAGTGACTGAAGATTTTGGTGTGTGCGTACGTGCGATTGCGCGCGCGCTCGTGTGTGTGTGTTGTGTGTGTGTGTGTGTGTGTGTGTGTGTGTGTGTTGTGTGTGTGTGTGTGTGTGTGTACACACACGCCTGTATGTGTATATGGATGCGTGAGTGCGTGCGTGCGTACATGCGTGCGTACATGTGTGCGTACATGCGTGCGTGCGTAGGTGTGTGTGTGTGTGTGTGTGTGTGTGTGTGTGTGTGTGTGTGTGTGTGTGTGTGTGTGTGTGTGTGTGTGAGGGATTGAACGATGAATGTGATAATAATATTATGAAAGAGTAAAGATATCAAATCTTCTCTAGCATCGTATGAAAACTATCACGTTCTGCCTTGAAGAGCAGATTCATTTGTTCCACGCGGTTGAGTCGACTTTGGGTTCCCAGATAATTTTCTTCGCCGTAGTCGCCCGTTCAGACCACAACTCCAGAGGCCCTGATGAACGTCAGAGGCCCTCCAGTATGTCAGAGGATCTCCAGTATGTCAGATGCTCTCCAGGACGTCAGATGCTCTCCAGTACCTCAGAGGCTCTCTATAACGCCAGAGGCTGTCTATTACGTCAGAGGCTATCTAGTGCGTCAAAGGCTCTCCCTTACGTCAGAGGTTCTCCAGTGCGCCAGAGGCTCTCTATTATGTCGGTGGCTCTCTATGACATCAGAGGCTCTCCAGTACGTCAGAGGGTCTCCAGTACGTCAGAGGTTCTCCGGTACGTCAGAGGATCTCCAGTTGGGCCAAACAGCTTGGCCC
>CM065716.1:82073412-82075912 GCA_033310375.1 Conus canariensis | reverse complement strand
TTTTGAATAAAAATGCTCTCCCTTTGAAGATTTTTGTTTTGGTTTCTGGGTATCTTTTGTGTTTTCCCATTCTAATTAATTCCTGATAAAGACTCTTTCTGTTTTAAGACTTGGTCTCCTGGAACGTTTTTGCCTTTCCTCACACAATGTATGAGGAATGCTCTAAGACTTCTTCCGTTGTTTTGACTCCACCACTACCCCCCCCCCCCCCCCCTCTCCGGAACTTTTTTGTCTTTTATTTTTGATTGTAAAATTACGTTCGACCCATGGTTTCCCCTCCACAAAAGTCGTTACTTGGGTGCTATTGCATGCGTCTTTTTGATGGTTAGCTGTTAGTTTACCACTTTCCGGATCTGTAATTGTGTCCGATAAATAAAGAATAATAAAAAGAAACAAACAAACAAGCATATGATTTCGACGTCACAAAGCATAGATCATCCTGGATACAGCGAACAACATCAGCTGTGACTGAAAACCAAGGTGTCTTTTTTTTTTTTAGTGAGAGTGTCACTGTGGCTCCTGGGCTTCTCAGCTTACAGGATAGACAGCAGCGGATGAAAGGCTCACGTGTGACCGTTGTGAATGGAATGATGGAATGACTCCCTGTCTCGTACTACATTATCGGACTCAAGGTCAATCTCCAAGTCTATTTTCGGCGAGAATGTAAATATCTGTCTTTGTCGAAGTTTGTTAATCCAGGCGGAGACTTCAGATGAATGTTTATTTAGTGGAAGATCGGAAACCTTTTTCTGAATAATGTTCCTGCTGCCTAAAAGAAGATAAGGAGGACTAGATTCGCACTATTGTGGTTTCAGGGTACTGAAGCTGTTTACATACACGCTACCCATGGAGAGGATTGACTTTAAGTGAACGTTTCGATGAGCATGGTCCGTTGTTCTCTTTCTGATTTCAGTTCGAAATTTTGCAGTGGAACTTCTGCACTCCGGCCCAGGTCCACTATAAAGGTTCACAAGATTTTTTTCACCGGGACTCACACGGACCAGGACAGAAGGGCAACCAGGGACTGACACTGGAAGCAGATTTATCTGTTTGTTTTGCTTGAAGCACACTTTCCGACACCTGACCTGTGTGGGAAGTTAACGGATGTAAGGCCTTAGCCTTTGCTAGGTAACCACCATGTTATTACCTGTCAGACCAGGACACGGGCAGTGTTTATGACAAAGCCACCCATAATTACATCCCACTTGCATGACAGGCTTCTGTCAGAATGCTAATTAGTTTAACCTCTAGAGACAACACGATCCTTTTCTTTCATTTTTTGTTCAATTTTTTTTTTTCGGCACCATGTAAGTGAAACACAATTTGGGGGCATGTTTTTGTTTTCTTGATGTTTTTGCTCGTTAGTTATGTAGCCATTTAAGATTTGTTGTTGTTGTTGTTGTTGTTGTTGAGTTTCGCCTTACCGTTGTAAAGGAAAGACTAATTTTTGCACTTTTCCTTCTGCCAGCACTGTTGGTTTTCGGTCCTCCCTCCATCCTTCCTTCCACCTTTCCTTTATTTTTATTCTTCTTTCTTAATTTCTAGAATTTCTTTGTCTTCCTTCGTTTTTTTTCCCCACAGTTATCAGTTAGCATTCGACAAGAGAAATAATGACTCAACAACAACAACAACAACAACAACAAAAACAACAACAACAACAGCGACAACAACAACAACAACAGCCTCAGGACTAACCACCATGACACAGGGGTTATTTCCCTAGTGGCCGTCCGTGGATTCGAACCCTATCTGGATTTTATGTGAGTGATGGTGGGCAGGAAAGGAAGAGTGGAGAGGGTGGAGTGGGGTGTCATTTAAACCTGTGATGCACTATGGTTTAGATGGGTTTGTTAT
Source organism: Conus canariensis (assembly GCA_033310375.1). Lineage (NCBI taxonomy): Eukaryota > Metazoa > Mollusca > Gastropoda > Neogastropoda > Conidae > Conus > Conus canariensis. The sequence continues at coordinate 82,074,058 of CM065716.1, read as the reverse complement.
CAATTTCGGCGCTTGACTTCGTATGGATTTCTAGTCTTTGTGTTTTGATTTATAAATAATGATGATATTAGAAATGACAATGACGATACTAATCATAATAATCATAAATTAATAATCATTAGTGCACTTATACAAATATTACGCACACACGCGCACGCGCGCACGCACACACACACACACACACACACACACACACACACACACACACACACACACACACACACACACACACCACATCCCCACACAGCACACTCTCTCATCACACACACACTCACACACACACACACACACACACACACACACACACACACACACACACACATGCACACGAACATGCTCTCACACACGACACACTCACACACTCACACACACACACGCGCGCGGGCACACACACACACACACACACACACACACACACACACACACACACACACACACACACACACACACACAGATGCATTCTACACTACACACTACACTAATCGTATGACATCCACGTTTTTTTTTCGTGCGAGGCGTCAGGAAGTCATACATCAAACCTAAACGTCCCATAATTCCATCACAACATCTTCCATTCTTTGCTCAAATCTTACAAAAAACTTAAGTGACGTTTGCCGCCTCCAAGGACATACATGGTCAGACAAAA
>CM065716.1:82065912-82068412 GCA_033310375.1 Conus canariensis | reverse complement strand
GTGTGAGGAGTTCAGGGCCGAAACAATTGTCCGGGGGGGGGGGGGGGGGGGGGGTATCTTCTCTGAAGACATTTTGCTGTCAAGCTCTCCCTAGAGTTTCTTCCCACTGCAGTTGTTATGAATCCCCTCTAAGCTACAAACTGCAGTAGCAAGAAATTTTCATCTGGGCTACACAATGAAGTAGTGACGATATAACTGCAGGCTTTAAATTGCAATGATCCCGACTTCCCTCAAAGCTATTGAGTGCAGTGATCACAATATCCTTCCGGTTTAATACTGCGTGTGTCACAATTTCCTCTGGGCTGCGCAGTGCTCTGGTCACGATTTCCCTCGAGGTTGTAGAGTGCAGAGGTCACGATTTTCCGCCAGGGATACAAAATGCAGTAGTGACGATTTTCCTCTGGGCTACACAGCGCAGTGCTCACGATTTCCCCTCTGAATTACAGAGTTCACGATTTTCCTCTGGTTTCATACTGCAGTCATCACGATTTTTCAGCTGGGCTTCAGAGTGCTGCGGTCACGATTTTCTTCTGGGTTACAGAGTGCAGTGGTCACAATTTTCCTCGGGGTTACAGGACGCAGTGGTCACGATTTCCCTCTGATTTACATACTACAGGTGTCACGATTTGCCCTCTGAGCTACGGAATGCAGTGGTCACAATTTCCCTCTGGGCCACAGAATGTTGTGGTCACGATTTCTCATCTGAGCTGCAGAGTGCAGTGGTCACGGTTTCCCTCTGGCCTACAGAGTGCAGTCGTCACGATTTGTCCTCTGAGCTACAGAGTGCAGTGGTCATGATTTGTTCTCTGAGCTACAGAGTGCAGTGGTCACGATTTGTTCTCTGAGCTACAGAGTGCAGTGGTCACGATTTCCCTCTGAGCTACAGGGTGCAGTGGTCACGATTTCCCTCTGAGCTACAGGGTGCAGTGGTCATGATTTCCCTCTGAGCTACAGAGGGCATTGGTCACGATTTCCCAGATACAGAGTATAGTGGTCACGAATTGTTCTCTGAGCTACAGAGTGCAATGGTCACGATTTCCCTTTGGGCAACAGAGTGCAGTGGTCACGATTTGTCTTCTGAGCTACAGAGTGCAATGGTCACGGTTTCCCTCTGGGCTACAGAGTGCAGTGGTCATGATTTCTCTCTGAGCTACAGAATGTGGGGGGGGGGGGGGGGGGGGTCATAATTTCTCTCTGGGCTACAGAGTGCAGTGGTCACGAATTTTCCCAGTGCTCTTTTGTGTTGAGAATCCTTCCTCTTAGCCACTTTGGGCGTTATCATAGCATTTGTTTCAAGACCACAGAGTGTAGTAAAAGGACAGAATTACCTCAGTATACTGGGGAAAGGAGCGAGAGGGGTGGCGGGTGGATGTTGTTCCATTTTCTTTCATAGATGTCGTTCAGTGGAAGGAGAGGACGGGAATGGAGCGGTGGGTGGATGGGAAGGGAGCAAGGGTGGTAGAGGGAAGGTCATTTCCTAAATCACTAAAATTTAATGACAGGGATTTTGTTCCCGTTTACTGAAATCTAAGTCCACTTTGTGTTAATAAGGATTCATTGCCCTTTGGGATTTATAATCTCAAAGTACTAACATAAACATCGGGTATTTTAATGCATCACGAAAACCATGACGTGAACTAGGTGCATAAAATTCTCATATAATACTTGAGTAGGGGAAAGCAGGGACATCATGTTACTTTATAGTTCGCAAGTTATGGTTATGGTGATTTTGTTTCTTGTGCGTGCGTGCATGCGCGCGCGCATGTATGTGTGTATGTGTGTATGTGCGTGTGCGTGGTGTGTGTGTGTGTGTGTGTGTGTGCGTGCGTGCGTGCGTGCGTGCGTGCGTGCGTCGCGCGCGCGCGCGTGTGTGTGTGTCAAAGAGAGAGGAGAGAGAGAGAGAGAGAGAGAGAGAGAGAGAGAGAGAGAGAGACTGACACTGGCATCTTTTACTGACATTGGCTAATAGCCGTTTTGTCAAGGGGGTAGAATGTCTTTTTTTTGCATAGAAGAAAAAAAAAAGAAAAAGAAAAAGAAAAAAAATGCAAATTAGGTGTCTACACAACTAAGCAAAATCAAGAAATTATTTCAATTTCCATCACTCATTTCGGTTTTTAGTGTGTTCTGGTACAAAATCATTCTCACACACCAACCATTCCCTTCACATACGCACACTGATCCATCTTATCTTCCATCAACTTGCACGCACGCATTCATATCCTTGTTCTCCCTATTCTCTGTACAAATAATTTATCTGGCTTGATATCATGAAAACCATTCACTTGAACCATCAAGCTTCAAGGTGAAATAAGTATTCTAAACAATAAAAATGAAATATGATTGATATCCCCTCAGTGTTTTGAACTTTTGTTCATTCATAATTTTCTTCCTCGTGTCTACAGCTTCTGTTACATATTTTGCCAGCATCTGTATCAATGTTTCATCACTTGTTTGCAAAATATTGTTAAGGTTTCGACTCTTGACTGTGTTATGATCAAAT
>CM065716.1:82053412-82060912 GCA_033310375.1 Conus canariensis | reverse complement strand
GAAATCCACATGAGAATGTCCATCGGTAATAGAACATACAGATCTGGGTGGTGAATCAGAGTTCATCAAGAAACAAAGTGGGGAGAATAAGAAAACGGGGGAAAAAATAAAGAATAGAAAAGATTTGGGAAAATGTGTAAAAAATTGAGGCTGGAGCGAAAAAAAAAAGAAGAAAAAATAAGAAACTGACACTGAAACTTTTCTTACTATATCAATGTATGTGTCGGGAGTACGCGATTCGCTGAATGATGTAAAGTTCCCAACCATTGACTTCTGACGCCATAAATAGGATATTGGATTCATAGTTGGCTCTTAAACAGTGACCAAAAAGTTTTCAATCGCACTGGCACCTCATTCTGACAATTTTTCGCTATGGTTGTCAATATTCATGTCCAAGCTCTGTCCAATTTTCTGTTTTCAGGAACTTAATAAACCACTGAAATGATTTTCAGCACCGTTTGTATGCAGCTCATTCACTCCGGCGTTGAGAAAAAAACAAACAAAAAAAAACCACTGTACAAGGGAGGTAACGCCGACGGTCTACATCGATCCATGCCGTCGAAGAAGGGGGAAAAACATGAAGATTTTGCTGGGATGGTGCATGCTGTGTATTTGACTGTTGTGGACCATTGGAAGTCAAACCAAGAATTCTCTACGGTCATACGCCTGGACAAAGAGCATGGTCACTGGCTGTGAATGCATAGTCCAGTCCATAGCACTGTTAAAACCAGTGAAGTTGGGTTCTTTAAAGTTTCAAGTCTAACTGTTATGTAGCCAGATATAGTTTTCAAAATGATGTTTAAATATATCTCAGCCTTTGTCTACTTTGCCTCCAACAACTCACATTGTTGTTCTTTCGCAAATGAAAGTACCTGAGTAGTTAAAAAAAATTCCTGGGCATTCTGACGATTTGTCCTATAAATTTCAAGAAACGTTCTATTGATTTTCCGTGAACTCGGACATACGTCCTTAGCTTTCGAATTTGGAGATGGAACACTGCATAGGTATCCCCGAAAAAAAACGCTTCCCACTTGCTGCTTAAGGACGTTGAAGACACGTGAGACACATAACACACCAAATGTTGTGTGCAACGTTGAGGTCAGTGACCTGGGCCAGCAGGTATGCATACCAAGGTCAATGGCTATACATTAGCCATCCCTCCCACACTCCTACTCCGCCGTCCTACCTTCTATTCTCCTTCCACCCCCACCCCCATCCCCCATTCTGTCTCCATGCAGTCCTCTTAAATGTGGCCTTGAGACATTCGTGAGTCGCCCGGAAAAGGAAAGGAATCATCAATCACAGTGACACAATCTATCATCTATTGTCCTGAGCTCAGCCAGTATGCGCATAGTACCTACTCCAAGGAGGTTATGTTTTCACCAGCGTTTACCGTTTGTGTATGTGTCTGTCAGCAAGTTTACAGACACACACACACACACACACACACACACACACACACACACACACCACGCACGCACGCACGCAAGCAGCACGCACGCACGCACGCACGCACGCACGCACGCACGCACGCACGCACGCACGCACGCACGCACGCACGCACGCACGCACGCACACACACACACACACACACACACACACACACGCAAAGTACTGAACCAATGGAACCAGTCATGATGGAAACACGGAATGTAGCCCACAGAACAAACCTAGCTTCAAAGTGAGGTGATTGCAGGATGAAATCGACTCACATTTAAAAGAACAATTAGAATCATTTCGCCGAACAAAAGGGACAAAAAAAATTACGAGACAAAACAATACGCGTTTCGACCTCTTTGGTTTCTTCAAGTAAGAGTTACGACATTCAGGACAATGAAATCGTAGAACGAGCTATTATTTATCTAAGCAAACTGGACGCAAGAGGCTACAAACCTGCTTCTGACGTGGATCCGGATTTCGCGGCAGATCCTGGATCTTTTATTTAGTTATCTATTTATTTATCTGTTTCTACTTTCTTTTACATGGTAAGATAGGGAATGTTCTGACATTTTGGCAGATAGCTCGAGAAATAATCCTTAGATTTGAATAAAGAGGAGCGGGCTCAATAGATGCGTTGATGTGATATCGACTTTGGCGAAAGCCTGAGCTCCCCCAGGTATCATTCTGATATGTGACATGCTTCTTTGGTTCTTTCTTTCTTTCTTTCTTTTCTTCTTTTCTTCTTTCTTTCTCTTTCTTTCTTTCTGTCTTTCTGTCTTTCTTTTCTTCTTTCCTTCTTGCTTTCTCTTTCTTTCTTTCTTTCTTCTTTCTGTCTTTTTTTCCTTCTTCTTTTCTTTCTTTCTTTCTTTCTTTCTGTCTTTCTTTTCTTCTTTCCTTCTTTCTTTCTCTTTCTTTCTTTCTTTCTTTTCTTCCCTCTTTCCTTTCTTTCTGTCGTTTTCCTTCATTCTTTTTTCTTTTCTTCTTTCTTTCTTTTTTTCTTCCCTTTTTTCTTCCTTTCTTTTTATTTTATTTTATTTTATTTTATTTTCGTGTTTAAGCTTTTCTTTCATTACTATCTGCATTAATCCAATTTCAGTTACTAACAAGGTTAATTTATTGCCAATTGTTATCTGCGTTAATCCAATTTCATTACTATCAAGGTTAATTTATTGCCAATTGTTATCTGCGTTAATCCAATTTCAGTTACTATCAAGGTTAATTTATTGCCAATTGTTATCTGCGTTAATCCAATTTCAGTTACTATCAAGGTTAATTTATTGCCAATTGTTATCTGCGTTAATCCAATTTCAGTTACTATCAAGGTTAATTTATTGCCAATTGTTATCTGCGTTAATCCATTTTAATCACTATCTGCGTTAATATATTTTTTTGTTGTTGTTGAAGGTTTTAGTTTATTCACAAGCGGGCCATGAGGGGGGTTGGGAGGGATGGAATAATACAAAAAATACAATCAAATTCAAGCACGTTAGGTCGTCATGAGGCCACATCAAGGACATACAACAATTTCACGATCAATCTGCTAAAGCACAGTAACAATCGCTTTACAGTCTCTGGTCTATATAAGTTTATGGTACCATGAACATAAGTTCAAATAATGATAATAAATTTTACAGTTTACAATACATGAATACCAAGCTTTCCTTTATAATAAGAACTTTGCTCACAAATTTAAATGATGACTGTGTAGTGATTAAGTCATATTTTGAGCAAGATTTTCTTTTCAGCCCCACTGATGTCAGAACATAATAAGGAAGTTCGTGATAGGTTGCTTCTAAACGAAGATTTCCATTGCAACCAGCACTCGTATCACATGTCTTTTTTTTTTTTTGATACTGAAGTTTTTCTTTAATCTGTAATACGATTCCCATATATTTTTTTTCAAATCGTGTCAGGCAATTAATTTTGGCTATATATTTTTCAATTTTAAACTTTCCTGATAGTCGTTTCCTAAATACACTGCACATTGGAACACATTTGTTTTGTTTACCTTGATTATTTTTAACAACTTATGAATAATTTAGGGATAACCTTGAATGTACCTCTGACAGCGCTCTCTGTAAGGAGATTTCCGAGCGTCCTTTACGACAGCCGTGACGAAGAAGGAGGGGTCACGGCGAGATAACGATGACGTCCACGGTTGGCTGAGGTCTAAACAACATGTCCTGATTTCTGACTAAGGTCAGAAGGGGGTCTGTCTGTGTGTAGTGTGTGTGGGGGGGGGGGGGGGGGGGGGGAGGAGATCCGTATCTCGCCTGGCATTCCCACCGTTCGGAGTCATGTTTGCGGGCGTAGGTTACTAACCTCTTCCGGCCGAGAGAATTATTTCCCTTAGCTGGACGGCCCTCTTAGGTAACAAACGCATAACAAGCTTTTCACCTTCTGCTGTTCAACGAGTCAACTTACTGGTTGCGTATTACCTTTGCCCGCTCACGAGCCTGTGAGTGTGCGACTCACATGTGACAGTTTGAGACTATCAACTGAGTGTGGTGGCCTGCCATCCAGCCTGCAGATAGGGGGCAGACGCAGAGGGTAGTCAGATCTACAGGAAGTGGTGAGTGCGTTCAAAGTGCGATTGGCACGCCAACAGACAAAAGGCCGAGACACTGATCCTGTCAGCATCTTCGATCTGCCTCAGCGGGTTACGTGTGACACACGCATTTTAGCACGTGTTTCTTTTCTTAGTGTTTGATCTCATTTGCGGCCCGGGAGTAAGTACTTTTTGAGCGTGTGCGTGACACGCTGCTATGTTTACAGAGAAAGGAAGAAGATGTAAAACAATGCATTCTATTCTTTTTTCTAGTTTTCTCTATTTCTTCTTATTCTATCTTTTGTTTAATCTCCCTTCCCCTCTCATTTTATTGTTTTGTTTTTTTTGTGTTTTATTTTGTTCGATTACAGAACTAATTAATACAGGGCCCAATTAGATAAGAACTTGGTGCGGGGCGCGCGCGCGCGCGGCGCGGTGTGTGTGTGTGTGTGTGTGTGTGCGTGCGTGCGTGCTCGGGCGTGAGTGCGTGCATGTGTGCGTGCGTTTGTCCGTAAGTTCGAGCGTGCGTGCGTGAGTGAGTGCGTGCGTGGGAGAGCGCGCGCGCGTGTGTGCGGTGTGTGTGTGTGTGTGTTCGTTGCATTTATGTCCATGGGTTTAGTAGTTACAAACTTCAGAAAGGGGAGGGGGGGGGGGGGATGGGGAGGCTGTCTTCGGTTCCTTAGTTATCAGTGCTTGTAGTGTGTATAGTATGTGTGTGTGTGTGTGTGTGTGTGTGTGTGTGTGTGTGTGTGTGTGTGTGTGTGCGTGCGTGTGTGTGCGCGTGCGTGCGTGTGTGTGTGTGTGTGTGTGTGTGTGTGTGTGTGTGTGTGTGTGTGTGTGGTGTGCGCACGCGCTCAATTGTCTGTGAGTTTATACATTTCGTTTGGGCTTTTTCGATTCTCCGATGTACATTGGTTAGTTATGAGTCCTCACACACAGTTGATAAATGAGTAGATAGATAGATAAATAAATAACTAGGTAAACAAACAAACAAACAGATAAATAAACAATACGGACCAGACGTGTTCTTGACCAGAGACTGACATATAGTTATTGTGGACAGACAGACTGATAGTCTAACTGACATACAGACGGTCAAATGAGCCTATAGTCGACAGGCGGACAGACAGACAGGCAGTGTAATGCAGACTAACAGAGATCATAAAAAAAACAAGAGGGGATGAATGAGAAAGAAATGTAACAACAAAATAATTAAAACGAAATTGGCATATTGGAGATCCCCCTCCCCTCCCCCTTCCCACCCTCCTCCCAGCCCACCGCCTCCTCCTTCACCGTCCTTTTTGGGGATATTCCTGATCACGTGAATAAGAGAAGCCTTCTAATAAATCGCTTTCAATTTTCTGCTGCTGAGAAGCAATTAAAAAGAACGAACATAAGTTAGCTATATCTGTATCTGTCTGTGTTGTCCTGTATTGCGTGTTATGTCCCTGTATCTGTCTGTGTATATGTCCCTGTATCTGTCTGTGTATATGTCCCTGTATCTGTCGACGCATATGGATAGCATCTACCAACCTGGCATAGGCGCAACAACAGCAGAAATGCATTGCGGATTTTTTTTTCCTCGCTGTCTGGCATCAGGTCTGAATGTCTCAGAGGTACCCGAGTTTATCATTTTGCAGTCTAAACAGAGATGTTTTACGTGTAAAATGACTGGTAAAGATGAATTGATGACGTCAGATAGATGGAAAAAAAAAACTGCTCATAAAATCGTCGGTAGCATCCATATAGCCCACTACTGGCTGAGTAAGCAAGCAGAGAAGCAAACAACAAGAGCAAGCAAGCATACGTCATAAGTAGTATAGAACAAGAAAGTAGTAAGACATATTAGGTAGGCAGTAAGTCAGTAGGTAAATATGTCGTATGCAGCAAGCAGCGGGAGTAGTAAGAAACAAGCAAGCGAGTACGTTTTAAGCAAACTCATCAAGAAAGTAAGTTGTAAGTAATAGTAGATAACTGTAAGTAGCAAGTAGCAAGCATAATCAAGCAAGCAGGTAAGTAAGTAAGTAGTAAGTAAGTACGTAAGTAATAAGTACGTACGTACGTAGTACGTACGTACGTACTACGAAGTTGTATGTACTAAAGTCAGTGAGTCATCACTAAACTATTGTTCTTAGAAAGAGGGGGATTCTGTGGTGTTCTATTTCACAGGACAGAACGTGCAAAAACACCCGCCGTTGTCACCAACGCAAATGCCGCAGGGTTGCTGATGACACGCTCCAAAGATGAAAGGGAAAAGGTTCCTCCTGCTTCTGAGCGTGCGTTGGACATTGATGGAAGCGTAGCATCAGCACTGATATTGCTTACCGCGCAGAGCACATGCCTGAGGCATTGTGCGGAGCAGTCTGATGATTCACTCTCTCCTGGCGAATCAGGCTATTTCTGGTGTACTGAACGACCCTAACAGCTTACATAATCAGAAAAAAACAACAACTGTATTTCTGAACTCCACGTTGGTAAAAGACAACATCTGTTATCTGTCGTGATCAAGTCGATGGTTGAAGGTGAAAACTATACAAAAAGAAGACGAAACAGTCTGCTGTCTATCTGTCTGTATGTCTGTCTGTCTGTCACACACACACACACACACACACCACACACACACACACACACACACACACACACACACACAACACACACACCCCACAACACACGGAGAGAGAAGAGAGAGAGAGGAGAGAGAGAGAGAGAGAGAGAGAGAGAGAGAGCAGTCATAAGCATTTTCTGTGGTCAGATTCAGCATATTATTTATGCGCATTCAAAGTTTTTGAAAAAAAGTGCATTTTTATGCCGGAATGACGTATTGTCATCCATAACTTTGTCTTATGATCAGTAAACTGTTACAGCCCAACTCTGAACAAAACAAAAGCTTAATGCCCGAATGAGATATAGTCATCCATTTGCTCACTACTGGCACTGAAAGGCACAGCTAGTATACGAATGATATGCTGAGAGTTTTTCTCCCATACACGATCCGATTTTGGAGCGACTTGACCTGAAGAGCTTGAGGTCTGTAGGACGTTAACCTCACCATTCTTTTCCTTCATTAGATAAACCGGCCAGGTTCACTGACGAGACTCATTCAGAAGACGAACGTAGACACCAGCCAGTCGTAATAAATGAGTTCTGTTAAGAAGCCAAATGGTCCTCGTTCGTTGACGAGGAAAGAATATAATGCTATCACTGCAACTGCGCTCTTCTGCATTCCCGTTCCTTTCTCTAGTGTTTTGTCATTGTGACGGGGAAAAAATGTTTGCTCCTGCTCGACATTTTCCCCACTACGCCTTTGATGTATGATATATCCGTACGTTGTTATTGTGTTTAATTGTGCATTTCTTGTTTCAGCATGTGGGCGATTTCGGCTTCTGAAGTGCGATGTTTTAAAATAGCGATTTTTTTTCCTGTCCATCTGCCTACCTGCCTATCTATGTATCTGTCTATATCTATACTACTATATATCATCATCTACTAACTATCTTTCTGCCTGTTTGCCT
>CM065716.1:82040912-82048412 GCA_033310375.1 Conus canariensis | reverse complement strand
ACTTAGCAGATGTCTGACCCACGCGCATTATCCCAACGCGCTGGTCAGACCTTGAGTGCCTACTTAACATCGGTTGTGGCATTTTTATCATTGTATGTGCGAATAGTGAATGTACACATGTGTGTGTGTGGATGTGTGGGCACAGGCCCATGTGTGTGTGTATGTGTGTGTGCGTGCGTGCGTGCGTGCGTGCGTGCGTGCGTGTGTGTGTGTGTTTTGTGTGTGTGTTGTGTGTGTGTGTGTGTGTGCGTGTGACTGTGTGCGTGTGCAGAGTGCGTGTGATTTGTGGGCTTGTGTGAGCATACGCACGTATTTGCATATGTATGTGTACTAAATGTGTATATGTGTGTGTGTGTTTGTATGTAGGCGTGTACACATTACGTATGTGTATGCGTGTGCGCATTCATGTGATGCGTGTATGTGCGCATGAGTGTGGGTGTGGATGTGCGCATGCACGCATGTGCATATGTGCGCGCGTAGGACCGAGCACATGTACGCACACGCGTATGTATATATGAGTGCGTGCGTGCGTTCGTGTGTGTGTGTGTGTGTGTGTGTGTGTGTGTGTGTGTGTGTGTGTGTGTGTGTGTGTGTGTGTGTGTGATGCGTACGGTACGCCTTTTATTGTTTGTGGGAAATGAATGTTCAGAAGATGATTTAGGATCAAAAACAAGAACATCAAATACAACATGTGCACGCCCCCTCGCACGCACGCACGCACGCACGCACACACACACACACACACACACACACACACACACACACACACACACACACACACACACACACACACACAAACACACACACACACACAACAATAACAACAACAATCCCTTCAACACACACACCACCCCACGCACACACATACACACACACACAAACAAACACACACACACGCACACACACACACACACACACACACACACACACACACACACACACACACATACACACTCACGCACTCACTCACTCACTCTCTCACATACACACTCTTACACTCACACACCAAGGCTTGTACACTCTTACATTCACATACTCTAATAAACACGCCTGCATCATCCCATTGATGAACACACACCAGCGCACACAAGTCTACAGTATACACTGGGGGCCCTAAGAGATTCAAAGTCTTATCTCAGTTGACATGTGTTTGATCAATTGTGTCTGTTATTGGAAAGGCCCAGTATGAGTTTGCCCCCAGTCTGTAGGAGTCTTTGTAATGTTGGCCTTGAGATTATTCCAATGTTTGGTTGGTGATGTTTCTTGCTCTTCTCTTAAGTCTGGATGTGCGGCCACTTCCTCCCTTGATGTTCAAATCTGAAAAATGGTCTATGGTTTAGTGGCTTTGCTCTTGTTTGCTTAAGTGATTCTTTAGATTTCCTCTCACATCAGATCGACCAAGCTGTAACCCAGTTCTTATCGTTGCCTTGCCAGCCAGTGTGTCTGCTCTCTCCTTTCCCTTAACTCCAGCATGTCCAGGGCAGTACATCCATATCAGTATCTCCAATGGAAGGTTGCGCATTAGTTCATGCCAAGCAGGGCTTCCCATTCCATTCTTCACTTTTTGAAGTAAGTTCATGGAGTCAGCCAGTATCATGGCTTGTTGGGTTTTAAACTGGCCTGTGGATGATAGCCAGTGGAGTGCTTGTGTCACTGATTCTACCTCCATTGTTAGACTTGAAGCTGTTAAACTGTGCGTGCTATTGTCTTCCTGGATAATTCGATCGTTTTGCTTCACTGTGTTTCCCCAGCATGACTTACCACGCTGAGGATTTAAACACCGTAGAATTTAAAGCTTAAGTGAATCCTCTGGATTATTGATGTAGATCGATTTTAGGATCTACGTTTCAGGTTAACTGCTTTCACTTCAAACAGTTGAAAGGTACTGACTGTAAATAAATGATAATGTGTGAAATAATCTGCCTTGGGGAATGTCCTTGGAGATTGTTTGTTTCTTTTGTTTTGTTTCATTTTGTTTTGTTTTGTTCATTGAAGGCTGACATATATTTGTTACTCTTCGTCCGTGTATTTGATTATATTCAAGATAGAAAAAGGTTTTGCTAGTCATGGAATAAATGCTAATTTATGTTTGTTCATTTCTCAAGTTGTTGTTGCTGTGCAGATGTGTCGGGTTCAAGGTATATGAGCAAGCGTAGAACATCCTTTTCCGGGGAATGTCTTCTTGTTTGTTGTGCGTGCTCTGAATTCTCATTTTTGCTAAGCGATTTGGTGTCGTAAGCAGCATTCGTTTGGAGTTGTGAGGTTGTTTTTATGTTATCACCGGAGCAAGAGGTGCCCTACTTATTTTACTAAGTGTTTACTGTTCCCAGCCTCGTTTCAGGTTTTCTTTTGATACCTATCAAATCGAAGCTACCTGCATTTGTCACCGTTCGTCTTTATACTTAAGATCGAAAAGGCCGTGCCAGTCTAAAATAAATCTTAATTTGTGTCTACTCATTTCTATAGTTGTAGCTGCTGTATTAGGTCCAGGGTATATATGGGGAAGCTTGGAACATATTTTTGTTTGTTTGTTTGTTTGGGGGGGGGGGGGGGAGGGGTGTTTCCTTGTTTATTCTGTGTGCTCTGTGTTCTCATGTGCGCTAGACGATTCGGTGTCATAAGCAGCATTCGCTGGAGTCATGGGTGTGTATACATCTCTTCATGGGAGTAAAAGTTACCCGACTTGTTCGTTGTTTTCTGTTCCCTTGCTCATTGAAGATTCACTGTATTTATTTGGCTTTTTTTCCGAAGAAGAGGAAGAGTATGGGGCAGGAAAGAAGGCTGACGGGAGGGAGAGAGGCTACAAGAGGGGTGGGGGGGATACGTGGGTAGGGAGGAGGGGTGGGGGACAAATGTAAAGTGAACGGCTGTTTACGGTGCAGGTGGGAGTCATACAACATCAATTATTCATGACTATTTGATACACGATCTGTCCCTTGAGCATTCGAAAGGTTGAGGAGTGAAGGGGGTGGGGTAGGAGTAAGTGTGTGTGTGTGTGAGTGTGTGTGTGTGTGTGTGTGTGTGTGTGTGTGTGTGTGTGTGTGTGTGTGTGTGTGTGTGTGTGTGTGCGTTGTCAGTACAACACTATGTTAATCTGACAGTAAATGGTTTCAGTCAGTCAGTCAGTCAGTGTGTGTGTGTGTGTGTGTGTGTGTGTGTGTGTGTGTGTGTGTGTGTGTGTGTGTGTGTGTGTGTTGAGGGGAGAACGGAAGGCAGGTGGAGGAATGGAAAGAACAAAAGGGGATAACAGGATGCTGGGAGCGGAGGAGGAGAGGGGCGCTCCATACAATCAGATTACATGTGAATCGTGCCACAAGAAATGTAATGGGAAAGTTGCATGAGATTTTTTGAAAATTACATTTTCCTTTCGTATATACTTCAAAAGAGTTATAACTTGGTTGGAGTCTCTGTGCATGCTAACTAAAAGGGAGAAAAAATATTTTTTGTATGTTTGTTTTTTGCTGTTGCTTTCCGGATTTGTGCGTTTATTCTATTTTATAAACCGAAATAGGTGACAGGATAAAATTCATATAAATCCAAGAACCTCTTAAATTTTTCTTTTATTAAGTGATATGATTCTTGTGATAGGTCTCTTATGATGATGATGATGATGATGATGATGGTGATGATGATGATGATGGTGATGATGATGATGATGATGATGGTGATGATGATGATGATGGTGATGATTATTAAATCTGTGTCATGAGATTTGATGCATAGGAGAGAGGAGTACAGAAAAGTACAGTAAGGAAATGAAGCAGAAGAAAAAATTTGTAGAACAAGTGGGAAAGGTAGAAATGATACAGGAAGGGTAAGAAAAGGGACACAAACGAAAGGGGCAGATAAGTCAGAAAAAAAGTAAGAGAAATAAGGAAAAGGTTTGACAAATAATGCGAACGAAGGGTCAAGGATGGATAAAGGAAAGAAGGGGTAAGCAAAATTAAGAAAAAAAAGTAGGAAAGTTATTTTTAAAAAAAAAAGGATATGAAAGGTTAGGGAATGGTTTTTTTTAAAAAAAAGAGGGGGGGAGGGGAGATGGAAAAGACACAAGAAATTGCACACATAAAATATGAAAAGGTAAGGAAATGTAAGTAAAGGAAGAACTGGTAAGGAACATGGCAGAAAGGAGAAGGAAGAATAGTTGAAACAAATTGCAAGAAGGAGAAGGAAAGATAGTTGGAAAAAGTATGAGGGTACAGAAAAGAATGGTGGGAGAAAATATGAAGTAAAAGAAAGGTTAACAAAGAGGAAGGAAAAGGTAAGAAAATCTAAAGAAAGGTAGCAAATGTACGTATGAAAAGGTAAGGACAGATAAAAAAAAATGGTAAGAAAAGGTCAAGAATGGAAGAAAAAAAAAAGAAGAAAAAGTAGTAAATTATAAGGAAAGATGCAAAAAAAAAGTAAAAGGTTAAAAAAAGGTAAAGAAGGATAGGGAAACGAAGAAGAAAGTTACCCCCCCACCCCCCATCCCCCCCGCCCCCCCCCCCAAAAAAAAAAAAAAGAAAGAAGGAAAAGATAACAAAAGGTAAAGACAATTAGGGAAAGGACCTAAAAAGTAGAAAAGGTGGGGAAAGCACAAAAAAAAGAAAGGGTAAGAAAAGGTAAATGAAGGGCTGAACAGAAAGAACAAGTGGAAATAGATAAGAAAAGGTATAAAAGGAAAGAAACGGTAAAGAAAGAGAGAGAGGGGGGGGGGATAGAAAAAAAAAAAGGTAAGAAAATGAACAACAACAAAAAGATGGAACAGTTAAGAAACGCAGGAGAAGTTAAACAGACGAAAGAAAAACATAAGGACAGTTACTAAAAAAAAGGAACAGGTTAAACGGGTAAAGACTGGTGGGTAGAGGAAGAGAAAACAAGAAAACATAAGGAAAGGTGCAAACAAGCAGGCAAAGGTAAGAACAGAGACAGCAAGGAATGAGAAAGGTGAAAGAGAAAGAATAAGTCATGAATAGAAAGGAAAAGTCACGTGAAAAGTGTAAAATGGTGGTAAAAATTATGTGTGTGTGTGTGTGTGTGTGTGGGGGGGGTTATCTCCTACTCAGTTTCGCTTCCTTTATTATTCTTCCACTTAATTTTCAATATAAACAAGATAAGTGTTGTCCTTATGTTACGAGAAGTCAGAAGGAAAAGGCATTTGTAGTTATGTTGCCCTATTTGTCCAACAATGAACATGAAGTGTAACTTGCCATAATTGGTAGTTCTTCGGTGTGCAATGCATAATCCAGAAATCTGGAGAGAAAAATTGAGTTATTGTATGACAATTCTGACTGAATCGGTAACTGCACAAAATCCCTGAAATAATCAAGGACTTAATGAAGTCAGTGGGTACTTTATTTAGATGTAACAGCTCTCTCTCTCTCTCTCTCTCTCTCTCTCTCTCTCTCTCTCTGTCTGTCTGTATGTATTTATCTATCTACATATCTACATATCTATCTATCTATCTATCTATCTATCTATCTATCTATCTATCTATCTATCTATCTGCCTGTGTCTATCAAGCTATCTATCTATTTATCTGTATAACTCTCTCACTCTCTCTCTCTATCTGTCCGTCTGTCTGTCTGTCTGTCTGTCTGTCTGTCTGTTATGTATGTATGTATGTATCTATCTATCTGCCTGTGTCTATCAAGCTATTTATCTATTTATCTGTATAACTCTCTCTCTCTCTCTCTCTCTCTCTCTCTCTCTCTGCTGTGTGTGTGTGTGTGTGTGTGTGTGTGTGTGTGTGTGTGTGTGTGTGTGTGTGTGTGTATGCTGGCAGTAATGATGGTGTGTGTGTGTGTGTGTGTGTGTGTGTGTGTGTGTGTGTGTGTGTGAGTGTGTGTGTGTGTGCGTGTGTCGTGTGCGTGTGTGTGTGGTGTGTGTGTGTGTGTGTGTGTGTGTGTGTGTGTGTGTGTGTGTGTGTTCTGCCTCCATCCAACACTACCCACCCGCTGCGCCCACATCTCTCTCTCTCTCTCTCTCTCTCTCTCCTCTCTCTCTTCTCTCTCTCTCTCTCTCTTATACCTTAGCGCCTTTGATGAAAAGCTGTCTAAATTGAAAACACAGAGGTACATTTTCTGTCGCATTCACAGATTACAAAAAAAAAGGTTTTGATTCTGTTGATAGGGTTGAATTCTAAATTATAGAACAGGAAATATATATATATATATATATATATATATATATATATATATATATATATATATATATATATATATCGACAAAATTTTAAAAAAAATATCAAAAAGTATTTTCATTTCTATGCAATTATGTATTTGCGGCAGAGAAGAAATTTCAGACTTTTTTTTTTTTTTTAATAAAATTGTCCACCCTGCTTGAAACAATGCTGTTTATTATCTCCTTTTATTTTCTCCACTGCTTACGACAGATGTCGTTCATCAGGTGACAAATAATGAAAAGAACGACAATGATTTTTTGCCGACAATATCGCTTTCATATCTGCAATTCGTTTCGTTTCCCAAGAAAAGAAAAATAATTTACACTATGAGTCTGACTCACTTGGGTTATGACTTATTTTTGAGAAAAGACAGCGTTATGGTTTAAAACAAATAATCATCTGAACAAATATGAAAAAAAGTGTTTAGCAAAGAAAACGAAACTGACACGAACGGTTGTGTATATTTATTTTTTGTTTTTGCTTTGTCAACAAAACAATCACTGGAAATGCCACAGACTGGGTTTGCAGGAAGAGCGAAAGGCAAAGAAGTAGGGATAATG
Organism: Conus canariensis; assembly: GCA_033310375.1. Classification (NCBI taxonomy): domain Eukaryota; kingdom Metazoa; phylum Mollusca; class Gastropoda; order Neogastropoda; family Conidae; genus Conus; species Conus canariensis. Next base: position 82,041,686 of record CM065716.1, on the reverse strand, counting down.
AAAACCATGCACTGACGTGGAAACATGGATATATCTGTTTTCTTTAAACTTCTCGATGCACAGTTCATACCTGTTTTGTTCTGCTCTACTGAAATATACTATCTAACACAATTTAAAGTGATCGAAACGTACATCGTTTTGTATATAAGAAGCTCTTAGGGGATCAGTAGAAAAACAAACAAACACAAAGAAAATGTAGCATGTCATGAAACGGGGAGAAACTCATTTTCCATGGATATGTGTTTTGGCGCCTTAATGACTGGCTTAAAACGCAAACGATGACTGCTAAAACATTCATTTGAAAGAAATAAGAGCCAAGGAAGTATGTCAGGAAAGAAGCATTTTAGACACAGATTTGCTTGGACTGTTTTTTTTTTTTTTTTTTTTTTGCGTTTTCAGAGGTATGATCATATGGAGGGGTGTGAGATGAAAGAGAATTTCTGAGAGCTTTTAGACCGAGAAAGGCTGATTGCTGCAAACGAAAGACTGGATAGGAAAGTGTGCGCAAAGTGATCGTTGTAAGGTAGATCGCACAATTAGGTTTCTTTAATAGCCCGAAAAATACCTTCAGAACATCATGATTGTAAAATTGTAGAACAGCCTTGGATAAGAATTAGTAAATAACGAACAAGTAGGGCAGCTCTTGCTCCCACCATCAAATAATCACACACTCATAATTCCAAATGAATGCTGCCTGCATCAAATCATCTAGCACAAATGCCAGCAGAGAGCACACAGACAAGGAGACATCCCCCGTGCCCCCGTGAAATTAAC
>CM065716.1:82030912-82033412 GCA_033310375.1 Conus canariensis | reverse complement strand
TATTCTGCGTCCCAAAGTCTCAAGAGGTGTTCATCAAAGAAACACAAGAAAACGCACAATAAAGCAGTTAAATACACAAGAACGTCGTTAGACAATTCGAAGTGCACGCGAAGACTAGTAGGAAGTGACTCATCTTGTACATGCGCGTTATCGGCAGTTGGTTTTCACCTACCAGTCAACCGCTTGTTTTCAGATTTAACATCCACTCTTGCCTGTTACACCTCTCACACGGTCCAACTCATGGAGTTGTAGCTGAATGAAATGCGGTCGAAAGATGTCTACAACCGCTGCTCGGACAACGTGGAGAAGGCGCTGGACGAACATCTCCATTGGACCAGACGAAAAGTCATCAGAACATGCTCTATTTCCGTCAAACTCGATTCATGTCAGTAGTGAAAAGTTTACTTTAAAAAAAAAAATTTCAAATCTTTGCGAAGTCATTACTATAATGATGGAAACATTGTTAACCTGCACTTGTTTTCCCCCACTACTTAATTGTTCAGCAGTTGCGAAAAGTTGTTGCCAAGCAGCCAATGGATTCTTTATCATGATCACGTGACCTGAGAGACAGCAGAAGAAGAAACAATGACCAAAGATTCGTTTAACGAGAGGAGGCTGATCGAACTGCATTAGTAGTCAATTTGTGGGCTATGTGCCACGCCCATTATGTTAATCGGGCTGGAAAGGGCGATGGTGAACAGCGCTGTGTATAGGCTTGTGTCGTGTGACGAATGCGTTTTCGTGTCATTTCATCTTCACTGTGTCGCTTTCAGGGACAAGGCACGTCAATCGCAGCCGGTTCTTTATCTCTCAAAGATCAACATTGCTGAAACACTTTCGCGAGATCCTAGAATATTCACGCAACACCATAGGAAATTTGCTGTTACGCGATCGCCGATTGTGTCTGAACTGTTCATCTGCACAAATTATAATGATGATGAGGATGATGATGATGATGATATGATGATGAAGAATCTTATATAGCGCCTATCCTCGGCTAGAGACCAAGCTCTAAGTGCTTTACAATTCACACTCGTTTACACAACGGGCTGGCTACCTGGGTAGTGCCGACTGAAGAGCTGCCAGCTGGCGCTTCATTCAGTCGCGTCCCGTGTCATCCAGTCAATATCAATCAATATCGTTCACTCAGTTTCCTTACTTCCTTCATTCTTTCCATTTCTCACGCAAGGGGGATGCTACGTGTAACGTGGCATCCATACCAACGGCCAAACTGACCTTCTCTTTCAAACGTTGGTGATGGGATTTTACGTGTGTGCAAGATGTTATGCGTGTGTTCACACACGGAACCTCGGTTTATAGTCTCATTCGAAGGACTGTAGGGGAAATGGAGTCAGAATCAATGTTAACTCCGAGGGAAAAATCGCCCTGTACCGAAACGGCCTGGCGGAGATTCGAACCTGCAACCCCAGGATCAGCAAGATTACGAGTCCGTCCCTCTACCACTGAGTTATTCCAGCCCCGCGACGCAAATGCTCTTCTGCAACAACAGGCCCTCTATCCAACAGTGCTTGTTTGATGTTCTTAGGAAAAGTAGCTGATTAGTAAGGTTTTTTTTTTTAAATTGCCAAATATAGTGTGATATGAGGGACAAACCGGTCCGTTTTCCCTGCGACTTTATTGAGTTAAACGAATGTTCCATGCAGCTTGACACAAAACCGTACAGCTGGTTCGAGTGAGGCGCGCATGAGGTAAGGTGGCAGATGGGTATGCTCACCTTTGGAGAGTGGGAGATTTGATTTGAAAGGAGTGTGTGTGTGTGTGTGTGTGTGTGTGTGTGTGTGTGTGTGTGTGTGTGTGTGGTGTGTGTGTGAGGGCGGGGGGGGGGGGGGAGGGGATCTTACGCTACACGATACCACCAGAACGACACATCAAAATAGGCAGCAAAATTAGCAATGTTTATTTTGGGCGCCGTGGAGATGCGAATTCCAATGTCTGACTGGGAAGAAGTTCCGTGTGCTCTGTGTCGGCATTCCTGCTAGGCGATTTAGCGTTGTGATCAGCATTCGATTGATGTCATTGGCGTGTGATTATTTCATCTTGGGAACAAAGTTACCCTTCTTGTTCTTTTATGTACTGTAAATATTGTGCCTTATCCCTATGCGAAACCAGATACCCCCTATCAACTGGAACGTGTGATTAGTCTGAATGAGAATGGGAGACCTAGATGTACTGTGGCGTATCACGTTGTCAGGGAGGGGGCTGGAATAGGGACAATTGTAGTGGTTGGGAAAATCAAGGGTTCCTGGTGAAACACTGGATCCTCCCCCACTTCCACACACCCCAGGGTGATTCTAGAGTCATCCCAGTATGACCTTCAACTCTGCATCCTCCATTCTTGTCTCATCTTTGGTTGCTCATGTGACCTAATCATCTTGATCATAACGATCATGTTCATCATGCTCATCATCATCATGCGCATCATCATCATGATCATCATGATCATGATCCTCATCTTCATTTTAATCATCACATCATCATC
>CM065716.1:82008412-82025912 GCA_033310375.1 Conus canariensis | reverse complement strand
TTATATATATATATATATAAATGTATACATATATACATATATGTGTGTTTGTATCTATCTATCTATATATGTGTATGAACGAGCAATCACTTAAGTGAAGGAAGATAAGTGATAGCTTGTTCATTTTCGTTGTCCTAATTGTTTTGTATCTTGCCTGAAGAAGACCTAAGAGGTCGAAACGCGTCGTGTTTTGTCTTGTGATTCATTTATGCACGGTTTTATTTATTTATTTATTTTTTTTTTTGCGGTTCGCTAACATTTAATTAAGATTCGTTATTTTACTTAATATCTTTCAGCAGCTGCTTTTGGGCACTGTTGTGCTCTGTTTTTATACCTTCATGGTGATAATAACACAGACCGTGCAATATCTCCGTTGGATGCCAGTCGTGCCCCCGATGAGTCCGAATTCACGCACGAAAGGCCTATGGGCAGGCGAGATGAATGGTTCTGTTTTCAAGCCGAACTATAACAATCCCCTTACGCTGCTACTAAAGAGATTTTATATTTATGATCAATACCCTTTTCTTCATATCCGTTTTCATTCTCACATAATCCCCTCCCTTGTTTTCTTTGTTTGGTTTGCCGTCATTTTGATGAAAGAGATGTTTGCCTGCACTTTTTTTTCTTTCCCTTACCACTTACTTAACATGCAGCGTTGTTTACAGACATGGGCTCACCCTGGGAGAGCTAGGAGCTCAACTGTCACTCGTAAAAAAAAAAACTGTGGTGAAAAATCATGTCAGTTAATGCTAATTCTGTAGCTCAGGCAGCCAGCGAGCCAAATAAACGCTGAAGTGACGAAGTAGTTATACAATAGAATAGAATTACAAATGAGCACTAAAAACAAGGTGTGAAGAAACACAGATTTAATATACAATACAGAATAGATAAGTGAGTTTTCAACAAATACGTCTTCTTCAGACCCTGTAACCAACAGGCATAAAAATACATAAAACTATACCCTCCCTCTGAAAGCTGTCAAAACGAGTGTTGTTTTGTGCATAATTTCAACGCCTAACGTTTGGATCAGATGTGTATACGGCGAAAAGTTACTCGCAGCGCTGAAATCTCACTTTCCTGACGACACAATAAGTAGCTGTTCACCGTTTTTATTGCCATCATAATTACCGCTGTCTACAGCATTTTCTGCCTCTTCGGGACGAACTTATTGCCGTTAACCGGCCAACGCCCCCGTCCCAGGTGACCCCTGTTTCCTGTGCCGTTCTGTGATTTGTTGCATAGTCCAGTGTCAGGACCTGACTAGCTCATCGGTTTACGCGCAGCTGAGGGTAGATGGACTGGTCTTAGCAGAAACCGTGGTAGCGGGGACACGCAGGCGCCAATACGCATCGAATAATTATGTTCAGGAAAGCGGTGGTTGAGCATCTGTAGGGGGAAGTTACTTCGGTTAGCAGAACCTTGACCTTTCGCGAGTGAAATCGAAAAGTGTTCGCGCTTAAATACCTGGAGAAATCTTTCTGTGCCATTATTGGTTGCATAGTTCAGCTGGCGACAAACAAAGACCTTTTCTTCCAGTTAGACTTGATGAATGACCAGGGGCACTTGTATGGAATATCAGTAGAGTAATGTGTAAGCAGCCATCGAGCTAGAGTCAATATTATCAGCCAAACGGAACAAATTCTTTATACTTATCAGTCAGAATGCAACTTCTTTAAAAGGTGGGATGATTCAGTAACGTCTGCTAAAACAATCGTAACACGTCCGATGCAGATAACGCCACATCGGGCACTGGTACTGGGCTACAAACTGGTAAATCGGTACAGGTATTTAACCACAAGGTTACTAATCGAACACTGTTATTTAGCCACAAAGAGGTGAATCGGGAACTGGTATTCAGCCACGAAGTGGTAAATCGGCACTAGTAATGAGCAACAAAGTTGTAATTCGGGCACAGGTATTTAGCCACAAGTGTAATTGGCACTGGTATTCATCACAAGTAGCTAAACTCGGCATGGTAATATCCACAAGAGGTAAATCGGCATGTATATATCCACAAAGAGGTAAATCGGGCACTGTATATATCCACAAAGAGTAAATCGGGCACTGGTATATATCCACAAAGAGGTAAATCGGGCACTGGTATATATCCACAAGAGGTAAATCGGGCACTGGTATATATCCACAAAGAGGTAAATCGGGCACTGGTATATATCCAAAAAGAGGTAAATCGGGCACTGGTATATATCCACAAAGAGGTAAATCGGGCACTGGTATATATCCAAAAAGAGGTAAATCGGGCACTGGTATATATCCAAAAGAGGTAAATCGGGCACTGGTATATATCCACAAAGAGGTAAATCGGGCACTGGTATATATCCACAAAGAGGTAAATCGGGCACTGGTATATATCCACAAAGAGGTAAATCGGGCACTGGTATATATCCACAAAGAGGTAAATCGGGCACTGGTATATATCCACAAGAGGTAAATCGGGCACTGGTATATATCCACAAAGAGGTAAATCGGGCACTGGTATATATCCACAAAGAGGTAAATCGGGCACTGGTATATATCCACAAAGAGGTAAATCGGGCACTGGTATATATCCACAAAGAGGTAAATCGGGCATGGTATATATCCACAAGAGGTAAATCGGGCACTGGTATATATCCACAAAGAGGTAAATCGGGCACTGGTATATATCCAAAAAGAGGTAAATCGGGCACTTGGTATATATCCAAAAAGAGGTAAATCGGGCACTGGTATAATATCCACAAAGAGGTAAATCGGGCACTGGTATATATCCGCAAAGAGGTAAGTCGGGCACTGTATATTATCCACAAAGAGGTAAATCGGGCACTGGTATATATCCGCAAAGAGGTAAATCGGGCACTGGTATATATCCACAAAGAGGTAAATCGGGCACTGGTATATATCCACAAAGAGATACATCGGGCACTGGTGTATATCCACAAAGAGGTAAATCGGGCACTGGTATATATCCACAAAGAGGTAAATCGGGCACTGGTATATATCCACAAAGAGATACATCGGGCACTGGTGTATATCCACAAAGAGGTAAATCGGGCACTGGTATATATCCACAAAGAGGTAAATCGGGCATTGGTATTTAGCCACATGGAGGTAAATCGGCATTGGTATTTAGCCACAGGGAGGTAAATCGGGCTTTGGTGTTTAGCCACAGGATAGTAAATCGGGCGCTCGTATTTAGCCACAAGGGGCTGAACATTGGGAAAACACGTTGATGTGGATGATTGACTGAAGCATCATTTGATTAGCGGCGACTGGCGGGGGAAAGAGAATCGAGTTATCTTATACTATTAAGTGAAGATTAGTACGAATATATCGACAGATCTTTCTTAAGTTAATTAATCATCAGTTCCACCCTTGTTATGTAATCGAAAGATCTTACTTACGTTAATTAATGATCAATTCTACCCTTTAAAAAAAAGTATGTCATGAATTAATGAATTTATGGATAAAACCATTAATCACATTTACACAAAACTTTACATAATCAAATAAGTTTGATTTTATTCGGTTGATGAAATAAAATCACACACACCCATTCTCTCTCTCTCTCTCTCTCATCTCTCTCTCTCTCTCTCTCTCTCTCTCTCTCTCAAGCACACAAAACATTTAAAAAAAATTGTAAGCCTCCTACATAACTTTTGCTGTTATGGGAAGCCTTAATCAGCCTCCCCCCCCCCCCCTCCTCCATCTCCAATAAAACGTATTACGGGAGAGAGAGAGAGAGAGAGAGAGAGAGAGAGAGAGAGAGAGAGAGAGAGAGAGGCGGAGACGGGAGAAAAAAAAGGGAAGGAGAGGGAAGGGAAAAGGGTGGACAAGCACTCTCTCTAAATATCGGGTCGGTACAGCTATCTCGCGGCACAATAATTAGTGCCACTGACCGACAACCGAAAGATTACAGTTTCGAACCTCATCAGAGACTTAATTGTCCCTGCAGGAATTTCCTCTGACCATTCCGAGTTCCAACCACCCTGAGCTGAAATGAGAAGATTGGGGCCAAGAAGTCGCGTGTGGCCCAGCTGAAGGACACATCCTTGAGGTTGTGACTAGAGTGCCCTGACCAACAGTGCGGGGCTCTGCGTCCCTCGGGCTTGGATGACACTGGGGTTTCATATCACGAACAGAATGGAAAACTACAGTCCTGCTATGTACAGGATTTTCATGACTTTGTTGCTGGCATTTTCTCCATTATGGAGTAAAAATATACAAACGATGAATTTTTTTTTTTTTAATCTGATTTTGTTGCAGTACTTCCGGTGTTCTCCCTGCGCATCCGCACATGATATGTCAACTTCTATGCTTTAGTGTTTGATCCGCCCCGTCGACTTCCGCCCCGTCACGTGTGTATGGTGTATTCTGTCAATGGGACTTCTTTCGAAACACTAGCACACAAACCATTTAGGATCTTGTAGAAAGGGGGAGAAAGAATTCTTACTTGGTGAAAAAAAAAACAACAACAAAAAACTATGAAGTTGTGGTGTTAGAAGATGAATGGGAATGTGAAGACAGGAAATCTTCTGGAGAGAGAGAGAGAGAGAGAGAGAGAGAGAGAGGGGGGGGGGGGGGGGGTTCTAGTGTTCATTTTCGTTTGTGTTGTTTACTGACATCTATTTTTAGAGCCAGAACAGTGATAAGAGTTTCGGTGCACACCATAAATCGTTTACAAACCACTTCGCACATTTTTCCTGTCGTTTACCTTCTTTTTACATGTTTTCGTCAGTGACATCTGTCAAGGCAATAGCGTCTGTTGTTCGCTGTCACTCTTTTGCACAACGAGAGTACGTAAAACAACCCCTTAATTTAAGACGAGTGCGTTCAACGATACTTCGCTGTCAACGAGTGTCTTCACTTATCAATGTACGGAATCGGGTTGGAGTATTCTCCCTTTGTAAATGTTGCCCCAAGACATGTTGATAGGGCAATTCTGTTCGCTGCATATTTTGGAATGCTTTTAGCTCGCGTCAAGAGTCAGTCTATGTCTGCCTCTGTGTGCGCCGGTGTAACAGCCCGTTCTTACCCCGCTCTGGAACTTATCCCGGGGTAAGTCTGGGCTAACCTGCTTTTACCCCCGGGGGTCATTCTAGAACTAGCTAGAACTTACCCCCCCCCCCCCCCCCTAGTTGGAACTTACCCCCGCGGGGGTAAGTTTGGGCTAGCCTGGATTTACCCCCCCCCCCCCCCCCCAAAGGGTCAGTCTAGGACTATTTGGAATCTTCCTCCACTCCACCCCACCCTTCAAACAAGAGAGGGTTATTCAGGGTTTTCCTCTGCCTTTTCCCAACACGCACACCCGCCTTAAAAAAAAAGGTGTTAGCCTGCATATTTACCCCCCCCCCCCCCTCCAATTTCCTATATACAGTCAGTTGGGTTTAGACAAAGTGTAGTTCTAGACTCTTCTCAATAGATGGACCTCCTAATTCCCCAACCCCCCCCCCCCCCCCCCCCCCCCACACACACACACACACACACCACACACACACACACCCTGGTTTACTAACAGATACGTATTAACATTTCTCGCGCTAGCTTACATGCGTGGGTCAATATTCGGGTGTGTGAGTACGCCCGTGCATGCGTGGGAAAGAAAGACGGCTACATGCCAATGTGACCAAGTGCCAATGTGACCAAGCGTAGTTGTGAAAAAATGTCGTTGTGACCACGTGTCGTTGTGACCAAGTACCGTTGTTGCTTCATCCCGGTTTGCCTCTTTTAACTATTTTACAGCTATTTAGTCTCTTGAGTACATGTGTACCTTAGCTTGTACAATGCAGATGACTAGTGGTCAGTGCCACTGACCACTGGTCATTATGACGTAAATCGGAGATTTTAACTATTTAACAGCTAATTAGTGTTTCCCGAGTGCTTGTGTACCTTGTACAATGTAGATTACTTGTGGTCAGTGCCACTGACTACTGGTAATTATGACGTAAGTGGGAGATTTTAACCATTTCACTGCTAATTATAGTCTCCCTAGTACCTGTGTACCTTGTACAATGCAGACGACTGGTGGTCAGTGCCACTGACCACTGGTCACTATGACGTAAATAAATATATTTTGACTATGTTACACCGGATCTGAAAAAGAGCTGTGCTTTCCCATCTGTCAAGAAAGTTACGTGTTCAGCCACGGCCGTTTCTTCGTTTGGTTGTTTTGACAGCGAGATTGCGCCACCAGCTACTTAACCGATTTTAACAAAGCTTGCTACAAAAATGGAATATGGCCGAGGGTCAAATTAAAGGTGAATTAAAGGACATGTCCAGCAATGCCGTTATGACTTTTACTGTGAACATGAACGACATGAAGTTACAGTGTAAGAATTGATAAATGCATATGAAATAATTCTTTACATAACATATTACTTTAATAATGATGATGAAAGTGTCCATGTGCATACATCCAGAACCCTGCTTGCAGCGCTTTCAAAGTAAGAAAAAAAAATAATCAGCACAATTGACCTTTTGAAATAGATATTAAATAAAATAAACAAAGCAGAAAACAAAATCATGTCACCACATGTGTACAGACAAATAAAACAACAACAACAACAACAACAACAACAACAACAACAACAACAGCAGCAGCAGCAGCAGCAAAAGCTCAGCCAAATCCAGAAATACTTCCAATATCACATTTCCCCATTTCGCACAACACACACACACACACACACACACACACACACACACACACACACACACACACACACAAACACACACACACATCTAACAACTCATGCATAATTCAGAAAGCAACAACAGAAAGCAAGAAACGTTGAAATTTTGTATTTTATATATTCTGTAATCATATAGGAGTAGCTCTTTTACTCGGAACCTACTATTACTTACCCTGGTAGAATCTTTTCCACACACACACACACACACACACACACACACACACACACACACACACACACACACACACACACAATCAGCTTTATATATATATATATATAAAGCTGATTGATGCCTACCTACCATCTATTCCTTTCCATGCTACACAGTTAACACTTTTTTCTTTTGCCTTACAGTTTCATACAGATAGGAATATAAGTGGCTTCCGAGTGTCTTTCTAGTCTTTCACTTAGGTATCCCATAAGAATAAGTCATAGGGATACTGAGACGAACCAAACATTAGAGAGGAGAGGATTGGTATCTCGTCTCGTTTTCCCCCTATTCCCGTTTGTTAGAATCCCGTTTGTTCAAGCAGGTCATTAACCATTTCCAGGCGAGAGAATTGTTAAACTACGGCTGGTGCGCCCTCTATATATGCATGTTTCTTGTTTTCTGCCGTTCAGTCAGGTTGGCCTACTGCTAACCTGAAGGCTCCGCCCGCATGCGAACACACTGCATGCGTGCTTCAAACGTAATTATTTCACAGTTAGTTTTAAAGTGTGGTGACCATACAATTATCCCGTTAACAAGAAGAGGACACAAAGCCAATCAGAGTAACCGGAAATGAGAAATGCCTTCAATGTGTGTGATGTGTGTGATGAAACCCCCATCCATCAAGAGATGAAGATACTTGTCCTGCTTCCTCCACTTCTTTGGACAGACACATACACAACTTGAAGGGGTACTTTGAGAGCACAGTTCTCCGCCAAGACCGAATCATCCGCTTACCGTCAATCCAACCTTATCCCGAACCCGTCGTGTATTTCTTGGTGTACTGTCCAAACTATCATGGACACATGCAGGCTGTTTCCCCTTAGCTATGTAAAAGTCGGCCACATTTTCAGTGGTTATTTAAGGGTTAACAGCTGAATTTGCTGCAACGCCGTGACAGATTATCTGTCCCATTTCTTCACCAACCCACGTCACCCTGCCATCCACACAACATCCTACCACGTCTTGATGTTATTTTCATCTCTAGATTCAGATTGTCGTGCAGATCCCGAGTCAAATCAAAAACGTTTTTAGATGCAAAACATTTAATAAGCCTGAACATTTGTTTTCATTAATGGCATTTTTTTTTTTTTTTTTTTTTTTTTTTTTTTTTTTTTTAGAAATTCACGAAAAAATAGACAAATATCTAATTTCCGAATTTTAAAGGCAGTTAGCAAAAAGGCTTGGACCTGCTCTTTTATATAGATTCACACCAAAATATAATGAGTTTGTCCTTGTGTCATACTAAACTTTCCAAAAGGTTTTATTGATAAAACAGGGGAGACAGTCTGCGGGCCCGGAAGTAAAGACCGTACAATTTGTATGGCTCCGAGTTGGAGGGCTGGCTGAAGTGACACTGCTGTTGTCACTACGCTGTTGTGAATCAACGGCAACAGTTGAAGAGAGACAGGAAGCTGGGTCATTGGGAGGGGGAGGGGGGTGGGGGGGGGCAGCCGCAGAATGACGTGAAGATGGACCTGCGAGGCCAAGTGGAAACGCAAGTTTACATATATGCATTTACCGAGACGTCGAGACAAACATTGTGATTCACCTCAAAACATGCATGAATGGGTCCCATGATACCTAGAGACACACCCATCTCTGCTTGTACGAAAAGCAACCCATTAAACATACATGCATGAACATCCAGCAGCACGTCACTAGATTTTCTGCTTGACTTGCAACTAATTGCTTATTAAGAAGGAAGGGGCAATAAAGGACACGTTAACATGCACATTATGGCGCCTTATCTACCTCGTCAGCTGAATGGATCTCATTATTCATTCACTCAAGTGTAGACGGAAATGGTTTCTTTGGTGGTTCTTTTTCTTGCTGGAAAATATCTCCTGAGATTGCATAAGAGCACACACACACACACACACACACACACACACACACACACACACACACACACACACACACGGACGACTAAATTTCACGCGCAAAAATTTTAATCCCTGAAAATGTATACGTCATTGATATACACATCCGCCACTTCATGAGAATAAAATCTGGGTCTCTAAAGTCATGTTTCCACGATTCGCAAACACAGTCTGTGAACGAAGTTGTAGTACACATTTGATAGAAGAAGACAGATAAATGAATAGATAAATAAACAAGTAAATGAATAAATAAATAAATGAATATATGAAAAAATATACAATGATAAAAAATAAATAGATGAATAAATAAATGAACTAATAAATAAATCAATCAATAAATAGATAAATTGATGAGTTAGTACATAAATAAATAAATAAATAAATAAATAAACAACCAGGCCCGTCACCCTTCCAAGGGTTAGGCCACCGGTTAAACCTTATCAGAGTTCTCGGGCCCTGGGACTTCACTTCTGGCTGGGGGATCAGTGCATCCGGCCCTTCTGATGCCAGCCTGGAGGTCCCATTACTAGGTGTTCCCAGGCCGCCTTCTTCTTCTCTTGCTTGGGGGGGGGGGGGGGGGGGGGGGGTTCCAGGTCGGTGCCTGTCTGGTGATATTTGACACTGGTTTTCGTGGTGTGTGCCCGATCCACGCCATCTTCTACCTGTTCGACCTTCAGCTGGCCTATGCCGCATCTAGTTGTACAGTCCTATGTTCCTGATGGTGTTTGGGTTGCGGATCCGGAGGATTCGTCACTAGCAAGTGTTGATGAAGCTCTGCAGTTCGTTGGCGGATGGTCGTCATCACCCACCATTTCTCGACTCCATATGATAGTATCGTCTTCACATTAGAGTTGAATAGTCGGATTGTTGTACATGATTTCAACACTCTGGAGCTTTAATTGTTCTCACGCCGTATGAATGCTAAAAAGAAATAAATACATACATAAATAAATAGATAAATAAACACACACAACGAGAATTTTTTTTTTAACACAAAGCAGGAACAGGAAAGATGGTAAGGAATGGCTTAGAAGGCCAGGGGATGAGGTGGACAGATCAGGGGTGACTGTGAAGGAGGAGGAGATAGGAATGGCTGGCAGGAGGAAAGCTGTGGAAAGGCTTGCAGAAGACAGGAGGAGGAGGTAGTGGGGTGGGGTGGGTGGGGGGGGGGGGGGGGTCAGGAAGGGAACAGCACATACTTCTGCTGGACATTTCAAACATCAAGTTTTGGACTGGTATTTTCCCCAGCTAGAATGCACTCATTAAAGCGTGATGATTCTTCGTTCATCTTCTGCTAGCTTAACACGCGGGCGCACTCTCGTTGACACACAGAGTCGCGCTCGTGCACTACATCACACCATTCAAGAGGGGGGCAGGAAGTTGTCATGATGATTTATGGCGGCCCATAATGCCCTAACCACTTCTCAAATTTAAACAGAATAGGGGCGCGAGGCATAGTGTATGCAAGAAGATTTCAAAGAGCATCCACTAAGAGGACAACAGCACCACGCTCGTATATACATTAGAAACGTGTGTGGTTTTGTTTACTGATGTCACAGAAGAACATTCTTGACATTCTTGCTTGAAGTTCATAATAAACTTCGTCTTCTTCTCCTGTTTATGTCTCTGTCTTCTTTCTTCTATGTATTTGCCCCTTTTTTCTCTCTCTCTGTCTCTCTGTCTCTGTCTCTGTCTCTCTCTCTCTCTCTCTCTCTGTTTTTTTTTCTTTTAGTGGCTGAAAAAAGAAGCATGTAAGGGTAAAAAAGGAGATAGAATGAAAGAAAGAAGGCAAAAAGGAAAACGAAAGAAAGAAAGATACTCAAGACGAAAAGAACCCCCCCCCCCCCCCACACACACACACAGACGGACAGAGAGAGAGAGAGAGAGAGAGAGAGAGAGAGAGAGAGAGAGAGAGAGAGAGAAACAGAAAGAAGGAAAAGACGGACAGCTTCTAAAACAGAAAGGAAGGAAGAAACGAAGACAGAGAAAGAAAGAAAGAAAACGAGAAGAAAGGAAAATTTTGACAAAAAGTAAACAAAGAAACTACAGAAAAGGAAGCAAAAATGGAGGCAGGTAGGACAGACCCATTAAAAAAAAAAAACACCACATAAACAAATAAAGAAACAAAAAAGCACCAGAGCTGCACTGATTGGCCAAGACACAGATAACTGGGTTTCGCGTCAATAGTAGTACTGGCCCTGTTTTGTTTCAGTTTTTTTTTTATCCTCTTATAACAGCACTCCATGGGACGGCCATGGATAGGGAGTCAAAAAATGATATGTACGCCCATACGAAACAAAATTGCGGCCCCTGATAAATACATGCAGATTCCCCTTTGCCAGCATATGTAAGTGTAGATGTGATATCCGACATAGTCATGCGTAATCTTCATTGTATGAAATGCGGAGAATCCCTCTGAAGTTGTTATTTTTTTATCATCTCGAGTTTAAGCTCAAGACAGCTCAAGGGCCCTACAGAATGATTGGTACGGATGTCGACCTGTAGACCTTCACAAGAAAGCCGACAGACCTGGCTTTCTATGAAACTGAATGTTATTAAGGCAATACATAACCAGGTACACCTTCGTTTGAACTTCGGTTGTTGAACTGTCGTCCCAGCTCAAAATGAACTTCAAAATGCTTGATGTGATCCACTTCCACCAGTTTCCGTATGTTTGACGTGATGTCGTGACTGGCTGACTAAAAGTTTGCTAATGTTTGAGCTAAATTCGAAGGACATCATGCCTTTCTTGGACTTCAATTTCGCTGCTTCTCAATAAAACAAATACATCAGCGAAGTGAAGTTTGTGAAGGTGTCTCGTCTAGTGTGTATGAAGTCCAGTAGCATTGGAGCGAGAGAAAACAGGCATGACGCATACACATAATTGTTAAGAAGTCTTTGTGCTATTATTCAGGAGAATTACTATTTTTTAAGCACCGTTGTAAAGAGTTGTTACCATGTAGGTGGTGTTCTTTCCACGTAATACTTTCCCTTGAGTTGCCACCATCCTTCATGTCAGACGTGGTCAAAGGCGCTCTTGAAATCAAGAAAGAAAAGGAAGAAATAACTTCGTTTTGAACGTTTTTCTCCTTTTTTAAAAAAAATGACTTGAGTTGACTTCAACGCGGTGACAGCCCTGATACGGCCCTTTTCGGTCGGCTGGGCTATAAGCAACATTACCTTACCCTAACCTCAATGGTTTGGTTTTAAAGATTGTTTCACGTTTGCTCTGTTTCGTCCTGAATCCAGCTTGTTCTGTCACAATGAGTTCTACCTTGCTGTCAGTTTTACAGAAACCTAAACAACAATCAGCTGTAGTTGCTGGTTAAACTAAATGCCCTGCTAACCGAACTGAAGGTCTGCTATCGACTCTCTTAGAATTACAGGGCCAGGACCCTCAGTACTATCAGCCATTCTTTGAAATGATGTTGAGTGAACTGTTCAACTGACTCTATGGAAGCAGAGATGGGGGCAGAAGGTAACCGCCAAGCATTGCGCGCGCGCGCACACACACACACACACACACACACACACACACACTCACAAACAGAGTTTCGATTTTTTAATTTATTGTTGAAGATGTCTCCTTGACCATGAGGTGTAGTAAACAAAGAAAATAAAGTGAAAACTGCTGTTCATCATCTATCAACTAGTAAACAAAGCAAACAAACAGAACTCATAAATAAAGTGTAAACAAGTTGGGTATTTTTTGCTCCCATAAGAAAACCTAACACAGAGTAACTTTTATTCAAGACTGGCACAGCCTTTTAAACTTGAATAAAGTCAGACAAATACATAGACGAACAATCTAATAGTGGGGGGAAAAACAAGCGCAGGCCAACGACTGAACTATCTTCATAGTAATGACTTGGCAAAGATTTGGACTTAAGGAGCCGGGGGGGGGGGGGGGGGGGGGGGGAGGGGGGGGGGAATTTGAAGATGGAGAAACTAGGAACATGAAATTAAGAAAATATGTTACAGATATGAAAACTCTTCACTAGCTGCATAAGGGAACCATCGCAATCCCTTTTGAAGGCAGATATATTTGTATTGCCTGCTCCGAGGCCTTTCGTCCGCTGAGTCGGACTCATCAGGGAGACCGGCTGGTTGTGTCTGCGCTCCTGGCGTCAAATAGAGACACACCACAGTCCATAATACTGTGGTGTTCTCACCACCAAGGGTGCAAAAAGAATCCAATAGCACCCCCAAAGCAGCCAGCGAAGAGTAGTAAATGAAACCAAACGAAAGTGTGGGGAGGAAAAAAGTTGGTGAAAAACTAAAGACATTATGCAAATAGTATAAAATGTAGGGGACAATCTCTAAGCCTGCGCTGAGGATCCACCCAAAGATGCAAGGGAGATCAAAAGACAAACACACAGACGGACAGAAACAAATAACCTCAATTTAATCAAAACAAAATCGGAAATGAAATGAGGCAGGGAACAGTAAACGATAAACAGTAAACAAGTTGGGTATTTTTGCTCCCATAAGAAACCTAACACAGAGTAACTTTTATTCAAGACTGGCACAGCCTTTTAACTTGAATAAAGTCAGACAAATACATAGACGAACAATCTAATAGTGGGGGGAAAAACAAGCGCAGGCCAACGACTGAACTATCTTCATAGTAATGACTTGGCAAAGATTTGGACTTAAGGAGCGGGGGGGGGGGGGGGGGGGGGGGGGGGGGGGGGGGGGGGGGGAATTTGAAGATGGAGAAACTAGGAACATGAAATTAAGAAAATATGTTACAGATATGAAAACTCTTCACTAGCTGCATAAGGGAACCATCGCAATCCCTTTTGAAGGCAGATATATTTGTATTGCCTGCTCCGAGGCCTTTCGTCCGCTGAGTCGGACTCATCAGGGAGACACGGCTGGTTGTGTCTGCGCTCCTGGCGTCAAATAGAGACACACCACAGTCCATAATACTGTGGTGTTCTCACCACCAAGGGTGCAAAAAAGAATCCAATAGCACCCCCAAAGCAGCCAGCGAAGAGTAGTAAATGAAACCAAACGAAAGTGTGGGGAGGAAAAAAGTTGGTGAAAAACTAAAGACATTATGCAAATAGTATAAAATGTAGGGGACAATCTCTAAGCCTGCGCTTGAGGATCCACCCAAAGATGCAAGGGAGATCAAAAGACAAACACACAGACGGACAGAAACAAATAACCTCAATTTAATCAAAACAAAATCGGAAATGAAATGAGGCAGGGAACAGTAAACGATAAACAGTAAACAAGTTGGGTATTTTTGCTCCCATAAGAAAACCTAACACAGAGTAACTTTTATTCAAGACTGGCACAGCCTTTTAAACTTGAATAAAGTCAGACAAATACATAGACGAACAATCTAATAGTGGGGGGAAAAAACAAGCGCAGGCCAACGACTGAACTATCTTCATAGTAATGACTTGGCAAAGATTTGGACTTAAGGAGCCGGGGGGGGGGGGGGGGGGGGGGGGGGGGGGGGGGGGGAATTTGAAGATGGAGAAACTAGGAACATGAAATTAAGAAAATATGTTACAGATATGAAAACTCTTCACTAGCTGCATAAGGGAACCATCGCAATCCCTTTTGAAGGCAGATATATTGTATTGCCTGCTCCGAGGCCTTTCGTCCGCTGAGTCGGACTCATCAGGGAGACACGGCTGGTTGTGTCTGCGCTCCTGGCGTCAAATAGAGACACACCACAGTCCATAATACTGTGGTGTTCTCACCACCAAGGGTGCAAAAAAGAATCCAATAGCACCCCCAAAGCAGCCAGCGAAGAGTAGTAAATGAAACCAAACGAAAGTGTGGGGAGGAAAAAAGTTGGTGAAAAAACTAAAGACATTATGCAAATAGTATAAAATGTAGGGGACAATCTCTAAGCCTGCGCTTGAGGATCCACCCAAAGATGCAAGGGAGATCAAAATACAAACACACAGACGGAAAGAAACAAATACAAATAACCTCAATTTAATCAAAACAAAATCGGAAATGAAATGAGGCAGGAACAGTAAACGATAAACAGTAAACAAGTTGGGTATTTTTTGCTCCCATAAGAAAACCTAACACAGAGTAACTTTTATTCAAGACTGGCACAGCCTTTTAAACTTGAATAAAGTCAGACAAATACATAGACGAACAATCTAATAGTGGGAGGAAAAACAAGCGCAGGCCAACGACTGAACTATCTTCATAGTAATGACTTGGCAAAGATTTGGACTTAAGGAGCCGGGGGGGGGGGGGGGGGGGGGGTGGTGGGGGGGGGGAATTTGAAGATGGAGAAACTAGGAACATGAAATTTAAGAAAATATGTTACAGATATGAAAACTCTTCACTAGCTGCATAAGGGAACCATCGCAATCTTTGCCAAGTCATTACTATGAAGATAGTTCAGTCGTTGGCCTGCGCTTGTTTTTCCCCCCACTATTAGATTGTTCGTCTATGTATTTGTCTGACTTTATTCAAGTTTAAAAGGCTGTGCCAGTCTTGAATAAAAGTTACTCTGTGTTAGGTTTTCTTATGGGAGCAAAAAAATACCCAACTTGTTTACTGTTTATCGTTTACTGTTCCCTGCCTCATTTCATTTCCGATTTTGTTTTGATTAAATTGAGGTTATTTGTATTTGTTTCTGTCCGTCTGTGTGTTTGTCTTTTGATCTCCCTTGCATCTTTGGGTGGATCCTCAAGCGCAGGCTTAGAGATTGTCCCCTACATTTTATACTATTTGCATAATGTCTTTAGTTTTTCACCAACTTTTTTCCTCCCCACACTTTCGTTTGGTTTCATTTACTACTCTTCGCTGGCTGCTTTGGGGGTGCTATTGGATTCTTTTTTGCACCCTTGGTGGTGAGAACACCACAGTATTATGGACTGTGGTGTGTCTCTATTTGACGCCAGGAGCGCAGACACAACCAGCCGTGTCTCCTTGATGAGTCCGACTCAGCGGACGAAAGGCCTCGGAGCAGGCAATACAAATATATCTGCCTTCAAAAGGGATTGCGATGGTTCCCTTATGCAGCTAGTGAAGAGTTTTCATATCTGTAACATATTTTCTTAATTTCATGTTCCTAGTTTCTCCATCTTCAAATTCCCCCCCCCCCCCCCCCCCCCCCCCCCCCCCCCCCCCGGCTCCTTAAGTCCAAATCTTTGCCAAGTCATTACTATGAAGATAGTTCAGTCGTTGGCCTGCGCTTGTTTTTCCTCCCACTATTAGATTGTTCGTCTATGTATTTGTCTGACTTTATTCAAGTTTAAAAGGCTGTGCCAGTCTTGAATAAAAGTTACTCTGTGTTAGGTTTTCTTATGGGAGCAAAAAATACCCAACTTGTTTACTGTTTATCGTTTACTGTTCCCTGCCTCATTTCATTTCCGATTTCATAAATAAAGGGCAAAATAAAGATGAAACAAGGAAAAAAACATGAATAAATGGAAAAAAATGAAGGTCACACATCATCAAGAAGAATCTTTCCCGGATCAACAATTCACCACTTCCCATAGAAAGATAACAGCCTCGCCATAAACATACATTTGGGAGAGAGAGAGAGAGAGAGAGAGAGAGAGACTCAAGAAAATGTATTCACCTTTTAGGCCATAGCCCCTCGTGAAGGGGGTTGCGAGTTAACTACAGTCATCTTAGCACCCGAACAACTGCACGCAAACAGAACTAGACCTAATACTTATTCAGAATACACTTTATGACAGAATAAACAATCGCAGCTTGAATGCTTTGAAAAATAAATTGACAATTTTCTAACAGAGAGAGAGAGAGAGAGAGAGGACAGACAGACAGGCAGACAGACAGAATACTCTCAAGGATGATGTTGACAAATGAGTGATGACGGCTCAAGAGGAAGCGGCGAGCCAGAGGACGTTGACTTTCCCTAAAGCCCCATCACGTTTTATTGGACCTACAACACGCAACCTGGGCTCCCTCCTCATAGATACTGGAGAAAATGGGGCTGGGGTGGGGGATGGATAGGTGATTTGAGGTGTGGAAGAGAGGAGAATAGTCTAAACTGCGGTTGGAAGATGATCGGGGAACACCAATGTGCTCTGTCAAACCACATTATTCAAATTCTGATAATAAGAGGACATTCAACTGAAGATTTTTTTTCAAACATCTTTCTTTTACAATTTAGCCTGGAAAATGAATTGTATTTCATGCAACAACTTAAAATCAGATTATTTTCCATATCACATCAATGAGCAGAATGTTTCACAAGATTAATTCATCATTAAGAGACGTTTCAAATCAGGAGGAATAAGCTGAATATTTGGAGTGAGCCAGGCAACAATTTAGTCTAAATCTAGTTAGGAACAGATAGAAAACTCTAATGATCATTCAGCAAGAAAAACAACAAACGAACAAGAAAACAAATGAAAAATCAAACAAATAACAGCAACTAGAAGACAGGCACAAACACATGAATGAACAATAATAGCACTTCTTTTGTCCAGGCGACATGGCATTGCCTGTTGATGCCATTTACATGATGTCAGAGCCATTTACAACGTCATGACTTGGTGGACAGGGTCTAAAGGTGATGTAATTGAAGGAACTGTTAGATTCTTATCCCAGTTCCCAGTCATCACCAGCTGATGAGAGTTGGTGGATAGAATCTGAAAGTAGTAAAATGAAGGGGGCAGTTACAGTTTAGCAGTATGATTGACAAAGATGTATAATTCTACATATCACAAACTACCTTTATGTGGCAGATAAGGTTTGAAAGATGAGAA
>CM065716.1:81985912-81998412 GCA_033310375.1 Conus canariensis | reverse complement strand
TTATACCTTTTTTTTGGCACTCAGTCACAATACAACACTCATTAGCAATAACATTCAGATTGCATCCTTGGACAGACAAATATAAATGATGATAGAAATACAAGTTTAAAAAGGCACTCTTATAACATCATTGTCATCATTCGCATACCACTCTGCTCATCTTAACATAAAGGAACATCGTCTTTTAATGCAGTTGTCATGGCCTGCGATTCATTCAATGCCGATAATTGACAAACAGTCCATGACTGTGGGACATGTTCACTTCCAGCTTTTTCCAAGTTGCCGGCCTGTATTTTAGCGAGTGGCTCAGCGATGAATCTCATTCCCTGCTTTCATGGAGACCAGTTTTTGCTCCCCCCCCCCCCCTCCCCACTGTTCATGTCTGTTGGTGGGTTCGTGTTCACATACTGATGATTTATCGCCAGGTGGCTTGGATGGAGACCTGCTCCTACCCACCACGAAAGACAAGCTCGCACGACCTGAGGTCATGACCAAGCTGTGACTGTTACGTCACTCAGGGAGCTCTAACAGGCGACGCGTTTCGTACTTTGGATCAGAATGTACATCAATGAAACGCCACAAAAGTGGTTCAGCAAAAGCGCAGGGTGTCCCCTGGTGGGTTGCCGCATGACGTCCTGATTTTCATTTTTTTTCATATCTCCCGTTTGCACAGCTGAAGCTGGAAGCGTAACAGAACTGGTCGTGGGTGTGTTTTGGAGAGTGGGAATAAACGACGTAAGATTCGTATTACAGAGACGTTACGAAAAACTGGTTAAAAAATGAAACAAACAAGCAAACAAAAGCAGTTAAAATACTATTTAATTTTCCCATTTCGTTGTATTTAAAAGGATGGAAAAGAATGAAAGAAGGACGTGGAGAAAAAAAAAAAAAAGAAGGGAAACCACGCGGACTGGAGAAACAAACGCTGAGGTTACTGAGGAGTCTTACCAAGCGACGAAAGTCGACTGAAGCTAGGCGTTCCTGACTGTGATGTCCACACGACACAGTTCAGTGGACCCCAAGTACTGTTGTTGACACTTTTAGTGTGTATTCTTTAACTACTTTCCTTCTGAACCCGTGCTCCCGCCCTCCCCTCCCCTTCTGTCTACCTTCACCCCACCTACCTACCCCTTCCTCCACAACCCAGCTCGTAAACCACTTTTCCAGATTTTTTCTTTTAAAAAATCCTTGCAGTTATTTTGTTGTGATGGAAGAGTTTATCCCACCTCCCCGTCCCCTCATCCTCCCTTTCTCAAGAGAGAGAGAGAGAGAGAGAGAGAGAGAGAGAGAGAGAGAGAGAGAGAGAGAGAGAGAGCATCGTATGGTAGTATGTACTCCATTTTTTTGCAACATGAGTTCGATTGAATCGATGTCCCTCCTTTCCCTCCCCACTTTCATCCCACCCCCCTACTCCCTTGCACACACACACACGCACACACACACCCATAGCACATATATACGTACACACGTTCTCTCTCTCTCTCTCTCACTCTCTCTCTCTCTCTCACACACACACACATTCTCTCTCTTACACACACACACACACACACACACACACACACACACACACACACACACACACACACACACACACTTGTTCATAAAAAAGTAGAAACCAGCACACTCCTCACCAAACCCGTTTGAAGGAAGATCATTGCTTCAAGGCGATTAGAAACGCGAATGAATAATTTTGTTCTGTCTTTCCCCCCCCCCCCAAAAATGAAATTTGGCTGCTTAGTTTATGTTTCAACGATTTTTGTTTTAAATGTTATAACCCTATTAACTATATCGTTATCACTCTACTCTTTGTTTTACCCTTATTTCCGTTGCCATACTCTTTCTGCTGTACTCATTTACACTATCCTTCTCATGTACAGTATTTGGTTTACCACCTGAATTATTAAAAACGTTTTCCCGATCTTTTTGCTTACAGTTTATACCCTACATTTTCTACATTATAATTTTCCCCTTCACTTTTAGTTTTCTTTATTCTTTACCCTTATTGCCCTACCTTACTATCTGACTCTGTATTACGGTATTCTTTCTGGCTAGTCCTTTGAACGTGAAACTTTTTACCTAATATGATTTGCTTTACCTTCTTTTATTCTACCGTTTGTAGCATTTGACATTTACTCTACGCTAATTAGTTTGTTTGTTCTTTCGTATCTTTTTGTTTATCCCTTCAACTTACTTTTTTATCCTTTCTGTTTGTTTTACTCTTTTAATCCTACCAGTCTTATTTATGCTTTTACACAACCCACTTTACTTTTTCCCTTTGCTCTCTATACAATTTTATACCCTTTTTACAAACACTCTTGTTGCTTTCCCGTTTAACCTAACTTTTTTCTTTTTGGTCATTTACCATGTCTTTTTTTTAACCTTTACTCTACCTTTTACCCTTTTGCCCTACGTTTATTTTTTACCCTGTGGGCATATGAAATCTGGATTCTTGTCTGAAAAATAGACTTGACTCTCTCTCTCTCTCTCTTTCTCTCTCTCTCTCTCTCTGTCTTTGTCTCTGTCTCTGTCTCTCTCTCTCACTGTGTGTGTGTGTGTGTGTGTGTGTGTGTGGTGTGTGTGTGTGTGTGTGTGTGTATGTGTGTGTGTGTGTGTGTGTGTGTGTGTGTGTAAACGATCCTTTACACGACGTCGTTCAAAAGATCCAAAGCCTACACATTAATTCTAACAATCGTTTTAAACAGTCGTTATGGGAAATGAGCACTGTCCTATCTTATCGTGTTGCAAAGCGAGAGGACTGCAGGCGGAAATCTAAACAAATCTTAAATAAATGTTAGCGAACCGCCCAGAGAACGTGGACAAACAAGTCACAAGACGAAACACAACGCGTTTCGACCTCTTAGGTCTTCATCAGGTGAGACATAAACGAATAAAACAACGAAAATTCACTTAGCTTTGATCGCTTCAGATCACTTCGCAGGGTCACTACCCTGCGAAGTGATCTGAAGCGATCAAAGCTCACTACCCTGCGAAGTGATCTGAAGCCATCAAAGCTAAGTGAATTTTCGTTGTTTTATTCGTTTATGTCTCACCTGATGAAGACCTAAGAGGTCGAAACGCGTTGTGTTTCGTCTTGTGACTCGTTTGTCCACGTTCTCTGGGCGGTTCGCTAACATTTATTTAAGATCTATCTTATCGTGTTTTCATGCAAGAAACAAGAAAGCTAACTCTTGCTTCCAGTTTAAGACAACTGCACTCCCATGACGCCAAACGAATGCCGCTTAGCTTACGGTGCCATTTTGCCTGGCATAAATGTAGACACAGCACACAGATAGTCTTACCATAGGACCTAGAGTTATCGTTCTTGTTTGTTGATTACTGTTTACTGTCCCCTGCCTTCTTTAAGATATTCTTTCATATTATACTTGTGTTTTCTTGCAGTGTTTGAAGGCGTGCCTTGCTGACTACAGGCAGCTGGAGATTTGCAAAGGGAGCTGTGTGAGTTATCTATGTTACGTTTCTGTTGTAGTGAAGACGCGTGAATGTGCTTTAAAAGTGGTGTAGTTAAAGGCATGGACAGAGAATGACATGTGCCAGCCTCTGGAAGTGTTGAATGACAGTGAAAGGGCTAGTTATGGAAACGAAACACCTTGGGACGACACCATCTCCGAAAGTTATTGGTTCCAATCCCGGCACACACACACACACACACACACACACACACACACACACACACACACACAGAGGAAAGAAAACAACCACTGGCAGGAGAAGAGCATCTGGGGGCCATGATCTGTATGCAGCCTTGCCACCTTAGAGTGTTTAGTTCAGGCCCGAAACACATGTCTGACGGGTTTCTTCTCTCAAATCCTTCTGCTGTCAAGTTATCACTGCCCTCCTACTTTAAAGGAGTATAAAAAAATTCTCAGCGAGATAATCGTTGACATTTCGCATATTCTATTTGAAACTGTAAAAAAAAAAAAAAAAGAAAGGAATTTTTCCGTCTGTAGTATCATTTATACCCCTGGCGGACGCAATAATTGGATTGTTCGTCATCAGATGACTTGTTCAGAGAAAGTTAAAAAATAAATAGATAATCAAATAAATGAATTGATAAATAGATAAATAAATGAATACATACATAAATAAATAAACAAATAAATCATGTTTACCGACCCTGTCTTTTTCCCCACGGCGCCGTCAGCACACTATCCTTTTTTTCTTTCTTTCTTTTTTTCTTTGCCTTACATTCTGATCATGATCCATCTATCTATTCTATCTATCTATCTATCTATATATAGGATGAACATAATTGAAAAGCCTAAAATGATTTTAAAAGCGCTCGACCCCTTGGGGAGCAACATTTGTTAAGATCAAGTCTTAAAAGGGATATTAAAAATCTACAAATTTGTTTCTAGCGCTTGGCTATCGTCAGGATGGAGTTTGGGTTGCCCACCGCCGGTGTTATATAGCGTGTGGGGCCCGGTTGCAGCTGTTTTTACGTGCGTGTTGGTTGCACGTGTTTTGGGGGGTTTTCAGGTTGTTGTACGGGGTGAGTTCACTAACAACGATTTCCATTTATGCCTGCAGTTATTTACTATTTCTGTTTTAGTATTAAGAGTTGCTAAGTGTAGTTTACATAGTATTAGCCATTTTTCAGTTAGGCATAGGTTGCATCTTTTTGAAATATTGCTGTATGGTGATGCCCTTTTTATGATTTTCCAGGATATGTTATAGTTTATTTTTGCGTCTTTAAGTTTCCAAATGTATTTGCTCAATTCAGTTTCGTTTTTGTATTTTGCTTTGTTGAATGACTGTTTGTGGTTTGCATATCTGGTTTTGAAGTGGTTTTCAGTGATCCCTATGTATGTTTCTTTTTCATTTTCTGATGTCACGGTAGCCTGGTATACAATATTGTTGTGGAGACATTTATTGCTTAGTGGACACTGCTCTTTTTTGGTGCAATTGCAAGATTTCCTTTCTTCACCTTCTTTGCTGTGTTGGTTTTCATTTTGTTGGATGCATCAATTAGGTTTTTGAGGTTGGGCATACATGAGTACGATAGTTTGACAGTGTTTTTGTTAAATATTTTGGACAGTTTGTGTTTTTTTGTAAATGAAGTTGTTAAGATTTTGGAGAATTCTTTCCCTATGTTTGTTTTGAGTTTCCCGTCGTATGGGAGGTTGTACCATATGATTTTTCTTTTTCTATTTTCTTGCTTTTATTTGTGTTGTTATCTGGGTTGTATTGTAGTTTGTAATTGTATCCACTTCTTTGTAGTGCCTCCTGGTATTCTACTGCTGCATTGTTGAACACTCTCTCACTGCATGACAGATTTGATAGTCTCTTGTTTATGCCATGGGGTATGGTCTTTAATACAGATGGTGGGTGGTTACTTTTGATGTGTACATAAAGAGGTGTCGTTGGGTTTCTTGTATGGTTTATATATGTGATTATTGAGATCCAGTGTTATGTCTAAGTAGTTCACTACCTTTTTGTTTGCTTCAATGCTAATTTTTAAGTTGTGATTTTGGAAGATTTTACATAGTTCTTTTTTTCTTATTTTCAGTGGTTCTTGGGTTGTTTGTTAGTGCAGCAAGGCCATCATCTCTGTATAGTCCGACTTGCTTTCCGAGTTTTTTCTTGATGTTGGATAGCATGAATAGCCCGACCAGTTCGCGTGTTTCTGCACCATCATATGATCCCATGGTTACGTCAAATGTTGAGTTTCTGTTCGTTTTCTTGATCCAGGTTTCATTTTTGCTGTGCAGATTTGTTTTCTTGGTGTGGAGAATGATTTCCATTTCTGACCCTGTTATGTCTGTGTGGTTACTGGCAAACGTCAGTGCTTTGTTGAGTAGTTCCTCATCTATAGATAGGTAAAAGTCTACTATGTCAAATTTGATGAATACTGTATTATTTTGTTTATTGAGTTTTTTTAACCATTGGATAACTTCGTATGTGTTCTTCCAGAGGTTGTATTCAGAGTTTGATTTTACGTTCTTTATTATTTTTTCCAGAATTTTCTTGCTTATTTTGCCTAATTCAGATTTGGATGGATTTATTAGTCTGCATGTTGGATTGTTATGAAAGTTGGGCTTGTGGTCTTTGAGTGTTATGAAAGCTTCTTTTGTTGCTGTCGCTTCTACCCTGTCACTTAGGTCTATGCGCTGTGCAAGTTCTTTTTCTTTAGTGCGGATACTGTCATGTATATTTTTGTCGGCTTTTTTGTAGTTTTTCTGGATGTTTTTGTCAAGGAGTTGAGAGTATTCCTTTGGTTCCATTTTGTAGTAATTGCTAGTTTTATCTGCCTTCACAAATACTTTTTTGTCATTTTGTACTTGTTTAATTTGGTTTTTTAATGTTGTTTGGAAATCGTTGTTCTATCTATTTATCTATTTTATATATATATATATATATATATATATATATATATATATATATACATATATATTGCGGATTCATTCCAATTCTTCAAAATCTTAACAACTTCATTTACAAAAGAACACAACCTGTCCAAAATATTTAACAAAAACACTGTCAAACTATCGTACTCATGTATGCCCAACCTCAAAAACCTAATTGATGCATCCAACAAAATGAAAACCAACACAGCAAAGAAGGGTGAAGAAAGGAAATCTTGCAATTGCAAACCAAAAAAGAGCAGTGTCCACTAAGCAATAAATGTCTCCACAACAATATTGTATACCAGGCTACCATGACATCAGAAAATGAAAAAGAAACATACATAGGGATCACTGAAAACCACTTCAAAACCAGATATACAAACCACAAACAGTCATTCAACAAAGCAAAATACAAAAACGAAACTGAATTGAGCAAATACATTTGGAAACTTAAAGACGCAAAAATAAACTATAACATATCCTGGAAAATCATAAAAAGGGCATCACCATACAGCAATATTTCAAAAAGATGCAACCTATGCCTAACTGAAAAATGGCTAATACTATGTAAACACACTTAGCAACTCTTAATACTAAAACAGAAATAGTAAATAACTGCAGGCATAAATGGAAATCGTTGTTAGTGAACTCACCCCGTACAACAACCTGAAAACCCCCCAAAACACGTGCAACCAACACGCATGTAAAAACAGCTGCAACTGGGCCCCACACGCTATATAACACCGGCGGTGGGCAACCCAAACTCCATCCTGACGATAGCCAAGCGCTAGAAACAAATTTGTAGATTTTTAATATTCATTTTAAGACTTGATCTTAACATATATATATATATATATATATATATATATATATATATATATGAACAATATAAAAAAGTCCTTAAAAAATCTGAAGGTGCTCAACCCCTTGGGGAGCAACATCTGTTAAAAAATATTTTTAAAATGAAGTGGTAGATTTTACCACTTCATTTTAAAAATATTTTTTAACAGAATATATATATATATATATATATATATATATATATATCGCTTCTCTCTCTCTCTCCTCTCTCTCTCTCTCTCTCTCTATATATATATATATATATATATATATATTGCGGATTCATTCCAAGAACTGGCCCTCAGCACTTGTGTCTTAAGAGGTTATCTTTTTATATTTTCTACTTTCACAAGAAAATGTAGCTTGTTTTGTTCCTTCATGATTTCCTTTTGCTTCTTAGGTGGCACCTTTGGTTGGTTTTTTGAAAACTCAACAAACATACTAAGGTATTGCACACCAGCCTTTTCTGGGATAGCATATTCTTCTTAAAACCGAAAAGGCAGAGGAGTCAAATTACCACTTTCCGCGGTCACTGAGGAGGAACAATCAGGTTTGGAAATATCGGTATCTGACCAGGAGTTATATGTTAGTGAGTTTCCTCCCTATTGGAGATTGTCTCCCCCTTGGAGACTATAAGCTTGCTGAAGGCTCATTTTGAGAAGCATTTATTTTATTTTTCCCCATTCACCCACTCCAGCACATACTGTTAGGCAGAATTATCTACCACTGCAGATATGAATGCTTATCTTCCCCCTATTTCTTCAATCTAAGACATAAGAGCAAGCTTTGTCTATAATTGAATATTTCTTGCAGTCATTGCAACACCAAGCTGCTCTGTAAGTTGCTGGAATGGTGCGGTACTTATTCTTGGAATTTATTAGTTTATTGTATATATATATATATATATATATATATATATATATGTGTGTGTGTGTGTGTGTTTGTGTCTGTCTGTCTTTGTGAGCGTGAGCTCGCGCACGCGCATGCACGCACGCTATTAGCATTTGTGAAGCAAGATACATCAGCAAACAGACCTGTTGGAGCCAGTTTAAGAAGAACTGCTTTAAAGCTCTGCTTAAACCCTTACGTTCAGCGCACTGGATGCGACTCTGGAAAGAAGTTAAGGCTTACTCTGGAAGGCCACCATCTTAAGATAATACATAGCACATTTCAAAAGGGGGGGGGGGGGGGGAGAGAGAGAGAGAGAGAGAGAGAGAGAGAGCACTTTACATAGATGAGAAAATTACCCATCTTACCGCAGTTACGAACTGCCTTTCTAAATTTACAGTTGGAAGGGTAAATACATACCTAGATAGGCAGACAGACAAACAGACATGTCGATAGAGATACCGGAGCGTGGGTGATAGGAGAGAGAATGCATTGGAGAGAATTCAACGCATAGATAGATAGATACATGGATGGATTGATAGATAGACATACAAAATAGATAGATAGATAGATAGATAGATAGATAGCTGGATAAAGACAGACAGACAGACAGACAAACAGCTAGCTAGCACATAGAGACATAGATAGGTAGATAACCAGACAGACAGAAATATAGATCGATAGACAGATAGATAGATAGATAGACAGACAGACAGACAGACAGACAAACAGCTAGCTAGCTAGCACATAGATAGATTGATAGATCAATAGATAGATAGATAGATAGATGAATTGATTGATCGATGATTGATTGATTGATCGATTGATTGATAAATCGACAGACAGACTGAAAGACAGACAGATAGACAATGGGAGGAAAGGGGAGGTGGAGACAAAAATACCGCCAGATAAACAGACAGATACAGACATACAAAGACAGAGGGCACCCAGGCTATGTTATAAGATAGACAGAGTTCAGGTGAATGCTTCTAACTCTACGCTCTTCTGTACAGAAATCTGAAGCATGTCGAGACAGCTGTCAGTTCCTACACCTGGCTTACCTGGAAGAGATGCGTAAGTAGTCCCACTTTGAAACATAACAATCATTGTATATGTAGCTTTCACATTCATAAGAAACATGATCACCGTTGTCGCCGTAACTGTCACCACGTCAGTGCTTTTGTTGACAGTTTCCGTCATGAGATTATAACTGTAATAGTTTTTTTTTTTTTAATACTCCTGTTTGATATCAAACACACACACACACACACACACACACACACACACACACACACACACACACACACACACACGCACACACACACACACACACACACACACACACATCATTCACTCACTCTCACACACACACAGAACACAGACACACACACACAGACACACACACACACACACAACACACACACACACACACAGATAGATAGACAGATAGACAGATAGACTGACATACCCACACATCTATCTATCTATCTATCTATCTATTTATCTATCTATCTATCTATCTATCTATCTATCTATCTATCTATCTATCCGTGTCTTCTTATGTTGTAACAAAGAGATAGAAAGAGATGAAGACGACAATAATGAGGACGACGACGACGATGACGACGATAACGATGATGATGATGATCATCAAACATCATATGATCATGATGATGATGATCATGATGATGACGACGACGATGACGACGACAGTGACAACGATAATGATGATCATGATGATTGATGATGATGTTGATGATGATGATGATGATGATGATGATGATGATGATGATGAATGATGATGTTATGGTGATGACGACGATTATCTTTTCTTTGCTTCCAAGGACAGCAGGTAGGCACGAACATGTGTTTTTCATTCGGCGCTTTAGCCTTAAGAGAAAAGAGGGGGGCGAGGGGGAGTGAGGAGTGAGAAAGTGAGGTAACATGACATCCAGAGCAAGAGAGAGAGGAGAGGAGAGAGAGAGAGAGAGAGAGATACGCTTTCGACGCTTCGATGCTTTGACGGTTTATTGCCTTCAGCTGCAGGGGCCATTAAGGCAAGGGGGGTACACATACGACTGGACATATTTGCATCATTAAAGTATGAGGAAAATACACTTTGTATCATTAAAGTATGAAGAAAATTAAGTGACGATTAAATTAACAAAACTATCAGGACGTATCGTTCACATTGACAGGATGGCACAGATATTTATAACATAACTCACACGTGAACGATCAAATCCGATTAGAAGACTTCCGTACAGAACATCATTTCCTACGCTACCGTTCCCGCCCCTTGAGTTTCAAAACACCGTTTCCATTCTCTTGTCACACCTTGCACGAATAAACATAAACAGTAAACACAAGCTCTCGTTCTTCCATTCCTCCTTTCTTCCAACCTCACCCTCTAATCCGACGGATCCCTTACCGCCAGACCCGCCCCCCCCCCCCCCTTCTCCACTCCCGACCTCGCTGTTTCAAATGCACGCAGGCCCATGTGGAGAGAGAGAGAGAGAGAGAGAGAGGGTGGTGGTGAGGGTGGGGTGACGCTGTGTAGATGTGCGTAAAGTGGGTTGGAGCATGTTTTTTCTCTTCCACCCCTCCCCTCCTCCTCCCCATCCGCCACCCTCCTCACCTCTTCAGCCTACTTTATGGCTGCCGCCCACCCCCTCACCCATCCAAGCACACACACACACACACACACACACACACACACACACACACACACACACACACACACACCACGTGAGCGCGCGCGCGCGCGTGCACACACACACACACACACACACACACACACACACACACACACACAGAGCGGGCACTTTATTGACTTCCTTTGACCTTTGCACGTCCAAGCAAGCATGGAATACAGGTAAGTGTTCCTGACCAAACTGTTCCCTGACCAAACTGTCCCCGCCCCCCCCCCCCCCCCCCCCCCCCCCCCCCCGGACGGTTCGTGCTGGCCCGTGTTGTCTCATCCAAGTACAGGCTGAACATACAACGGCATTTGCGAAAACATATCAGTAGGCCATATTCTTTTCGAGAAATAACATAAAACAGCGGACTGAAGAGACTATCCTCAGTATTGCAACATATTCAAATTGAAAATATGTAAGCGAGAATTGGTCTGGAAAAGAATGTTTTAAGACGTTTTATACTCACGATGTCACGTCACTGTCTGCTCCATTGATTCTCTGTCTGTCTGTCTGTCTGTCTGTCTGTCTGTCTGTCTGTCTCTCTCTCTCTCTCTCTCTCTCTCTCTCTCTCTCTCCCCCCCCCTTCTCTCTCTGTGAGAGAGGGCCTGGTGATGAGTAAAGTAGGGGTGAACGCATTGGTGTGTCTGTGCGTCAGTGCGCACTTGTGTGCATGGAAAGGAGAGGATCGGGGATGGGGAGGCGGTGGGGGGGGGGGGGGGGGGGGGGTGGGAGGAGGTAGGAGGGAGCGCACGCCAGCGTGTGCATTTTCAATTTTTTTTTTTTTGAGCGGTACACTATATTTTTGCTAAATCACGTTTCAACCATTTCCGTTCCGCCCAGTCACGTTCGCCTGATCACGTTTTATCCGACGCGTCATTATTCCCCACACATGTATCACGTTTGGTTCCCCCCAAAATTTGGTAGAATCAAGCTGTATGAAATCAGTGGTTGTATAAAACACAAACACCCACGCACCTTCCACCGAGGTGCTAACTGAGAAACAAGGTGACCTGACAACAAGAGAACACTGGTCATGATGTACACCATTCGTGAGAAAAATGACAATATTCGGCAAATCCCATATCATGGCGTAACACGCCACGATCACTCTACGTAGGGAGAACTACCTCACACAACGCAGAAAGAACTACCTCACTCTACGCAGGAAGAACTACCTCAAACAACGCAGGAAGAAGTACCTCACACTACGCAGGAAGAACTACCTCACACAACGTAGGAAGAACTACCTCACACAACGCAAGAAGAACTACTCACTCTATGCAGGAAGAACTACTCACTCTATGCAGGAAGAACTACCTCACAGTACGCAGGAAGAACTACCTCACACTACGCAGGAAGAGCTACCTCACTCTACGCAGGAAGAACTACCTCACTGAGTATGGCGTTAAACAGCTTACGCTTTGTAGCGCCTTTGACATACGCCGCAAATACAGCTGTCTTTACAGAATACGCAAACATCACCACTTTTCCATAGTGGTCTATTTTTCTTCAACAAAGGCTAATAATTGTCGTATCAATAAACTTTGTATGTTTGGCTGTTTCAGTACATAGATGGATTCAGGTGCTCCAGGTTGTTTCCAAGGCACGGTTCTTTAAAAGAAACCCAGATATCCTGTACATTTGCGGCGATTCCATCATGAAATGGAACGTATCCATTCGTTGAACGCGTTTAAACTGTGTGACACCT
>CM065716.1:81975912-81983412 GCA_033310375.1 Conus canariensis | reverse complement strand
ATTTTGTTAGATGAATCAATCATGTTTTTGAGGTTGGGCATACATGAGTATGACAGTTTAATGGTGTTTTTGTTGAATATTTTGGACAGTTTGTGTTCTTTTGGGAATGATGTTGCCAAGATTTTAAAGAATTCTTTTCCTACATTTGTTTTTACTTGTCCATCGTATGGTGGGTTGTACCATATGATCTTTCTTTTCCTATTTTTCTTAATTCTGTTCGTGTTGTTGTCTGGACTGTATTGTAGTTTGTAATTGTAACCACTTTTTTGTAATGCTTCTTGATATTCTGTTGCTGCATCATTGAATGCGTTTTCATTGCATGACAGGTTGGATAGTCTCTTGTTTATACCATTGGGTATTGTTTTTAGTATAGATGGTGGGTGGTTGCTTTTGATGTTTACGTAGACTGGTATGTCATTGGGTTTTTTGTATGGTTTGTACACATGGTCATTGAGGTCTAATGTTATGTCTAGGTAATTCACTACTTTTTTGTTTGATAAAACTACACATAGCGACATCTGCAAAAAAGAAAAAGAGCTCGCACATCGCATGGAGTTAAGTGATAGGGTAGAGGCAACAGCAACAAAGGAGGCCTTCATAACACTTAAAGACCACAAGCCTAACTTCCAAAACAACCCAACATGTAGACTAATAAACCCATCTAAATCCGAACTGGGCAAAATAAGCAAGAGAATTTTGGAAAAGGCTATAGAAGATATAAAATCAAACACCGAATACAACCTTTGGAAAAACAGCTATGAAGTCATACAATGGTTTAAGAAACTCAACAAACAGAGAAATACAATGTTCATTACATTTGACATAGTAGACTTCTATCCATCCATAGATGAAGAACTACTCAACAAAGCTTTGAAATTTGCCAACAAATACACAAATATAACAGAGTCAGAAATGGAGATTATTTTCCACACCAAAAAAAACCTTACTCCATAGCAGAAATGAAACTTGGATTAAAAAAACGAGCAAAAACTCCACATTTGATGTAACCATGGGATCGTATGATGGTGCCGAAACATGTGAACTAGTCGGACTATTCATGCTATCCAACATCCAAAAACAACTTGGAAAACAGGCCGGTTTATACAGAGATGACGGCCTCGCTGCATTAAACAATAATCCAAGAACCATTGAAAACAAGAAAAAAGAATTATGTAAAATCTTTAAAAACCACAACTTAAAAATCACAATAGAAGCAAACAAAAAAGTAGTGAATTACCTAGACATAACATTAGACCTCAATGACCATGTGTACAAACCATACAAAAAAACCCAATGACATACCAGTCTACGTAAACATCAAAAGCAACCACCCACCATCTATACTAAAAACAATACTCAATGGTATAAACAAGAGACTATCCAACCTGTCATGCAATGAAAACGCATTCAATGATGCAGCAACAGAATATCAAGAAGCATTACAAAAAATGTGTTACAATTACAAACTACAATACAGTCCAGACAACAACACGAACAGAATTAAGAAAAATAGGAAAAGAAAGATCATATGGTACAACCCACCATACGATGGACAAGTAAAAACAAATGTAGGAAAAGAATTCTTTAAAATCTTGGCAACATCATTCCCAAAAGAACACAAACTGTCCAAAATATTCAACAAAAACACCATTAAACTGTCATACTCATGTATGCCCAACCTCAAAAACATGATTGATTCATCTAACAAAATGAAAAGCAACATAAAAGAGAAGGGTGCCGAAAGGACATCTTGCAACTGCACTAAAAAAGAACAGTGCCCCCTGAGTAATAAATGTCTTCACAGCAACATTGTATACCAAGCTACGGTAACATCAGAAAATGAAGAAGAAACATATGTAGGGATTACTGAAAACACTTTCAAAACCAGATACGCAAACCACAAACAGTCATTCAAAAATGAAAAATACAAAAATCAAACAGAGCTGAGCAAATACATCTGGAGACTCAAAGATAAAAAAATAGACTACAACATATCATGGAAAATCATAAAAAGAGCAACACCATACAACAATATTTCAAAAAGATGCAATCTATGCTCCACAGAAAAATGGTTAATATTATGCAAACCACACTTAGCAACTCTGAACACAAAAGTAGAAATTGTAAACAATTGCAGGCACAAGTGGAAATCTTTGCTAGCACATTCCACCTGAACAGGCCCCAATAAGAACCACAGGCCGCACGTGCAGCAAATGAGATCCGCCTGCACACACAGAGTTGAAATCAAGTCCCGCACGCCATAAAAGACCGTTGGCGTGCCCCAAAAGACATCCTGAAGATAGCAACGCTAGAAACAAGCTTGTAGATTTTACCACTTCATTTTAAAAATATTTTTTAACATATATATATATATATATATATATATATATATATATATATATGTGTGTGTGTGTATGTGTGTGTGTGTGTGTGTGTGTGTGTGTGAAAGTGACAAAATAAAGAAGAAAATCTAATTTTCTGCTTCCTCTCTCGACTCACCTACCTCTCCTCTATTTCCCTACTAACTCAACACCACAACTATCCCACTACTTTCACCCAGCGCCCATACTCCTTCTTCCAGATCTTCTGTCTTAATTAATATGGTCAAGATGATAAACAAAGTAAGAAGAACAGAGAAAACACAGCTTGCAGTGTTGTTCGTCCGTCGGGTCGACGAGAACCACTTCAGCCATCTTCTTTTCATACCCCCGCGCCCCCCCCCCTTCAACCCCAAGATGACTGAAGTAGTTTCCAACACATAAATAAGCTGGCTTATTCATTAATTCATAGGTTACAGTAGTTTACCAAATTCAGAATTAATCTGATTATCCGCAATATTCATCCTTATTTAGGTTTATTGATAATAATGATACCAGCAACAGCTATAGCAGAAGGAGCAGTAGAAGTAACAGTAGTAGTGGCAGCAGCAACAGCAGCAGCAGTACTAGAAGTAGATGGAGAAGGAGGAGAAAGGAAAGGAGGAGCCACAGCAGCAGCAGTAGAATTTTTTTTTTTATTGAACAATTTTTTGTTTTTTACAAGACATACACAACTTCACACCGAGACATACGCATTTCCTTCATAAGTTGTAAATGGGGGAAGAAAAGAAAAGAAAAGAAAAGAAAAGAAAAGAAAAGAAAAGAAAACAAAACAAAACAAAACAAAACAAAACAAAACAAAACAAAACAAAACAAAACAAAACAAAACAAAAAAAAACACCACCATCCTTCCCCCTCCCCAATACAGATATCTGTATTCACATACACACGTGATGAATGACAGCACTCTTGAATATTACACACTTTCCCCTCCCTCCCTCCCATTTCTGTGGGGGGTATGATTTCTGCCATATTTGCAAGAATAAATGAAACGAGGATGAGAAAATCAAACTAAGAAAATAAAGATACAGTTTGTACTTTACATCAATGATAACCTACATCATATTGCACACACTGTACAGTAATAGGCGACATGTGTACACACTTCAGTATTTGGGAGTCATAAAAAAATTGCAACAGACTCGAAAGCCATGGGTAACAAGCAATTACCCTATACAATAGATAATACATGTGCATACAAGATTGAAGAACAATTGGTGACACTCGTGTTATAAAATAGATATTTGTGGAACTGAAGAAAGAAGGCAATCAAGGAATTACTGTAAGGTATGGGAACCAAGTTTCTTCAAACTGTCTTGTATTATAATTTATAACAGCTAAATATTTTTCAATGTTATATCTATTTTTCAAAATTGCAACAAAAGTCAACAAAGTAGGATGGACATCTCGAAGTTTACATGTATAAATGTAGAATTTAGCTAACAGAAGAATGAGGTCCATTATGTTATCTGTTTGTATATGATCTACTTTGACCCCAAATAGAACAAATTCCTTGTTTATGTTTATATTATGACAATGTTGGCATTTGTCTTTGAACATATTTTCAAAATCATTCAAAATTTTTATCAACAATACAGTCATGCATCATGTGAAGAATGGTTTGTTCTTCTTGATTACAAAAGTTGCAATTAGGAGAATCAGAGATTTTACACATAAATAAGTATCGTTGAGTTGTGAGCGGCACTTTTTAATTTTACCCCTCTTCCCATTCCATAAAAAGGTGTATAATTCCCTTTCTAAGGATGTAATGAAATCATCCGGGGGGTCTGGCAGGTTGATCAGGAGATGGACAATTTTTGAAAATACTAAAGTCTTGATAACTGTTATTTTGCCAAAAGGGGTGATTTGCCGTTTCTTCCATGACGTTAGAATTCTTCGTATTGCTAAGAGTTTATCTTCATAATTGATACGTACAATGCTATCTGTGTTAGTAGAAAATTTAAAACCAAGAATTTTAAAAGTACCTGGATCCCACACAAAATTGTTGTCCCTCATATATTGAATGCCACAGTTTCTCCCACTTCCTCTCCAGATAATTTGAGTTTTATCAAAGTTTATTTTTAGACCCGAGATGTGTGAGAATTTTGTGAGCACACTTACGGTTTCATTGAATGACCTTTCAGAACCATCAAGATATAAGGTTGTGTCATCAGCAAACTGTGACAGTAAATTTTTGTTTCTCTTTTATTTTGATACATTTAATATTTTCATTTTTACGGATCAAAAGTGATAAAATTTCTGCACATATTAAGTACAAATAAGGTGAAGACGGATCTCCCTGTCTGACCTCCCTTTCGATCTTAAACCAGGGTGAATACTGACCATTCACCGAAACACAAGTGGTTATATTGCAATAAAAGGTTTTTATCCACTGTATCATATCCGAACCAAAGTTAAAAAAATGTAAACATTTCAAAAGAAAGGACCAGGAAACACTGTCAAACGTCCTTTTAGAAAACCGTTTTGACACTCATAAATAATATTTGGTAGAACATCTTTTGGCCGGTTAGCAATACACGCTGAGGCAATCTATAGGTAGTGTTTAAAAGGGAGATAGGTCGCCAGTTTTTAATGAATCTCTTTGGTTTCCCTTCTTTGAGAATGCAGGTGATGGAACCCTGTCTGTGTGTTATAGACATTTGTCCTTTTTCAAAACCCTCATTGACAGACCGTGCTAAGAATATGCCAATATCAAGAAAGATGAATTAAAAAAACTCCACTGTAAATCCACCAGGACCTGGGCTCTTACCATTTTCATGTTTTTTTAATGCTTTAGTAGCCTCTTCAAAGGTAATTAATCCTTCTATTGCTTCACTATCTTCATTGGATAAAATAGTAGCATTTGGACACTCATCCGGAATGTTAATGTCGGTTACATCTGTAGACTTGTATAATTCTGCGTAAAATTGTCTTACTTCATTAGACGTAGAAATTGTAGCAGTAGTAACAGAAGTATCCACAGGAGGTGGAGAAGTGACAGCAGCAGCAGCAATAGAAATGAGTCCAAGTAACAGTGGTAACAATTATAATAGTGGTAGCATGAGCAGCAGCATCTAAAATGGTGGAGGCAGCAGCATCTAAAATGGTGGAGAGGACAGTTTAGGCAGCATCAGTAGCAACAGCAGCAGTAGTAGTAGCAGCAGCAGCAGCAGTAGCAGCAGCAACAACAACATCAACAACAGCAACAACAACATTTAGAATTACAAAGGCAGCTATCAGTATTACAGACTGCACTGCTGAGGTGGTGGAGGGGAAGACAATTTATGCCTCCGCAGTAGCAACAACAACATCAAAAACAGCAACAACAACATCTAATTTCACAAATCAACTATCGGTATTATAGTCTACACTGCTGAGGTGGTGGAGGGAGGACAGTTTATGCAGCAGCAGCAGCAGCAGTAACAACAACATTGGTAGTATTGCTGAGGTCGTGAAGATGACAGTTTATGCCGCAGCAGCGGCAGCAGCAGCAGCAGCAGCAACAACAGCAACAGCAGCAGCAACAACAATAACATCAACAGCAGCAACAACAACAACATCAGTAGTATTACAAAAACAACTATCAGTATTATAGACTGTACTGCCGAGGTCGTGGAGAGGACAGTTTATGCAGCAGCAGCAGCAGCAGCAGCAGCAGCAGCAGCCAGCAGCAGCGCAGTAGCAGCAGCAGCAGCAGCATTGGAAGAATTACTTAGACAACTGTCGGTATCAGGGACGGCACTGCTTTGCCCAGTTCCAGTATGTCGTTTGCTGGCACTGCATATGGACCATGACTGGCGCTGAGTGTGGCCGACAAGGGTTTCGCTGCATAAAGGGATGGTCTGGAAGGTGCCTTCTGTTCTGCTAGTCAGTTTACCATTGTCTCCGTTTCCACGTGAAGTTCGCTTCTAAGACCACAGTCATGTGATTGTGGCCGATGGTGGACAGGCGGAGGGGGGGGGGGGGGGGGGGTTGCCAGAGGAAGGGATGGGACGGAGGTGGGGGATGGGTGGCAACCATTCCTAGAGGGGATGTGGCAAGGGGGGGTTTATAGAAAGTAGGCGGGGTTCAGGAAAGCAGAGGACGTGTGTAGTAGTAGTAGTAGTAGTAGTAGTAGTAGTAGTAGTAGTAGTAGTAGTTCAGTTTTACGTCTGTTCACATATGTGATATCAGAGAGAGAGAGAGAGAGAGAGAAGAGAGAGGAAGAGAGAGAGAGAGAGAGAGAGGGAGGGAGAGAGAGAGATGCATAAATGTCTATGACTATGTAAGTGTATGCATAACGTGGCTATCTAAGTGCATATAAATGTCCCTATAAACATCCCTACCACATACCTGCAAATAATCTTAAAGTAAATGCTTAACGGGACTACAAACTAAAGAAAAAACAACAAGCCTAAATCCGAAGGGGTGAAAAAAAAACCCCGAAAATATGCATTCCGGGAAATTAAGACGAAAAGAACGACAGAACCACACAAACGGGTTATTAGTAAATATTGTGAACAAAGTGTGGATTGTATACTGCCTCCCATTCCCCCCCCCCCTCCGCACCCCCTCGCCTCCCTGCTCTACCTCATTTTTTGCCAAGGGTGCCTGAATCACCGATCAAGAAAAAAGTTGTCCCCCCCCTCCTCCAACCCACCTGTCCCTCACTCCCCACCCCCACTCTATCCTGCCTCACTCTCTATCCACATCTTTCTCAATAACGATTCAGCGAATGTTCTCCATTCCGTATGCCAGAACAAGTTTTGCTGCTACCTCCCCTCCTCCTTCCAACCCTTCATTTCACTCCCAGTCCTAACTGCTTCTTCTCGCCCTCTCCCCCCCCCCCCCCCCCCTCCACAAGTCTCCCATCCCTTGCCCGCTGACCCTATCGCTTTCCCCGCCTGATCAAACCTTTTTTTTTCTGGCCACTATACTCTTCTAAGCAGACACCGATTCCACCCACCCACCCACCCACTCACCTCCCTCTTCCTGAGAAAAGTAATCTCGGGCAAAGTGCAGGCATTCAATGCGGCCACCAAAATGCCTGTCCATCGATGCGAGTGAAGAGAGAGAGAGAGAGAGAGAGAGAGAGAGAGAGAGAGAGAGAGGGGGGGGAGGGGGGAGACAGACAGACAGAGAC
>CM065716.1:81970912-81973412 GCA_033310375.1 Conus canariensis | reverse complement strand
TAAAGACGAGGACGCACAGAGACGCGGTCCTGTAAAGAAATGACTCTTTAAGGACTGACAGACAGGTGTGATGTTTGTTTTGTCTTATACCTGACTGCAAGTATCAGCTGGATTTGTTCTTTACATGGAAGGGCTGTACTGGTTGTCCAAATGCCCGGGGCGGGCAATTACTCGTGTCGGGCATATGGTGTAAGGTGCAACCTGACAACTGAGCAAGAACAATATTTTCCAACCATCTGCTGCGGGAAAAAAAAATAGTTCAGCGTAATGTTGCTGATATCGAATAATCGTCGCCACAGACTGTGCTTCGTGAGACTATAATTTCAAAGTGCTGTTTATGACATCGATATCATAACATATGATTCCAAGTGATTAGCTGAGTCAGAAGCCACAGACCAGTCAGAATGGAGCACACTGGCTGTTTTGCTTCCTCCATCCGCTGGAAAAAAAAAGACAGGCGACAAGAAATTGTTTTCCTGCGTTTATGACATTTGGTACTTTATAGAATTGTGAACTGCCCCTGACTGATCGGCAGCTGGCTTCCGTGTCCTCCTGTCATGTGTAGCATGCTTCATGTCTCCCCCACTCTCCATTATCCGCCCCTCCCCCACTCCCACCACTTCCCCTACTTCTTTGCATTTGGAGCATTGTTGCTAATCACCATACACACATACCCATGTACAAAGAAGAAGAAGCAGAGGAAGCAGAAGAAGAAGAAGAAGAAGAAGAAGAACAAGAAGAACAAGAACAAGAAGAACAAAAACAAACAAGAACAAGAACAAGAAGAACAAAAACAAACAAGAACAAGAAGAAGAAGAAGAAAAATCATAAGGGACCAGTCAAGACAGAATCTTTTCTCTTGATGACAGGAAACCAGCCCGGGTAAGGTTACATGTTGTACATATCGGAGAATTCCTGAAACTCTGGACTGTGTAACAACCCCTCTGCCTCTATGCTGTTGCACATGACCGGAGACAGGGAGCTGTGGAGATCCCCAACTGCCCAAGCATCCATCGGCAATGCTTTACTTTTGGGGCCCTTTTTTGAGTCTATCTCTTCGTGAGAGCTAGTCAATCACCTGACATAAATGGGGAGGGGGGTGGGGGACAGGAGAGAGGCAGGGGTCGGAGGGGGGGGGGTGGGAGGCGGGCAGGCACTGTCAATTAGCTGTATGGTCTTGGGGCGATGAGGGTTGAATGCTTCCTATCCATGTCTTGAGCTTGGTGCGTGAGGTCGATCTCCTGATGGTGCTCTCTCTCTCTCTCTCTCTCTCTCCTCTCTCTCTCTCTCTCTCTCTCTCTCTCTCTCTCTCTCTCTCTCTCTCTCTCTCTCTCACAGACCTCCCTGGACCTTCCGTCAGAGCCCGGAACCTCTCTCGCATGGACAGGAACCTGACCTTGACCAAGCCCACCGTCATCTGCACCTACACCTCCCTCCGCCTCATGTCCGCCTCCCCCAAGTCCCTGGTGCGCATTTACTGGAACGTGCGTGACGTCACCGGTGTCTCCACTTCCGCTGCCCTGTCCTTCGTCATGGCTATTGCCAAGTGTGCCGACGAAAGCGAATGTCCGCCCAAAAACTCCAGGTGGAGCTTCTTTCCTAAGCCGGTAAGAAAAAACAAAAGTGTCTGCTGAAAATGCTGTGGCATTCTCTCTCTCTCTCTCTCTCTCTCTCTCTCTCTCTCTCTCTCTCTCTCTCTCTCTCTCTCTCTGCAATGTTGACGATAATTAAAATAGCGATATAGCAACGACAACGGTGGTGGTGCCAACATTGACGATTTTCCAGCCTTGACCAAGCTGGAAAATCACTGAGTCCGACGTTTTCTAGCTTGGAATTATGGAAATGATGACGATGATGATGCTGTGGCAAATGCAAAAATTGCCCCAATGTGCATCTTTTCATTTCATGCACCTTTCCCACAATAGGGCTGTTCCCTTACAAGATTCATCCATATCCATCCTGTTCAGGTCCATTTAGTCCAACCTAGATCAGTCCACCCGATTCGATCTGTTCCGTCCGGTCAAAGTCAAATAAGGCCAATCCTGTCAAACGTAACCCTCAACAGTAAGCTCCCATCCACTATAGTCCAGGTGGACTCAGTCTATTGTACCCTGATCTATTTTCTCTGTTGTCCAGTTCAATTCATTCCATCTCCAAGTTAATCTCAAGTGCAATGACCAACATTTTCGGATTTTCCCGTGCAGTCAGAACTCTGTTACTTTCATGTAGGTCTAAGCTGCAGTAAAACC
The DNA here is from genome assembly GCA_033310375.1 of Conus canariensis. Classification (NCBI taxonomy): domain Eukaryota; kingdom Metazoa; phylum Mollusca; class Gastropoda; order Neogastropoda; family Conidae; genus Conus; species Conus canariensis. The sequence continues at coordinate 81,971,163 of CM065716.1, read as the reverse complement.
CTAATCTTTTTTTCTCTGTTGTTCAGTACAGTTCATTCCAACCCTTCAGGTTAATCTCAAGCTGCAATAACCAAACTTTTCGGATTTTTCCGTAATTCTAATGTAGGTCTTAGGTGCAATAAAGTGTTCACAAATTCAAACATTCGAAACACGAATGTAAACAACAAAGTTGCCAACAATTGAAATATTGTACCCCATCATTGGATGGCTTCATGCAACAGACTGCTGACATAGATCAGAAAACCAACACC
>CM065716.1:81955912-81963412 GCA_033310375.1 Conus canariensis | reverse complement strand
ATTGATTTTGATATCACCGAAGCACTGTGTTACTTTAACATATGTATAAGGGAAGCTGGGGAATGCATGAGAAAACAAGTAAGATGTATGAAAAGTGACAGACCTAAAGACTGGTTTGATGCAGAGTGCAGAGCCTGTAAATCACATGTTCGTGGATTGCTGAATAAATCTCTGCGTTCGCATGATGCTGAAGATCGTCACGAGTATTGCAAGGCAAGACGTGAAAATAAGCATTTACAAAAGAGAAAGAGGAAACAGTTTAATGAAAATTTAATGTCAGAATTATTATGATCTGTAAATAGTCAAAAACAGTTTTGGGACACTGTGAAAAAGATTTCTTTAAAACAAAATCAGCCTCCAAATAGCATCAGTATAGATACTTGGTTCGACCATTTTAAAACACTACTGACTAACAATACAAGTGTTGATGGTATATTACGATGTGAACATAATGAAGAAATTGAAATGTATTTTAATCGCCCAATTTCCAAAGAAGAAGTTTTGTATGCCATGAGGAAATTAAACATCATAAAGCTGCTGGACCGGATGGTATTATTGGAGAGTTCTTGAAATACTGTAGTAAATCTGATCCTATTTTGCATTTTTAGTAACGTTTTTCAACTCTCTATTTGATAAAGGAATTTATCCTGAGAATTGGTCAGAATCTATTATTATACCCCTGTACAAGAAAGGAAATGCAAACAACCCCAATAACTACCGAGGCATTTCTCTTTGTGATGCTTCTAGTAAGTTGTATAGCACTATCATTAACCGTAGGTTACAGGAATGGGTAGAGGAAAATAATCTTACGGGAGAATACCAAGCTGAATTTAAACGTAATTATTCTACTGTTGATCATATGTTTACCCTGATGGCGTTTATTCAGAAGCAATTCTCTTTCAATCGTAAACTATATGTTTCTTTCATTGATTTTGAAAAAGCTTTCGATTCTATTAACAGAAGCATTTTATGGCCTATTCTGTTAAAAAATGGTATTCATGGTAAATTATTTAAATGTATAGTAAGTATGTATAACTGTGTAAAATCTAGAGTAAGAAGTGGAGGGAAATTGACAGATTATATTATGTGTACTAGTGGTGTTAAACAAGGTGACGTATGTAGTCCTATTCTTTTTTCTTTGTTTATTAACGAATTAACATCTGAAGTTATAAATAATGGTAGACATGGAGCCCAATTTACGGATGACCTTTTAGAACTGTTTATACTTCTTCTAGCAGACGATGTTGTTTTGTTATCTGAAACAGTTATTGGTTTACAAACACAGTTGAATAATTTAGGGCGCGCTGCTGCTTATCTACAACTGAAAGTAAATATGCAGAAGAGTAATATAATTGTATTAAAAAAGGGTGGCTATCTGGGAGCAAGAGAACACTGGAATTATAACGGAATAACTATGCCAGTCGTAAATGTGTACAAATGTTTAGGAATCTATTTTTCAACCCGATTAAGTTTTAACTTTGCTTGTAAAGATCTTGCGAGTAAAGCAAAGCACGCTGTTTTGTGTATAATGAGGAAACTATCAAGTTTAGGAAATCAGTCATTCGAAGTATTTGTGAAATTATTTGACTCCCAAATCCAACCCATTGTTCAATACGGTGCTGAAATTCGGGGTTTGGATAAAGCTGCAGTCGATTGTGAGAAAGTCCATTTATTTGCCCTGAAGAGATTTCTTTGGTGTTTCAATACAAACGTCCAATGATTTGGTTTATGGGGAAACTAACAGATACCCAATATACTTGAATTCCACATTTAGATGTGTTAGGTACTGGTTAAAACTGATACAAATGAATGATTGTAGATTACCGAAGAAAGCTTACAACATGCTATGTAACCTAGATGCCAGGGGAAAAATAAACTGGGCCACAAAAATGAGAATTAGATTACATGAACTGGGTTTCGGTTATGCCTGGTTAAATCAGGGAGTAGGAGATGAACCGACCTTTATTCGAACACTCCGTGCCAGGCTGGTTGATAGCAGATGGCAAGAATGGAATTATCACATGAATGATAGTACTAGATTTGATTTGTATAGACAATATAACTCCTCACACTGTATTCCGACTTACTTGTCAATGAAAATGGACCGACATCTGAAATGTATAGTGACAAGGTTTAGATTTGGAATATCGGATATCTTAGTTCATCATTTTCGTTACAGGCAACATTCTAATTCTGATCTTGCCTGTCCATTATGTAAAAACGCATGTGAAAATGAAGTTCATTTTGTACTGCAGTGTACTGCCTTGAGTGATCTTAGAGATGAATTCATTCCTTCTAGTTATTATAGACAACCATCCTTGTTTAGACTCATCTTACTCATGTCTTGCACTAAAGAAAATGTTGTGAAAAAGCTTCCATTGTACTTATATAAAGCTTATAAACGCCGGAGCTTAGCATGTTCTTGACTAAGTACTGTTTTTCATTCCTTTTTTCCTGATATGTTTATGTTATCACTTTTTGTACATGTTTAATCCACCCCTTCATAAGGGGCCGTGGCCTATATTGAATAAATCATCCGTATCCGTATCTCTCTCTCTCTCTCTCTCTCTCTCTCTCTCTCTCTCTCTCTCTCTCTCTCTCTCTCTGTTTGGGTAGGGTTGGTTGTGAACGGAGGGGTAGATGGGGTGAGGTGGGTGTTTGTTACGAGGGGCGAGGATGGAATTGTTTGCAGAAAACACGGGATAGAGAGGAAAGGGGAATTGCGTGCGTATCTGGAAGGCTGAAAAATGTGTGTTGTACGCCCCCTTCCGGAACAGATTCTAGGTTTTAATATTGATTTACTATCATGTTGATTTATATTTGTGATTATTATGTGTTCTGTATTTCTATCTTTTTCAGATCATGCTATTCGATAGATGTAATGTTTGACAATGCATATGTATATATGTGCGCATGGTGTTATATTTGAATTGTAATGTTATCGTTTTTAATCATTATCATTCATTACTATTGTTATTGCTATTATTATTGCTTGGAAAGGATTGTGTGACAGGTGGATGTTTGGTTAATGGTTGGGGTGTGGAGGGTGGCTTTTGTGTTTGAAATGTTTCTTTTTCATTTTTGAGGGCAAGATGCAAACAAGCCTGCCATGTGCTTATTCTTTTCCCTCATTAAACAAATTTTGTTTGTTCGTTCGTTCGTTCGTTCCGTCTACCCCCTCCCTCTCCTCTCTCTCTCTCTCTCTCTCTCTCTCTCTCTCTCTCTCTCTCTCTCTCTCCTCCCTTCTGTCTGTCTATTAGTGTGCCTTTCTGTCTGCCTATCTATCTGCCTGTGTGTTTGTCTCTTTGTCTCTCTGTCTGTCTGTGTGTCTGTCTTTCTGTCTCCGTCTGTTTGTCTGTCTGTCTGTCTGTCTACCTATCTGTCTGTCAGTCAGTATGTCTGTCTGTCCCTTTTCTGTTCCCTCTGTGTGTGTGTGTGTGTGTGTGTGTGTGTGTGTGTGTGTGTTGTGTGTGTGTGTGTCTGTCCCCCTCCCTCTCTCTCCTCCCTTCTGTCTTTCTGCCTGCCTGCCTGCCTGTGTGTTTGTCTCTCTGTCTGTCTGTGTCTGTCTTTCAGTATCTCTCTGTCTCTGTCTGTCCTGTCTGTCTGTGTACCTGTCTATCTGTCTGCCTATCTGTCTGTCTGTCTATGTGTCTCTCTTCTGTTCTGTTCTTCTGCGTGCGTGCGCGCGCTCGCGCGCTTATGTGGTGTGTGTTGTGTGTGTGTGTGTGTGTGTGTGTGTGTGTGTGTGTGTGTGTACGCGCGCGTGTGTGCGCGTGTCTGTTTGTCTTTCTGTCTCTGTCTCTGTCTGTCTCGGTCTCTGTCTCCCACTCTCTCTCTCTCATATGCACTCTCCCCTCACTCTCTCTCTCTCTCTGTCTCTCCCTCTCTCTGTCTGTCTGTCTCTCTCTCCACTAATGTTGCCTCAGTCTCTCTGTTTCTGTCTTTCTGTCTGTCAGTCTGAACATAGCCTGGCCGCCGAGTTAGCTATTTCCGTTAAGTTTGCGTCTCAAGAGTCAGATACAATATTTTTTTTTTTATTATGAAAGTAAAACATGAAATGATATCGTTGAACCGCTCTCAGGCTATCAGATATAATGGTTTTCATCATATGAAATACAGTAATTAACGTCATTAACCCACTTTCAGACTTTCATGAACAGAACCAAAATAGTATCAAATAAAATGAAATGCACGTCTTCTGAAATGATAATTAATATAGCCACTCTCGACCACTCGTTCAAACATGTGTAGTTGATTTATCTCAAAACAATTAGACTTGACGTCATATCCATAACTGTCTGCCTCTTTGAGTATGTTGCTGTCATTGTCAATTTGTATTTCATTCTTCCGAAACAATTTTCTAAGCGATTTCGGGTCGACCTACCATTCTCGTTTCTGGAGTTTAGCAATACATCGGAAATGGCAGCTGGTGAAACTTAACAGTTCTGTTGTATTTTTGGACCAATCGCTGCTCTACCGTCAACTCCTCCAGTGATGGGATACTTGAAAAAAAAGTTCGCTGATAACCTTCTGGTCTGTGTATGAAGCAAGGCAATCTTGTTTGCTACTCTATGATCGCTGGCTAACAACATACAAGCTATCCAAGAAAAAAAAAAAAAAGGACGCACAGTCGAGTATGATCCAAAACAAATTTACGATTGTTAAGTACCAGAAGCTAGCAGTTTTACAGACTTTGGTGAACAGGACAGTCCGACCAGTGCACCACAGTTATCATCATCGTGTTCATTATCACATAGCTTTCTAACATCTGTGTCAGATAGTGGGCCTTATTTGGAAATCACTGACTCACTGTCTGTGTCGCACGGTGCCATGTCGATTGTGCAGAGTTCCGTCGTGGGACATCGAACTCGGTGCAGGCAGAGGTACAGAGCTAGGGGGTTGGTGTGAAGGCTGAAAAGTGTCAGCACAGGAGACTCCACTGTTGTTGTCACTTCTGTCGCCATTGTATATTAGACTAGGAGCAGTCGGCAGGCCAGAAAAGACCAGACGGGGAAGATGTAGCTTCACTTGCTTTTTTGCTTGCGATGTTCTTCAGCCCTTCTCCTGTCTCTTGACCTGTGGCGGACATTTTCTCCTGAACACCGCATTGTGAGCTGGGGGTCACGTGACAGGGGGACGAACGGACATCGATGTCAGCCTAAGAATCACCACAGTTTGATGATCCCTGCCTTCAATTTTGAATGATGACAAAGTCATATCGCGCAGCGCGGCATTCAGCATATTTTCTAAATTCGAGGGAAGACCTTCAACGGGCATTTTACACGCTTTCTTGCGAAAACGAGCAACATTTTATCGGAGCTGTGAAAAAGCTCGTCTTGCTGACAACCAGACCAGCGAAGTCACTCCCGAAGAGGAGAGAGAGAGAGAGGAGAGAGAGAGAGGAGAGAGAGAGAGAGAAGAAGACAGAGAGAGAGAGAGAGACAGACAGAAGAGAGAAGAGACAGAGAGAGAGAGACAGAGAGAGACGAGAGAGAGAGAGAGAGAGAGAGAGAGAGAGAGACGAGACAGACAGACGAAGACAGACAGACAGACAGACAGACAGAGAGACAGAGAGAGAGAGACAGAGAGAGACAGAGAGAGAGAGAGACGAAGACAACAGACAGACAGACAGACAGACAGACAGACAGACAGAAGAGAGAGAGAGAGAGAGATGGGCAATGAGGCTTTCATGTCATCCCACGTAAGACGGTCATTTCACCCCAACGGCCAACATCTGACACGTGTGTGTGTGTGTGTGTGTGTGTGTGTGTGTGTGTGTGTGTGTGTGTGAGTGTGAGTGCATGCGTGCGCGCGCGCGCGCGCGCGCGCGCGCGCGTGTGTGTGTGTGTGTGTGTGTGTGTGTGTGTGTGTGTGCGTGTTCTTTTTAGTAGCTTCTCCTTCCAGTAGCTCTTAAAGCTTCTCTAGCTGGAACACAAAGCAATCCAGCCACCGATCGTTTCGCACACACACAGACACACACACACACAAAACACACACACACACACCAACACACCACACACACACACACACGCACATAGATAGATAGACCGACTGACAGACAGGCGGACGGACACCACACACACACACACACACACACACACACACACACACACACACACACACACACACACACATTTGTGTTAGTGTGAGAGATACATCTATCTCCTCTCTGCCTAAGTCTCTATGTCTGTCTCTGTCTGTCTGTCTGTCTGTCTGTCTGTCTCTTTCTCTGTGTGTGTGTGTGTGTGTGTGTGTGCGCGCGCGCGTGTGCGCGCGCCTGCGCGCGCGTATTTGTTTATATGTGATTGTTACACGTGAACCACCACGGCGACAAGAGAAAGACATAGTTATAGCGACCCAACTACTGATTAATCCAGCTTCTTTGAATCTAAAATCTCCCTTCATCTTTACCACAAAGTAGATAAATACTGACACAACGGATTGTAGACCGGAAGAAGCAGAGCCGGGGACTAGCTTGCTTAAACTTTGTCTTAACCGAGTTGACGAATTATGCAAAGTTTTGCGCGGTATGTGAATCGTGCAAGAACGCGGATGACTGGTAATACATAGATACATGCCTCTCTCCTGCAGGAACACGGATGACCGGTAACACACACACACACACATACATACATACATACATACATACATACATACATACATACATATATACATACATGCCTCTCTTCTGTAGAAACACGGATGATGGGTGATACAAAAATACATGCCTCTCCTGCAGGAGCACGGATGACGGCAATACGAACATGCGTACGTGCCTCTCTCCTGCAGGAGAACGGACGACGGGTAATACAAACATGCACACATGCCTCTCTCCTGCAGGAAGACGGCTAATAGGTAATACAAACATGCACACATGCCTCTCTCCTGCAGGAAGACGGATGATGGGTAATACAAACATGCACAAATGCCACTCTCCTGCAGGAAAATGGATGATGGATAATACAAACATGCACACATGCTTCTCTCCTGCAGGAAAACGGATAATGGATAATACATACACACATGCCTCTCTCCTGCAGGAAGACTGATGACAGGTAACACAAACATGCATACATGCCTCTCTCCTGCAGGAACACGGATGCGGGTAATACATACATGCATACATGCCCCTTTCCTGCAGGAGCATGGATGACGCGTAATACAAACATGCATACATGCCCCTTTCCTGCAGGAGCACGGATGACGGGTAATACAAACATGCATACATGCCTCTTTCCTGCAGGAGCACGGATGACGGGTAATACAAACATGCATACATGCCTCTTTCCTGCAGGAGCATGGGTGGACGTGTAATACAAACATGCATACATGCCTCTATCCTGCAGGAACACGGGTGACGGGAAATACAAACATGCATACATGCCACTTTCCTGCAGCAGCACAGATGACGGGTAATACAAACATGCATACATGCATCTTCCTGCAGCAGCATGGATGACGTGTAATACAAACATGCATACATGCCTCTCTCCTTCAGGA
>CM065716.1:81943412-81950912 GCA_033310375.1 Conus canariensis | reverse complement strand
AACTCAGTTTTGCCGAAACATATAAACCAAGTATTTATAGACATTTACAATAGGCGTAATCACTCCATTATAAGTATAACTTCGTTAATGGTGCAAGTCCATCGGACTCTAGTAGCTAAATATCCTCCTTGTCTGGAGACAATAATAATACTTTCATCTAAATTGATATGTAGATCCAGATTGAAAACTGCATAATAAAGTTTCTTACAGGGTCTGTAGTCCATTAAAATGACATCTTCAGCCAACAGTAAAATAAATAATGGGATAGCATCCTGCGGAACACTTGCACCGTGTCTTCTATTCCATAAAAGTTCCAGAGCTAATTCATTTATAAATTAAGAAAATAATACGGGGCAACATGCATCCCCATGCTTAACACCGGTAGTGCGGTTTACATAATCATACAATTTGTTCCCATTTTTAATTTCAGCTCTCATATTCACGTACAAGCTCTGAACACATTTAAGCAGTTTTGCTTCCGCAAAAAGAGCCAAAGTAAATCGGCATCTGCTGAATCAAATGCTCGTTGGATGTCAATGAAAGCAACATGAACTTTTCGGTTAGCTGCACGTTGTTTTAGTACAACAGCCTTATGTGATCAATTTGTGTGGTAACTTGTTTTTAATCCTGCAAGTATGCTTTCAGTAATGTCATTCTCTGTGACCTACTACAATTGAACTCTACTACTGATGACAGTACAAAAAAGTTTACCGCTCACATCACTTAAAGCAATGCCTCTGTATTTTTGTGCAATGATAGGATAACAGACTCGTACCAGTTATGTATTAGATATAGCGTTAAAAGTTTGACAAAACATCTCTTTGTCATTAACAGATATTTCAAGCGTTCACAAATTATTCCATCTACTCCAGTCGATTTACCAAGTTTCAGTTTCTTAAATTCCAGGACTTCCTGTTTAGAGATGGGTCGGTCAAAACCATAGTTACACTGATTACTATCTTTTTCTACCTTATCAGATATGGCGTCGTTTGAATACATATTTTCGACTTCCTTTGAAAAGTCGGAACCAATAATCTACCGTAGTAATATTCCTTATGTACGTACGTTTAGGAGAAATTCTACCGATGTTACTCCAAAATTCCTGTTGATTGCAAACAGATTCCACTAAAGATTTAACAGCACTGTCAATAACATTTTTTTCCCCTTTATTTTCAGCAAGTTTTTGTGATCTCGTCTAACTATGAATTATTTAACGCAGTCGCATGCATCCAATGCGCGCCGCGATTTCTTACTTAACTTAGATTCTGAACTATTCTTTACTGTGCTCTTCATTCCTTATCATACCAATTCTGTTATCTCATTTTATCAATGAATCAATACTTTTTTCATACACGTTGATGCATTTTTAATGCGTTCGTAAAGTAAGAAAAGTGCTTCATTTACATTGATATCAATGGCAGCATTCAGACATACACTTCCTCAGATTTTCTAGAGTGCAAATATAACCTTGCGGTTTTTTTTTTCTTTTCTTTCCTACCTTTTTCTCTCTCTACATTTTTTTCATTCCAGGCAATTTTGTCAAAAAACATAACTCTCCTTTTTTTCCCTTTTAAACAGGAATGTTTCTATTTAGTAAACGCAAGGACCTCCTTACATGCATATGATCTGATTCAATTCTGTCTAAAAGAGACACATGGGAAAATCACATATGATGTTCAGAGAGAGAGAGAGAGAGAGAGAGAGAGAGAGAGAGAGAGAGAGAGAGAGAGAGAGAGAGAGAGAGAGAGGGAGCCAAAGTCTTGATGGCACTAACCACTTGTTGACTGCACGTAATCCATTTATGACAATGCTTGATTTGATGGTTATTTTGTTTAATGATGCGATTATAAGTAGTCAAGCAAGTAAATGTTATGCGGACATTTCTTGAGTGATTGCTTGGTCGTTTGATTGTTTGACTGATAAGTTTAAGTGATTAATTCATTGTCTGGCTATCTTATTCGGATTCTTTATTTTGTTTTATTTTATTTTTGTTAACGAGCTGGTTGGCTTGCTAGTGGATTAATTGATTAATTAATCGATTCATACATTCCTTGATCAATCGGTCGATCGATCGATGGATTTGATTAATTGATTGGTCGATCGATTGACTGATTCATTGGTTGATTGATTGACTGACTGACTAACTAATTGATTGATTGATTGTGACAGCTACTGGCGGATGCTACTTCAGGCTCTACTCCATGCCACCCAAAGGAACGTTTGAAATGAGAGAACTCAGGGTGAGTCACCGCTTAAGCTGATAGGTAGACGGGGAAAATGGTCGGGTGGATGGATGTATAACTAGGTGGATGAATGGATGGATAGATGGATGGACGGATGGGTGAAAGAGTGTATAACCGAATGCATGCATGAATGGTTAGTCAATGAATCGATGGTACTCACTCACGCACGCACACACGCACGCATGCACCCATGCAAGCTCACTCACACACACACACACACACACACACACACACACACACACGCACGCACGCACGCACGCACGCACGCACGCACGCACGCACGCACGCACGTACGCGCACAGAGAGAGAGAGAGAGAGAGAGAGAGAGAGAAGAGAGAGAGAGAGAGAGAGAGAGAGAAGAGATGCTTTATCAAACCAAGCCAAGCCACCCCAGTTCCGTATTACCGCATTCTACACCACGATGTAGTGCAGAAAACATTCATTAACCTCTCCCTACTTCATCTAATTCAGCGCCACTCCATCCAACCCCAGCCCAAACCAGCAACCCAGTCTGTCGCTTATTCAACGAAATCAAACCGTGAAACAACCCCAATACATCAGCAACCGGCCCCATCACCAACCGATACACCCCCACTCTAACCTACCCCAGCACCACTGGCTTACCTCACTTTCGTCTCCTCCCGATATCCTGCGACCTGTCCCATCTTTTCCTGTCCCGGCACTGTCCGACCTAGCTGATTAATTTCATCCCCACGCCAACACCACCGATCCACCCCCTTATACATTCCACACCCCAACGCCACCCTTCGTAGCCTATTTAACTCATCCCACCACCTCTGAATTTGCTCGGCTCAAACCCATCCCGAAACCACCCCACCAAGCCCCTTTAGCCGAGTCTTACACCATACTTTGTACCCACTCCAGTCCAGCCTAATGCAGCTTACCTACACTCACTCTAACCCACCCCCACATCTCCAACTTACCCCACACCAAACAACCTCAACATCTTCGAGCTACACTGTTCCGTGCTATCACAACACCACCCGACCTACCCCCCACATCATCCTCCTCCAACATACCCGATTTATCTCCACTCCATTCCACCCCAACACCATTCAATTTACCCATACACCACCACCCTAATATCATTCAGTCTACCCCACAACATTCCATCCCAATACCATTCAGTCTTCCCCACCCCAATTCATCTGAACACCTATGTAACTCCAACCCACTGTTGCCCCATCCCCACTCTAACACAGTCCTGCTGTGATCCAGCATACACCAGACAATACCTCCCCCAAGGAGCTCTTTATTGACGACCCAAATTTGTTAGTCGCGGGTGTGTGTGTATGTGTGTGTGTGTGTGTGTGTGTGTGTGTGTGTGTGTGTGTGTGTCTGTGTGTGTGTGTCTGTGTGTGCGTGCGTGCATGCGTGCGTGCGTGTGGGGTGTGTGTGTGTGTGTGTGTGTGTGTGTGTGTGTGTGTGTGTGTGTGTGCTTGCGTGCGTGTGTGCGTGTGTGCGTGCGTGCGTGCGTGCGTTTCAGAACTGGGGTCAGCTGAAGTATGAGCTGAAGGAGCTGATGTTCAACAACAACTACACCATCCAAGTGTACAACTCGGACGAAAACTTCCTCATTCACAGCGACCCCGTCAACATCACCTTCTCCACCCTCCCCAGCTGCCTGAGAGCCACCCACTACGACTACAACCTCTGTGGTCAGTCTGTAAGGGGGGCTGAAGTGTGTGTGTGTGTGTGTGTGCGTGTGTGTGTGTGTGTGTGTGTGTGTGTGTGTGTGTGTGTGTGTGTGTGTGTGTGTGTGCGCGCGCGTATGCGTGCGCGCATTGGCGTGTACTGGGCAATCTGTTATGTGGGATACTAACTGGGGAAATACCGGAGAGTGATTTGGGTTATTTTTCATAAGGTCACTCTGTTTGTTACCCTTTCCACGTTGCCTCTGTTAGTCACCCTTTCCTCATTGGCTCTAGTCACCCTTTCCTCATTGGCTCTATTAGTCACCCTTTCCACATTGGCTCTGTTAGTCACCCTTTCCACATTGGTTCAGTTAGTCACCCTTTCCACATTGGTTCTGTTAGTCACCCTTTCCACATTGGTTCTGTTAGTCACCCTTTCCACATTGGCTCCGTTAGTCACCCTTTCCTCATTGGTTCTGTTAGTCACCCTTTCCACATTGGTTCTGTTAGTCACCCTTTCCACATTGGCTCTGTTAGTCACCCTGTCCACACTGGTTCTGTTAGTCACCCTTTCCACATTGCCTCTGTTAGTTACCCTTTCCACATTGGTTCTGTTAGTCACCCTTTTCACATTGCCTCTGTTAGTCACCCTTTCCACATTGGTTCTGTTAGTCACCCTTTCCACACTGGCTCTGTTAGTCACCCTTTCCACATTGGTTCTGTTAGTCACCCTTTCCACATTGGTTCTGTTAGTCACCTTTTCCACATTGGTTCTGTTAGTCACCCTTTCCACATTGCCTCTGTTAGTCACCCTTTCCACATTGGCTCTGTTTGTCACCCTTTCTACATTGGTTGTGTTAGTCACCCTTTCACATTGGCTCTGTTAGTCACCCTTTCCACATTGGCTCCGTTAGTCACCCTTTCAACATTGCCTCTGTTAGTCACCCTTTCCATATTGCTTTGTTAGTCACCCTTTCCACATTGGTTCTGTTAGTCACCCTTTCCACATTGGCTCTGTGGTTCTGTTAGTCACCCTTTCCACATTGGCTGTGTTAGTCACCCTTTGCACATTGGCTCTGTTAGTCACCCTCTCCACATTGTCTCCGTTAGTCACCCTTTCCACTTTAGTTCTGTTGTTCACCCTTTCCACATTGGTTCTGTCAGTCACCCTTTCCACATTGCCTCTGTTAGTCACCTTTTCCACATTGGCTCCGTTAGTCACCCTTTCCACATTGCCTCCGTTAGTCACCCTTTCCACATTGGTTCTGTTAGTCACCATTTCCACATTGCCTCTGTTAGTCACCATTTCCACATTGCCTCTGTTAGTCACCCTTTCCTCATTGGCTCTGTTAGTCACCCTTTCCACATTGGCTCTGTTAGTCACCCTTTCCACATTGGTTCTGTTAGTCACCCTTTCCACATTGGTTCTGTTAGTCACCCTTTCCACATTGGCTCTGCTAGTCACCCTTTGCACATCGACTCTGTTAGTCATCCGTTTCATCTTGACCATCCCATTCCCATCCAAGGCCCATAACTCTTCCCTTCGTGTTGCTCGGGCCGTGGCGTGGGTGCTCGCTTGTAGCACCAGAGAAACCCAACGGTCTGAACCTGAGCAGCTCTGCGCCCTACGTGATGAACAACCAGACAGAGCAGGAACTGTGTGATATCTTAGTGACCTGGGATCCGCCCAAGTATCGCCGCTACCGCAACTCCATCCGCAACTACACCCTCGCCTTCCGCAAGGCGCCCGATCTCATGAACGCCAATGTAATTCAGCCTCACCGCGGCCGCTTCTACCTGCCAGCGGTGAGTCTCTCTCTCTCTCTCTCTCTCTCTCTCTCTCTCTCTCTCTCTCTCTCTCTCTCTCTGTTAGTGTGTGTATGTGTAAAAGACAGAGAAAGGAAAAGAGAAGAGAGAGAGAGAGAGAGAGAGAGAGAGAGAGAGAGAAAGAGAGGGACAGAGACAGAGAGACAGTGTGTGTGTGTGTGTGTGTGTGTGTGTGTGTGTGTGTGTGTGTGTGTGTGTGTGTGTGTGTGTGTGTTAAATAGATAAATAGAGAGAGAGAGTGTGTGTGTGTTAGATAGAGAGAGGGAGGGAGAGAGAGAAAGAGAGAGGGAGAGAGTATTATGTGTATGCGTGCGTGCGTGTGCGTGCGTGCGTGCGCGCGCGCGCGCGCGTGTGTGCATGTAGGAAAAGGCTGAGGATGAGAGAAATGAAAATAGGTAGTGGTGGATAGTGGTGCTGACATGTGAATGGTAATAGGTATGTCAAGAGTAGAGATGTCACCACACACACACACACACACACACACACACACACACACACACACACACACACACACACACTCAGAGAGACCGACAGACAGACAGACAGAGACTCAATGCTGTCACAGGCAGAGATCCAGTTCACCAGGAAATAAGCGCGACAAAGTTAATCTCGCGTCACTCTCGGATCAAGCTTCACAGAAGAAGTTTTCAACACTTGATCGTTGTTCCTGATGTCATTGTCTTCGGCTATGCCGGTCTTTTTTTAAAAAAGTGTTTTATCGTTGCTTACCCTTTTCTGTTTCCGAGTCATCATCATCATCATCATCATCACTCATCATCATCATCATCATCATCATCATCATCATGACTATAATAGTAATCATCCTTATTCTCACCACTGAAGTAAGCAGAGTTAGCACTGGTAGTGGTAGAAGAAAGAGTAGCTAGTAGTAGTAGTAGTAGTAAGTAGTAGTAGTAGTAGCAGCAGCAGTAGTAGTAGCCGTAGTAGTAGTAGTAGCAGTAGTCGTCGTAGTAGCAGTAGCAGCAGCAGCAGCAGTAGTAGTAGTAGTAGTAGTAGTAGTAGAGGTAGTGGTGGTGGTGGTGGTGGTAATAGGATTAGAGAGAGGAGGAGAGAAGGACTGGTAGTAGTGGAAGCTGTAGTAGCAGTAGAGTTTTTGTTGACGATATTGCTGTTCTTGTTGCTTGTTGTTGTGGTTGTTATGGATATTGTTGTTATTGTTCTTCTCCTCCTCCTCCTACTCCTTCTCCTCCTCCTCCTTTCCCCCCCCCCTCTTTCTTCTTCTTGTTCTTGTTCTTGTTCCTATTCTTGTTCTTGTTCTTGTTCTTGTTCTTCTTCTTCTTCTTCTTCTTCTTCTTCTTCTTCTCCTCCTCCTCCTCCTCCTCCTCCTCCTCCTCCTCCTCCTCCTCCTCCTCCTCCTCCTCCTTATTCTTCTTCTTCTTCTTCCTTTTTATGCTGCTACTGCATCTGCTGCTGCTGCTGCTGATCATTATTATTATTATTATTATGAAGACTATCATCATCATCATCATCATCATCATATCATCATCATCATCATCATTATCATCATCATCATCATCACCATCATCATTATCATCATCATCATCATCGTCGTCGTCGTCGTCGTCGTTGTTGTTGTTGTTGTTAACTATTCTCGGTAAAGGATCATATTGATGATGGTGGTAATGACCATTGTGATAACGGCGGTGATGATGACGATGATAATGCTGGTCGTGACAATGGCAGTGGCACTTGTTTTTAATCCACGTTCCTCTGTAAACTACAGACTCGTTTCAAACTTCCGCTTCCTGTGAACA
>CM065716.1:81930912-81938412 GCA_033310375.1 Conus canariensis | reverse complement strand
CACCGACGGTCGTTCTAAAAAACTCCCCTAGTTGATTGTTGAGGAACACCGCACTGCTGGAGGTCTTGTATAGGGCCTCTATCACGCTCACGATGCCTTCGTCGATTCCATATCCTCTCAGCACATGCCATAGTCCCTCATGCCGAACCCTGTCAAACGCTTTCTTGAAGGCATTAAAATTGTGGAACAAGTTGCGTTGGTGTTGAAGGTGCTTCTCAGTGAGTATTCTGCAATTGAATATTTGCTCAATGGTGCTTCTCCCCTTTCTGAAACCAGCTTGTTCTTCGGCGAGTACTTCTTTTGCCCTTGACTTCAGTCTGTTGAGGAGAATTCGTAGCATGATCTTGCTTGGGTGACTTATAAGACTAATGGTCCTATAGTTCTGGCATTGTCTCATGTTGCCCTTCTTTGGCAGAGGAATCACCAGTGATTGCGTCCACTGTTCTAGCCATCACTTCTCATCAAGTATTTTCTGGCATACTGCTTGAAGGACTGCGATATACGCCTCACCACCTTGCCGCAACATTTCTGCTGGGATATTGTCCACACCCGGTGATTTCCCTTCTTTCAAGCTTCGTATTGCGTTTCTGGCCTCCTCCTTCAGTATGGGTGGACAGTAGTTGTCAAGTTCCGCTTACAGAGTGTCATTTTTCAATATGGAGCTGTCTGGGTGGAGCTGGTGGTTATACAGGCCAGTGCGATATTCTATCCACCTTTCCAGGACGTCTTCACTGTCTGAAAGGAGTTTGCCTTCTTTGTCCTCTATTACGGCAGTTCTTGCTTGACTTGACTGAATGAGGTTTCTTAGTGTGCTGTAGGCCTGTTTGCTGCTCCCATTTTCAAAGCCTTTTTCAATCTCGTTGCACTGTTCCTCTATCCAGTTTTCTTCTGCCTCCTTCATCTTCCTTCTCACTTTCCTGTTACAGAGAGAAACAAGACAACAAACCGACTGCAATCTTTCTATCAAGACGTTGTCAGAGTTACGGCCATTGCTTGCTGAACAGCTCACTTAACTTAATCTAAACTCGATCTGTTGCCAACAAAGCTGAAATCGTGATTAATTCTCGAAAGGAATTGACACAGATTGCGTCTGCTTGGAAATTAGACTCAGACATATCAATCGGGAGTAAAAACAAGGCAAAGATATTACCTTTTTCATGTTTCCGTCGGCCGACAGTGACAGTTCTTTGTGCACACTGAAATGAATGGGATCCCTAAAAAAAAAAAAAAAAAAAAAAAAAAAAAAAAAAAAAAAAAAAAAACAGACATTCTAGCAGAAGGGAAAGAAACTCGTCTTGCACGTTCTGACCCCCCCCCCCCTCCCCCACTCCCCCTTCTTACTTTCACAAAATAATGATCATTGCACTGTAAGTTAAACTTCACTTGTTCGAAAGGCAGAGCTTATCAATTAGTAGACAGTTTGGCCATCGTGTTCCTCGATACTTCTTCGACATTTCAGATTTCTCCCATGAAACATGTCCAAACTCAATTGCAGTAAAGGCCGTTATACGGAAAAAAGAAAAGAAAAGTTAAATATCCCAGCGTGCTAGAACTTGGTCTTAAAATAGACACGAGAACACACCTCCAGGTGTTTATCTGAAAATAAGACGGCACGTGACGACGGCGGTTGTCGCCCTTAGGTTTCTTTATCCGCTTATGTTGAGATGACTTGAAATTGCTTCCTTATCCTCTCTTCTTACTCTGCAGAATTCTCTCTTTTTTTTTTACACGCAGTATGAATTGACAGATGAAGCCCAATGCTTAGAGTGATTTAATTATCTGAAATCTCCTTTGGTGATCATTGCTCTTCTTTGGCGTCCATTGGCATCAGAAAACATTGTGATACTTCTTCAGCGTTAGTTGGCCAGCATCATTCAGCTGATGAAAGACATCACTTGTAACTGTGCTATGCCAAAAGAAGAGAGATAGCGAACAAAAAGTGACACGGACGTTAATGTGCAGAATGCAGTTGTGCATTTCGGCTTTCGTTTCAACAAAAACAAATCTGACCCATCGCTGCATGTCACACGTACATAGAATACCTTGTATAATACTCTTACTGTGGATCAGAAGAAGTATATTCGAGAGACAAACGTTTGTGCTGTTTTTCGAAAGTCGAAGCTAGCCTGAAGGCGGCAAAATTTAGGACATTTGTTGTTGTTGTTGCTTTACCTGCTGTTGTCGATTATTCTTCACGTAACTGACAGTTTGCCCCACTAATATAATGCGCAGGAAAAAGGTCGAAAAACTTTGTTTGGAAGTGTGCACAATGTCGAAGACTCTTTTTTCGAAGCTTGTCTCCTACACTACCCGGATCCAAACCAGTACAAGGCACCAACGCTTCTTTGTTTTTTTTTACTACATTAAGATCTGCAGCAGTTAACTATTGCATTTCTCAATTAGTCGTTCTGGGCAAAAACAGATATTTGCCTCCGGACGAGACGACTGAGAGTTCATGACTGTGCCTTTTTATTTGGTAGTTATTGGAAGAAACATTCTGTATATCGTGAAATTTGATGTGAGTTGGGTAATCTACAGACAGGGTATCAGTGTATTTCTTTAATTTTTCTTTCATTTTTTTCTTCTTTCTTTCTTCATTTCATTTTTGTGCGTTCTTTTTTCTTTCTTTCTTCTCATCTTTTTATTTTCTTTCTTTCGTTTACTTCTTTTTTTATTTTTTATTGAAGTTTGTCGAATTTGTGAGCCGAGTCTTTTTTTTTTATATCATCTAGGACTGTTTTCTTCTACTGTATGACTGTTCAACCTGATAAGTTAGTTAATAACTTATTATTAACAAGGATGGTTAAAGAGGGTTTAAGAGGTTGAGGACTGCTACTTGGAGTGGCACACGAAACAAACTGAGCTGGAATGAAGCAAAGAAGGTTGACAAGACATGCACGCGCGCTCGAGAGCACACACACACACACACACACACACACACACACACACACACACACACACACACACACACACACACACACACACACACACACACACAACAACACACACACAATACACACACACACACGATATGCGCGCGCGGGCCACACACACACACACACACACACACACACACATACAAGATATCGCGCGCGCGCGCGCCCACACACACACACACACACACACACACACACACAACACACACACACACAACAGCGCGCGCGCGCGCGCGCGCGCGCGCAGCGCCGCACACACACACACACACACACACACACGCACGCACGCACACACACACACGCGCGCGCGCGCGCACATGCAGAGAGAGAGAGAGAGAGAGAGAGAGAGGAGAGAGGAGGAGGGGGGGGGTAAGACGAAGAGAGGGATGGAGGGAGTTAGGGAGTGAAGTAGAAAGAGAGAGTTGTTATCCATTAAGATACTAGAAAGAGAGAGTTGTTATCCATTAAGATACAAGTTACAATTTCCTGTCACTATGAACATTTATATGATCCACCAGCAGAATAATTCTAATTTTTTCTGATGGTTTTCAACAATCGAGAGAAATTAAGGAAAGCGATCTTCACAGGTCCAGAGTGTGGCATTTATGTCAGGGACAACTAATTCAATTGTGTGCTTGCGCGCGCGCGTGCGCGCGTTTATGTGTGTGTGTGTGTGTGTGTGTGTGTGTGTAGAGAGAGAGAGAGAGAGAGAGAGAGAGAGAGAGAGAGAGAGAGAGAGAGAGAGATCCGATTCACTTAATTTAATAATGAAAAAAAGCATCCGCTTTGCTGTTGGCATCTCTGACTTTCTGTCTCAATTTCTGCAGTTGTTCAAGTTTGTGATAACAACAGATAACGACTTCATTGTTCAGAAACGTTAGCCTAGTGGTTCCTTATCATGTGTGTGTGTGTGTGTGTGTGTGTGTGTGTGTGTGTGTGTGTGTGTGTGTGTGTGTGTGTGTGTGTGTGTGCGTGCGCGCGCGCGCTGTGTGTGTATGCAGAATCAGACGACAAAGCAGTGCTGTACGCGACAGCAGCGCCTGTGGTGCTGGGTATTGTGGCTGTTGTGGTGTGTCTGCTGTACCGCTGGAAGATCCACTCCTCCAAGACCATCATCCTGGGAGAAACGCTCCGCAGAGAGGTCAGCACCTACTTTGCAGCACAGACAGAGAGTGCGAATGCCAGTGCGAATATTTTATTGCATACAGCTCATAGACATATTTGCACAGGTATATTGGGAACACATAACGTGGATGGGGACGGGAGTTGGTGGATAGTCTTGAAAGAAGGCGAGCGCGCGCGCGCACGCACTCACATACACACGCACACGCGCGCGCACGCACTCACATACACACGCACACGCGCGCGCCCACACACACACACACACACACACACACACACACACACACACACACACACACCACACAGGGCACACAGGGCACACACCACACACACACACACACACACACACACACACACACACCGCGCGCACGCTCGCAGGACACACACACACAACACACACACACACACACACACACACACACACACACACACACACACACACACACACAATTATCTATCTATCTATCTACCTATCTATCTATCTGTCTGTCTGTCTATCTGTCTGTCTGTCTGTCTGTCTATCTATCTATCTATCTATCTATCTATCTATCTGTCTACACCAAAATGAGCTAAGAATACCGACAACCTTATTTCCATCCAATCCCCTCTTTCCCCAGGAGATCAACCCAATCTATGAGTGTGCCGTGAGCAAAGAGACGGACGACTCCCAGCTGCTGCTGCCAGACGAGTACGAGATCGACTTCTCCGCGCTGCGCTTCACGGAGACCATAGGGGAGGGCGCCTTCGGCAAAGTGCTGAAGGCAGAGCTGGACTTCTCTGTTTCCACCGTCGGAGGACGCTCTTCAGGCACCAAGACTGTGGCCGTCAAGATGCTGAAAGGTATCTCTCAATATGTGTACGGATTGTGCCATCTGTACTTTTCAATCGGCCAGTATTGGATGATGATTATGATGTACTGGTGCTACAGTCTGTCTCAAGAGCATTATCTTCCTCTCATCGGACCACGATAGGAAAGTATCCTCAATGCCTCTGTGGGACACAATCTTCGTGTCGTCGTCTTTACCCCTCATCGAAATTTATAAATCATCATCAATGTCTGGCACCATCTTTTCATCCTCATCATCCCTCGTCGCATCAAGACAAAGATACCTGATATCTGTGTACGGGGCATTGTCTTAGTATTGTTATCATCTCTGATCGGACCTTGGTTAAATATCCACCATGTCTGTTATCAGTGTATCATTCTCGTGTCGTCATCACATCAGAACGGACAATGATGAATGTTTTGTTCGGTATCCGTTGACAGGGCATTATCTGTATGTCGTCATCATTCCTCATCAAATCATGTTCAATCATCCCCAGTGTGTTTACAGAGCATTATCTTTATTGTCATTACCCCCTATCGGACCATGGTAAACATATCTGTAATACCAGCCGACTTGGCGAAGTAGTTAGCATCGCGGACTCCCGGTTAGGAGGTCATCGGTTCGATTCCCTTCGGAGCATTGTGGGATTTTTCTGCCCCGACCGGCTCCTAACCAGAGTCGAGTTTGATCAGGGCTCAATTGGAAGACTGGGACTACGTAGTCAAGTTTCATCCGCTAAATAGATGCGTCTCTGAGGGTGTTGCATAAATTTCCTGACCAACATTGCAGGAGTCTGTGTCTCTCGGGTCTGATTGACGTCGGGATATAATAGAAAAGTAAGCGTAGAGTACACCCTTGTCATGCAGTGTCAAACCCGAATGGAAATCTGTAGCATCATCTTCATCATCTTCACTCTCATCGATCGACATTAAAAGAAAGTACCAAATCATGTGGACTTTCATGCCCTGCTCTCATGGCGACCTCAGTTTCGATGTCCTCTCCATGTCCGTGGCCTTGGTTTGATTCCGTCGAGGTCATCGGTATTGTCAAATTCATGGGGGCTGTCGTTGGACGGACGTTGTGGGGATGTCCTCCGGAGGAAGACCTCACGCACGCCGGCTCCACGACTAAGCAATTACTGTCGACAGTAGGGGACTTGGTTGGTGGTGTTCTGCGTATGTTGGATCAGAACAGGCACCACTGAACACTACCTAAGTGACACGGCAGCAGTGCTGTGTTTCCTCCAGTGGGCTTCCTCTTGACGGCTTGAATTCACCGCCCCTGTGGACAGCCGGTGCCGGGGCTGCGGTGGGCCGGGCCGGGTTATAGCTGAGTACGGGGAAGGGAGGAGTCGGAATGAGTGACAAGGGTGCAGTGCCACTGAGATGGCAAAAAAGATGGGACAGGAAAAAAATCTTTGATGTCTGTTTCCAAGGCATTATCTTTATGTCATCGTCACCCCTCATCGGCTCAAGATAAAGGATACCCAGTATCTGTGTCTTTATTCCATTAACACTCCTCGTCGGGCAATGAACAACATCCCCTTGATTTGATAAAGGTATCACCTTTGTGTAATCATCAGTCCTCATCAGACCATAATGGAGTATTTCTTATATCTATTTACAGGACTTCGTCATCGTGTACTCATCATCCATCATCGGACCATAAAGAGTTGTCCCAAGTGTCTGTCTCCAGGACGCCATCTTTATGATATCACCACTCGTCATCAGACCACGACAACGTTTGTTCACAGGCCATCATCTTTATATTGTCATCCTTCACTGTAGCATGATTAAAGTATACCTCAGTGTCCGTTTCTAAGGTATCATGTTTACGTCATCGTCCTTTATCAAACCATGACAACAAAAAATGTAGCTCAATGTCTGTTTCCAAAGCATCATATTTACATTATCATCCTCCTTTAGACCATGATAAAGTATTCCTCAGTGTCTGTTTCCAGGCCGTCATCTTTACATCATCATCTTTCATCGGACCATGATAAAGTATCCCTCAGTGCCTGTTTCCAATGTATCATCACTATTCTTCACTGGAGCATGAAAAAGTATTCCTCGAGTCTGTTTCCAAGGTATCATCACTATTCTTCACTTGAGCATGATAAAGTATCCCTCTGTGTCTGCTTCCAAGGTATCGTCTTTATATCATCATTCTTCACTGGAGCATAATAAAGTATCCGTCAGTGTCTGTTTCCAAGGTATTATCTTTACATCGTTATCCTTCACCAGACCATGTTATAATATCCGTCAGGGTCTGTTTCTTAAAGTATCATCTGTATTCTTCACTGGAGCATGACAAAGTAACCCTCAGTGTCTGTGTCTAAGGTGTCATCTATACATCATTATTCTTTACGGGACCATGATAAACTATCCCTCAATGTATGTTTCCAAGGTATCTCCACGCCATAACGAACGGTTCCTTTCGTACTGACAGAACTGAGGTTACCTTAACTGTTTCTGTTTGCTTATATGACGGTGTCCTAAAATAAAAGGCCTCTGGAGTCTTTGCTTAGATGTTAATACATGTTTCTGGTTGTTATTGTTGTTGTTGTTGTTGCTGCTGTTGCTGCTGCTGCTGCTGCTGCTGCTGCAGCTGCTGCT
>CM065716.1:81910912-81920912 GCA_033310375.1 Conus canariensis | reverse complement strand
TTAAGTCGAAGTATAATTTTGATCCTTGTAGTTTTAGAGTCAACTTACTGTTAGCAATGAGAGATGAAAATGATCTCTTCGATCTCGCTATGTACATAATTTATAAGGCACAAAAGCGACTGCAAACAGTATATTCATAATAGTTTTGCATGGTGTATGTACGTGACTGCTTTATTTTTTAAACATATTTTAGTGAGATTGCTTATTTATTTGCGTATTGCGGGTGTCACTCAGCATGGGCTATGGCCTTAATCTGAATAAATTATTCGTATTCGTATTCCTCCCTCTCCCCCTCCTCTCTGTCTCTCCTCCTCTCTGTCTTCTCTCTCTCTCTCTCTCTCTCTCTCTCTCTCTCTCTCTCTCTCTCTCTCTCTCATTCTCCCTCTCTTTCTTCCTCCCTCTCATCCAACTCTCCCTCCCTTCCTCCATTACTCCCCTCTCTCTCTCTCTCTCTCTCTCTCTCTCTCTCTCTCTCCTCTTGTCTCATTCTTCCTCCTTTCTGTTCACCTTCGTTAACACACAGCCTGTCTGTCTGTGAGCAGCTGGTCGTTTGGCATCGTGCTGTGGGAGATCGTCACTCTGGGAGGCTGTCCCTATCCTGGCATCCCCAACAAGGACCTTTTCAGGCTGCTGAAGGAGGGATACCGCATGGAGAAACCAGAGAACTGCAGCCCCGAGATGTCAGTGATACCTTAGTCTTTTTTGTTTACAGTGCTATCTTAACTGTTGGTATGAGAGAGAGAGAGAGAGAGAGAGAGAGAGAGAGAGAGAGAGAGAGAGATAGAGAGAGAGAGAGAGAGAGACAGACAGACAGACAGACAGAGAGCGAGAGAGCAAGAGAGAGAGAGAGAGAGAGAGAGAGAGAGACAGACAGAGACAGAGCCAGACAGAGAGAGACATAGAGAGACAGAGACAGACAGACAGAGAGATAGACAGACAGAGATAGACAGACAGGCAGGCAGACAGACAGGCAGACAGGACAGACAGACAGACAGACATCGGAGAGAGAGAGACAGAGAGAGAGGGGGGAGAGAGAGAGAGAGAGAGAGAGAGAGAGAGAGAGAGAGAGGGGGGGGGGGATGACGATCGCAATGAAGGTAGGTTCAGACTGGGATCTTTCAATGTGAACCAAGAATCACACCCTCTCTCCTTCGTTCCACTATTCCTTTCGGACCTCTATCCATTAAGGATGTCTTTTGCAGCGAAGATTTAGTTGAAAAAAAAATCAAATGAACGAAAATCAGACTCTCTCTCTCTCTCTCTCTCTCTCTCTCTCTCTCTCTCTCTCTCTCTCTCTCTCTCTCTCTAAAAAGCAGCTCCGCCATAATTTGAGACAGTACTACAGACGGACGGACGATGATGAAGAAATCAGAAATATGTATAATCAAAAGCGCAGAGATTATAAAGAACTTCTCAGCCTAAAAAGAAAAACTCATCGAGAAAAAATTGTAAAGATTTTACATGACAACGTAAACGACTCTACGAAATTTTGGATCAAATTAAAATCTTTATCGTGCAAAAAATCAATTAAAAATGACATTAGCAAGGATGATTGGTACCAACACTTTTCAGAGGTCTTTCAGTCCAACTTGACTACCGATGAACAAAACGAGTCTGTTGACGAGAGAGAAGCACAAACTGATAAAGAATCAAATCACTTCAACACAGACATTCTAGAAGAGGATATCTCAGAAAGTGAAATTTACGCTGCAGTACGTTCATTAAAGAACGGTAAGAACGCAAGCCCTGATGGAATTGTGGGGGAAATTTTCAAAAATTCTATTACAGTAATTATTCCGTTTTTGATTCTTTTGTTCAATAAACTGTTTTCTACTGGAACCTATCCTTTACAGTGGTTAGAAGCCATTATCCAACATCTGTTTAAAAAAGGTGATGTGAATGTAGCCGATAATTATAGAGGGATATCATTGCTGAATGTGTGCAGTAAATTATGCAGCCATATACTAAACGAACGGGTGAACAAATGGATTGAAGAAAATAATGTCATCAATGAAAGTCGGGCAGGATTTAGAAAAAAATATAGTACTATTGACCACGTTTTTACACTGTTCGCTATAGTTCAAAAACAATTATTGCTACACAAGAAATTGTACGTAGTCTTTATCGATTTTAAAAAGGCCTTTGATTCTGTTGTTCGAGCAAACTTGTCGGATATTCTAAAGAAAAGGGGGATAAATGGAAACATGTACCGGGCTATAACTAGTATATATAACACGGTGAAAGCGAGAGTTAGAGTTGGTAACGATTTAAGTGAAGCCTTTTCGTGTCCTCTCGGTTTAAAACAGGGGGAAGTGTGTAGTCCCGTTCGGTTTTCCATTTTTATCAATGAGTTGGCTGTAGATATAATTGAAAAGGGAAAGCATGGAATCCAACTTATCCCTGGTTTTCTGGAAATTTTAATTCTTATGTTTGCAGACGATGTTATCCTCCTCTCTGATTCAATTACTGGTTTGCAAAATCAGTTAAACGTCTTACACAACACAGCTAAAAGACTAGATCTTACAGTTAACTTGGATAAATCAAATATATATATATATTTAGAAACGGTGGACAAATCTCTGAACATGAAAAGTGGTTCTTTGGTCAGAATAAGATGACTGTTGTAAACATGTACAGATATCTAGGAATCATAATGTCAACTAGACTTTCCTTTTCACATACCCTCTACGATATGTCAAGCAAACCAAAGAGAGGCGTCATTAACATTTTCAAACTTTTGTGGTCTGTGGGAGAAAAATCGCCTATTGTATTCTCTAAGTTGTTCGACACTCAAATTCAGCCAATACTTAGTTATGGGGCGGAAATCTGGGGTATACTTGGTAATCTCGACATTGTAGAAAAAGTGCACCTCTTTGCCATGAAAAGATTTTGAATGTGAGCATCAGAACTCCTAATGTAATGAACTATGGAGAATTAGGTAGGTTTCCTTTGCATGTCAATTTATTGTTTTAAAAGTATTAAATACTGGCTGAGAATTTTGAAAATGCCACCTCAACGATTACCATATAAAGGCTACAAAATGTTGTTATATTTTCATGGTACGAATACGAATACCTGGGCATGTAATGTCTGCTTTTTTTTTCTTCATAAGTATGGATTTGAAAAAGTTTGGGATAATCAAGGGGTTGGGAACAAAACGGAGTTTTTGAAAGCGTTGAGAAGTAGATTGATCCAAGACTATAAAATGCAGTGGTCTATTGAAATAAATCGGAGTGATCGCTTCCAGTTTTACAGGACATTCAAGTCTGATTTAATTTTAGCTACCTATCTACAATCAGTTAGCCATCTAAAGGCTAGAATAAGTCTGATTAGAATGAGGTTAGGAGTGACGCAATTAAATGTTCACAAAATGCGTTTCAGGAGAAACCTAATGGAACAAGAACTAATGTGCCCACTTTGTGAAAGCCAAGAAGAAACTGAAGTCCACTTTGTATTGCAATGTCCGGCTTATCAAGAATTAATGGAACAATACTTCCCAGCCAAGTACTACAGTAGTCCCTCTCAGTTTAAGTTGACAATGTTGTTTGCATCGGAACACAAATCATTGAATGTACGCCTTGCACTTTTTCTAGACAAGGCTTTGAAGATGCGCCACAGTATTTTGAACCAAGGGTGAAATGTTTGGAATTTGAGTACAACACTTGTGTTATTCATGCCATATGTCCAATAGTTCTGTTGCTATATATACTTTGTGACAGCCCACTATGACATGGGCCAATGGCCTATTCATTAAAACATTCAGAGTTCAGAGTTCTCTCTCTCTCTCTGTCTCTCTCTCTCTCTGTCTCTCTCTCTCTCTCTCTCTCTGTCTCTCTCTGTCTCTCTCTCTCTCTCTCTGTCTCTCTCTCTCTCTCTCTCTCTCTCTCTCTCTCTCTGTACTTTAATCAGTTCGTTATGGTTAGTAAAACCAGAGTTTACATAGCCACGTTGCTCACCGTCTAGATGTTTGTTTGTTTATTTGTTTGTTTTTTTCATGTTCTCCGTACGAGGAACATGAAACAAAACGAATTGTACGACAAGCAGCAAACCGTCACACACGCAGGTAGAGGGTAACCTAATCCTTTCTCCCTCTTCCTCCACTTCCCACCCCCGCCCCCTTCCCTCGGAAGATACAAGATGATGCTGTCGTGCTGGCACCCCAGGCCAGAGGATCGTCCGTCCTTCACCGAGCTGCGCAGCAGTCTGGAAGGGTCTCTGGAGAAGGCCCAGTCCTATATCGACCTCAGCGTGGCTGTCAGCGAGGACTTCTACAAACCAGACTCTGAAGGCAGGTGAGGAGTGAGCAGTCACAGACATGAGGAGGTGGCCAGGCTGGAGTGGCTCGCGCGGGAACTATGAAGTCTAAAGAAGAGTGTATGGATGCGATGGGGGATGGGAAGGACAGATGGGAGAGGTGGCGATGGGAGGTTTGGTAAAGGATTCTTGAGGGTTTGGAGGAGTAATGAGAGAGAGAGAGAGAGAGAGGAGAGAGAGAGAGAGAGAGAGGAGAGAGAGAGAGAGAGGAGGGGTGAGTGTGTGTGTGTGTGTGTGTGTGTGTGTGTGTGTGTGTGTGTGTGTGTGTGTGTGTGTGTGTGTGTGTGGGGGGGGGGGGGGTGGAGGGGGGGGCAAGGGTATTCAGGGCAGATGTTTGGGCAGCATACTGAGAAATTTGGAATACTTAAAAAACAAAAGACAATTACGGAAGAGAGGTAACTAAAGTGGGATCTAGAGAAGTAACCGTGAGGTTTTGAATGAATAATGAGACAGGATGAGGTGCATGTTTGGATCAACGTAACGGTACTGAAAGGAAGAAGGGAGGATAAAAGGAGCTGAAGGAAGGATACTTAGACATTTGGTAAGATAAGGTAAGGTAAGGTAAGGTAACATTGCGTATCGCCCAGTCGACCGCAAAGGGCCATTTCAGGGCTGCCACCTTGCTGACTTAGACATTTGGAATAATGATGAGAAAGGATGGGTTGTTTGGAGGAAAGGGTATTGTGAGGGCGATTAAGATGATGAACACAGAGGACTCTGGATAAGTTTTGCGGGAGAGCAAGTTCATAATGGGTGTTGGAGAAAATTTCAGGTGGGTTCTTTGATATTTGTTTGTCGTTGCTTTTGGGGTCTGTGTGCATGTAGAGGAGGAAGGGGGGTGGCGACCTCGACTTGAACTAGGTATTTATTGAGTCGTGGCTGTTTAGGGAAGGGATGCTGATGACTCAGAGAATGGGTATTGAATAGTCCTTGGTACCTCAGTGCTATTTTGAAGAGGCACTCTGGAAAAGTGTAGATGGGGAGAAAGATAAGACAAAACAACCAATGGGCCTAAAGAAGTGATTTTTATCCCAATTAAGAGGTAGAGGAGAGTGGGGGCGTACTAAAGTTTGAGGTCACTTGCCACCATTTACCATCTTATGAATATCTTAGTGTTCACTGTCTACCACGTTATGCGTGGCTCAGTGTCCAGCTATGTACCATCTCATGGTGTGTCCAAACCCAGTATTTGCCATCTGATGATGTCTTTGCGTCTAGTACTTACCATCGTACGAATGTATCAGTGTCTAGTATTTACCATCGTACGAATGTCTCAATGATCACTATTTACTATCTAATGATGTCTTATTGTCCAATGTTTACCATCTTTTAAATGTCTCAGTGATCATTCTTTCTTGTCTAACTATGGTTGCGTGTATAGTGAACCTGGACCCGACCGTGCAAAGCTCGGCCGTGCGCCGCCCGTCCGGGTGAAAAAACCCTACTCCGGTCCAATTCTTTTCCAACTTGCTGGCGACGGCCAAAGCCGCGCATAGTGCACCCGGCCCGACCCGTGTGAAAAGAGCCGAGATTTTGACGGTCGTGCAAACCGAACTTTTCCCGGATGTCCAGGTGAAGGGACCGAACTTTTCTGATCTTTAAAAAAAAAAAACGGGTTTATCTTTCTTTCCAGCGTTAGTGACGAGAAATTGATCGCTGCCGTGAGGCTAAGATCATTCGTTTACACAAAACATGACCATAATCTGCTGCTTGGGACAACATATTAAGAGAATTGGGAGGAAATCGTAAGTAGTAACAAGATGCAAAGCATATAAACGTACTCCCAGTTTATCCTGAATACGCGTGAGATATTCCATAAAGAGGAAAAACCGTCTTGGGCTGGTGTAACCGTTAGTAATGGCTATTCTGGTAAACATCGGCTATCGTCTGTGACCTAAAATGAACATACTTACAAATGTTCAGAAAGATCGGCCAAGAAATTTCTGAGATTTTCCATAAAGAAGAAAACCATTATGGGCCGTTAGTTACGGCTCTAACGGTAAACTTAAACATCGGGATCATCCGTGACCCATAATGAACATATCTACAAATTTTCAGAAATATCGGCCACGTACTTTCTGAGATATTCCATAAAGAAGAAAAACCGTTACAGGCCGTTACAGCCGTTAGTAACGGCTATATCGGTAAACTAAAACATCGGGCATCATCCGTAACCCATAATAAAGATACCCGCTAATTTTCACAAACATCGGCCAAGTACTTTCTGAGATATTCCATAAAGAAGAAAAGCGTTACAGGACGTTACAGGCGTTAGTAACGGCTATAACGGTAAACTAAAACATCGGGCATCATCTGTGACCCATCATGAACATTTCTACAAATTTTCAGGAAGATCGGCCAAGTACTTTTTAATATATTCTAAAAAGAAGAAAAACCGTTACAGGCTGTTACAGCCGTTAGTAACGGCTGTAACGGGGTACACTAAAACATCGGGCATCATCCTTGATCCATAATGAACATACCTGCTAATTTTCACAAAGATCGGCCAAGTACTTTCTGAAATATTCCATGAAGAAAAACAACCGTTACAGGCCGTTACAGCCGTTAGTAACGGCTATAACGGTAAACTAAAACATCGGGCATTATTCGTGACCCATAATGAACATACCTTCTAATGTTCACAAAGATCGGCCAAGTACTTTCTGAGATATTCCATGAAGAAGAAAAGCCGTTACAGGCCGTTACAGCCGTTAGTAACAGTATAACGGTAAACTAAAACATCGGACATTATTTGTGACCCATAATGAACATACCTATAAATTTTCAGAAAGATCGGCCAAGTGCTTTCTGAGATATTCTATAAAGAAGAAAAAGCGTTACAGGTCGTTACAGCCGTCAGTAACGGCTATAACGGTAAACTAAAACATCGGGCACCATCTGTGACCCATCATGAACATTTCTACAAATTTTCAGGAAGATCAGCCAAGTACTATTTAATATATTCTAAAAAGAAGAAAAACCGTGACAGGCTGTTACAGCCGTTAGTAACGGCTGTAACGGGGTAAACTAAAACATCGGGCATCATCCGTGACCCATAATGAACATACCTGCTAATTTTCACAAAGATCGGCCAAATACTTTCGGAGATATTCCATAAAGAAGAAAAAGCGTTACAGGCCGTTACAGCCGTTAGTAACGGCTGTAACGGTAAACTAAACGTCGGGCATCATCCTTGACCCATAATGAACATACCTACAAATTTTCACAAAGATCGACCCAGTAGGTTTGTCTGGAGCGAGTGGAACACATTTTGACCACGGACACACAGACAGACAGACACACAGACACACAGACACACACACAGACAGCATGTTTTCGTTTCCATTCTAAAGTACTCCCTGTTCTTTAAGAACTGGGAGTACAAAAATGCTATCTTTTTCCCACCAAATGAACAAAGTTACAAACAAATCTTCAACTTTAAATCCAATACAGTTCATATTAACAGAAAGTACCAGTCACGGATATATTTTCTACAAA
This sequence comes from Conus canariensis, assembly GCA_033310375.1. Classification (NCBI taxonomy): domain Eukaryota; kingdom Metazoa; phylum Mollusca; class Gastropoda; order Neogastropoda; family Conidae; genus Conus; species Conus canariensis. The sequence continues at coordinate 81,913,100 of CM065716.1, read as the reverse complement.
AACTAAGAAACATCCACATTAATGCTGAACAATTAAGTAGTGGGGGAAAACAAGTGCAGGCTAACAATTCTTCAGTCGTTATAGTAATGACTTGGCAAAGATTTGAACTTTATAAAAAAAAAAAAAAAAAAAATTGAAGATGAAGAAATCGGGGGAATATATTATAAATATGAGAAGCCCTTCGCTAGCTGCCTGAGGGAACCATCGTAATCCCTCTCAAAGGCACATTTATTCGTAATGCCTGCTCCTAGGCCTTTCGTCCGCTGGATCGGACTCATCAGGGAGACACGGCTGATTGTGTCTGTGCTCTTGGTGTCAAATAGAGACACACCACAGTCCATAATTCTGTGGTGTTCTCACCACCAAGGGTTCAAAAAAGAATCCAACAGCACCCTCAAAGCAGCCAGCGAAGGGTAGTAAAATGGAACAAAACAAAAGTGTGGAGAGGAAAAACATCCACATTAAAAGTGTGGAGAGGAAAAACATCCACATTAAAAGTGCGGAGAGGAAAAACATCCACATTAAAAGTGTGGAGAGGAAAAACATCCACATTAAAAGTGTGGAGAGGAAAAACATCCACATTAAAAGTGTGGAGAGGAAAAACATCCACATTAAAAACATCCACATTAAAAGTGTGGAGAGGAAAAACATCCACATTAAAAGTGTGGAGAGGAAAAACATCCACATTAAAAGTGTGGAGAGGAAAAACATCCACATTAAAAGTGTGGAGAGGAAAAACATCCACATTAATTCATAAGTCCTTGAAGGTTTGTAATCAGTTTTAGTCAATCCAATTTGACGTTTTCTTTTACGTTTTAGAAATAAGACTGTTTTAAACAGATTAGTAATGTGTGCAGTAGGATGGTGAGTGTGACACAGGTAAATCTAACTGAACTGTATAAACGTTGTGTGAGAGTGAAAGCAAGAAAGATTGTGAATAATCATAGTCATCGTCTTTAAAAATATTACGAATTGCTACATTTTGGTTTTCCAAATCAGAACACATAGAACAAGAAACAGTTTTATCCACAAGCCCAAAGAGTTATTGAATAAATTGTATTCTACACTTCTGCACTATAAACTGTTACTATATGCTGACTTGATCAGACGTGTGCTTGTGCTACCAAAATACAAATAATAAAGAGCTCGCCCCACTCTCTTTCTGTGTCTCCCTCCCACGCCCTCATTCTCTCTCTCTCTCTCTCTCTCTCTCTCTCTCTCTCTCTCTCGCAATCTCTGTTAATAAGAGAGAGAGAGAGAGAAAGAAGAGAGAGAGAGAGAGAGAGAGAGAGAGAGAGGAGAGAGAGAGAGAGAGAGAGAGAGAGAGACTGTCAATTGCACATAGTAATTGTCCACTTCACAACTTTACAACACAACAGTCACGATGGGTCCTGGTGAGGATTTCCTTTCACATCTGTGCTCCAGGTAGAAGTGATTTGTTCAACTTCGCCACAAACATGGAGGAGATTGACCAAGCTCTTCCCTCTTCCCTCAGTAGTTGCCATTATTTGTGTGTGAATGTTTTGTTGACAAGATTCTGTGTGCTGCTGCACATTAGCTTCTGTAGTGAGGTAGGCGCTGTCAGTGCCATATGTGCTTGATGTTCTAACACTCACATTAGTTTTGTGCTCTGTGCCGGGTAAATGCGTCGATTTTGAATCACGTTCGGTTGTGCTTTTTTCTGTTCATAGCCTTCGGTATTTTTTACACTAACAGTCATATGGAAATCCGTTTCTGCTAAGTACTTTATCATATGACGGTGCAGAAACATGCGAACTGGTCGGACTATTCATGCTATCCAACATCAAGAAACAACTTGGAAAACAAGTTGGATTATACAGAGACGACGGCCTTGCTGCACTAACCAACAACCCAAGAACCATTGAAAACAAGAAAAAAAGAACTATGTAAAATCTTCCAAAGCCACAACTTAAAAATCACCATTGGAGCAAACAAAAAAAGGGGGAAAAATACTTAGACTAACACTTGATCTCCAACCACATATACAAACCAAACAAGAAGCCCCAAAGACACACCTAACTAAAGTAACATCAAAAAACAACCACCCACCATCCGTATTAAAAAAACCATCCCAATGGGATAAACAAGAAAATCAAACCTGTCATTTCCCAAGAAAAAAGTATTTTAACATACAGCATAAAAAAACCCCAAAAAGCACTGCAAAAAA
>CM065716.1:81899814-81907314 GCA_033310375.1 Conus canariensis | reverse complement strand
GACTAATGACATAATGACCGTGTAACTGACATACACATTTATCCTCAGAGTGAAGAATGAAAAAGTATGAAGATAGTGTAATTCCAAGAGTCTGTATCTTCCTCCTCCCATACATATTCTTCTGTAATGTGTGATCTTTCTTTCGTGTTTTTGACCATCTATAATTATTTTGGTACATCTATTATATTAACCCATATATGCCTGATTGTTTTTGCTTTGGTTTTCATGTATTCAGGGGTGTACAATATTGCAAGTATTGAGGTTTGAAGGCTGGTTTTACATTTTTTTTATCGGTTTGTGTTTTAGACATATAAAACCTACCGTCCCACTATGGGGACGCTAGGCACGAGAGGGTACAGGTTTTTATGATACATACAAAGACACAGAACTCATTTGAAATCATAGTTCAGCCAAATGTATTCTTGAATTTTGCATCAAAACATGAAATAGCATTATCGACTAGATTGTTGACAGATTAATTGTACATAACTGAACACAAAAAGAACAAAAAGAGCATTTTACTCATAGTGGAGTCACAGCAGATTGACGTAGTTCACTCATCGTGTCTTCGTAAGCATACTGTCATTGATCAGCCATCTGTGTGAAAGGCTGCAAAACATTTGGCATGAAGCACACATTGCACTTGGTGCACTTGTCACTGCTCTTCTTGCCACAGGAAAGCACACCTGAGTCGCTTCTGGACACGCTCCACAAGATGATCTCTGCCGTCAAAGCGAAGGGCCGGTGCAACTCGCTTGTCAAGTTGGTCAGGGCGACCAAGTGGACGTCCCACGCGATACTGCTTCACTGATCTAGACAGATAGACAGTGGCAATGGCTCGTTGCACAGCAAGAACATCCGGGAGGGGGGGGGGGGGGTCTTCTCCAGTGGGCGTGGCCCGGTACAAGTGCCAGGTTTGCTAAACGGCCAAATCCAGGCAAAATGAGAAAATGGACCACCACCACTTCTTCGAGCGGATGGAGACGCGGTACTTGACAATGTTCTGGTCCATCTTATCAATCCCTCCCATGGTCTTGTTGTAGTGGTTGATGAGAGCTGGCTGGTCAATGTTGACGTGCTGCCTGGCTTGCCTGGAAAACCTTCTTGTTTTCTGTGTAGGATTCACGCCCACCTTGTTGGAGATACATTGACAACGTTGTTGTCAATCCAACGAACCACGATTATTGCATTGCCTGTGTCAGTGTAGTAGTCGAAGGTGCCCCTTGGAGTTTTATTCATCTCCTGCACTGATCGCAGCGGACAATCTTCAACCCGATTTGCACGAATGGTTCCTGTGCACGCAATGCCTTTGGAAGAGAGGTATTCCACGAGTTTAGTGACGTGAAGCGGTTGTCAAACGTGAGGTGGAAAACATGTTGTCCTTGGATTTCAGATACAAGATCGATGACAACTGATCCTCCCATTCCCACACCAGGGCAGGCCGCAACAGCTTGCCTTCCTTTCGCTCCTTGGTAGGGCTCAAATTGGACGGCGTATCCCAAGGGGGTAGCAAGGACCCACATCTTGAATCCAAATCAGATGGGTTTGCATCTTATAAATTGCCGACCATAGTACGGGACCATGCTCTCATCAATGCTGAGATTCTGTTGTCGTAGAAAGTAACGAAGGCTTCTTTCATTCAGCATGGTCAGCAGTGGTCTGACTTTGGCCATCTTGTCATCAGCTTCAAGGTTGGTGTTGTCACTCACATGGAGGTATCTCATGATCTCCTCGAATCTGTCTCGGCTCACGGCTGAGGTGACAGCTGTATTATGAATGTCCATGTCATTGGACCAGTACATTCTGCGTCGGGGAAGTGTGCAGTAACCAGATAGAATTAGGATGGCCAGAAAGGTGTGAACCTTTCTGAGTCAGCTTTGCGTTTTTGCCATGTTGTGAAGAGATTGCACCGTACTCTGCATTCCCCAGTTCAGAAACGTGTTCATCTACTGCAAAATCACACACACACACCACACACACACACACACACACACACGTTTTAGATATTGAATTATAAAATCGGAAATGAAACGACGCAGGGAACAGTAAACGATAAACAGTAAACAAGTTGGGTATTTTTTGCTCCCATAAGAAAACCTAATACGGAGTAACTTTTATTCAAGACTGGCACAGCCTTTTAAACTTGAATAAAGTCAGACAAATACATAGACGAACAATCTAATAGTGGGGGAAAAAACAAGCGCAGGCCAACAACTGAACTATCTTCATAGTAATGACTTGGCAAAGATTTGGATTTAAGGGGGGGGGGGGGGGGGGGGATTTGAAGATGGAGAAACTGGGAACATGAAATTAAGAAAATATGTTACAGATATGAAAACTCTTCATTAGTTGCATAAGGGAACCATCGCAATCCCTTTTGAAGGCAAATATATTTGTAACGCCTGCTCCGAGGCCTTTCGTCCGCTGGGTCGGACTCATCAGGGAGACACGGCTGGTTGTGTCTGCGCTCCTGGCGTCAAATAGAGACACACCACAGTCCATAATACTGTGGTGTTCTCACCACCAAGGGTGCAAAAAAGAATCTGATAGCGCCCCAAAGCAGCCAGCGAAAAGTAGTAAATGAAACCAAACGAAAGTGTGGGGAGGAAAAAAGTTGCTGAAAAACTAAAGACATTATGCAAATAGTAAAAATGTAGGGGACAATCTTTGAGCCTACGCTTGAGGATCCACCCAAAGATGCAAGGGAGATCAAAAGACAAACACACAGACGGACAGAAACAAATACAAATAACCTCAATTTAATCAAAACAAAATCGGAAATGAAATGAGGCAGGGAACAGTAAACGATAAACAGTAAACAAGTTGGGTATTTTTTGCTCCCATAAGAAAACCTAATACAGAGTAACTTTTATTCAAGACTGGCACAGCCTTTTAAACTTGAATAAAGTCAGACAAATACATAGACGAACAATCTAATAGTGGGGGAAAAAACAAGCGCAGGCCAACAACTGAACTATCTTCATAGTAATGACTTGGCAAAGATTTGGATTTAAGGGGGAGGGGGGGGGGGGGGAGGGGGGATTTGAAGATGGAGAAACTGGGAACATGAAATTAAGAAAATATGTTACAGATATGAAAACTCTTCATTAGTGCATAAGGGAACCATCGCAATCCCTTTTGAAGGCAGATATATTTGTAATGCCTGCTCCGAGACCTTTCGTCCGCTGGGTCGGACTCATCAGGGAGACACGGCTGGTTGTGTCTGCGCTCCTGGCGTCAAATAGAGACACACCACAGTCCATAATACTGTGGTGTTCTCACCACCAAGGGTGCAAAAAAGAATCTGATAGCACCCCCAAAGCAGCCAGCGAAAAGTAGTAAATGAAACCAAACGAAAGTGTGGGGAGGAAAAAAAGTTGCTGAAAAACTAAAGACATTATGCAAATAGTATAAAATGTAGGGGACAATCTTTGAGCCTACGCTTGAGGATCCACCCAAAGATGCAAGGGAGATCAAAGACAAACACACAGACGGACAGAAACAAATACAAATAACCTCAATTTAATCAAAACAAATCGGAAATGAAATGAGCAGGGAACAGTAAACGATAAACAGTAAACAAGTTGGGTATTTTTTGCTCCCATAAGAAAACCTAATACAGAGTAACTTTTATTCAAGACTGGCACAGCCTTTTAAACTTGAATAAAGTCAGACAAATACATAGACGAACAATCTAATAGTGGGGGAAAAAACAAGCGCAGGCCAACAACTGAACTATCTTCATAGTAATGACTTGGCAAAGATTTGGATTTAAGGGGGGAGGGGGGGGGGGGGGGAATTTGAAGATGGAGAAAACTGGGAACATGAAATTAAGAAAATATGTTACAGATATGAAAACTCTTCATTAACTGCATAAGGGAACCATCGCAATCCCTTTTGAAGGCAGATATATTTGTAATGCCTGCTCCGAGGCCTTTCGTCCGCTGGGTCGGACTCATCAGAGAGACACGGCTGGTTGTGTCTGCGCTCCTGGCGTCAAATAGAGACACACCACAGTCCATAATACTGTGGTGTTCTCACCACCAAGGGTGCAAAAAAGCACCCCCAAAGCAGCCAGCGAAAAGTAGTAAATGAAACCAAACGAAAGTGTGGGGAGGAAAAAAGTTGCTGAAAAACTAAAGACATTATGCAAATAGTATTTGTCTGACTTTATTCAAGTTTAAAAGGCTGTGCCAGTCTTGAATAAAAGTTACTCTGTATTAGGTTTTCTTATGGGAGCAAAAAATACCCAACTTGTTTACTGTTTATTGAATTATAGTATTTTATCTTTCTTTCTTGATTCTCTCTCTCTCTCTCTCTCTCTCTCTCTCTCTCTCTCTCTCTCTTGGAGGGAGGGAGGGAGGGAGAGGGAATAGAGGGAGGTAGGTATGTGAGAATAATAACTATAAAAACTGACCATGTCGTTCTCTTGGGGAGTAGACTGAGTGCTGTCACCACCGGTGATCTGTCTTCCGTCAGCATAAATGACTGTTGCTGAAGCAGATGACTGAAGTTGCCGCCCACTCAGATTGTGAATTTCAGCATCTTCATCTCCACTGTCCTTGTCTGTCAATTCATCAGTAGGTGGGGGATCAATGTAGATATTGGCAGTTTGGAAAGCAGTGTCCGTTTCAAGGATATCCAGTACTTCATTTACATTGTATCGTCTGCAAAACAGAGACCGTTTTGATAAAGTAAGCACCAAGGAAGTCGAGCATGCGCGTATTTAGGTTAGTTTGACTGTTGGTTGTTTTGGTGCTTTACGTCTCAGCCACTTTCGCGGATCAGAGACAGCTGGTCATATTGTCCTGACACCAGTGAACCAGTTTCAGTAATGCCGGGATTCAAACCCTTGACCTTCAGAATAAGAGTCGAACCGTGTACTGACTGAGCTATCCAGCTCTTCGATTAGTTTGACTTTATTTTATCTTTAGAGATGAGTTGAAATAAAAAAGAAACGCATGATGTGTCATGTTTTTTGTTGTTGTTTTTTTTTTTCGTTTCTCCTGTGCCTGTTTATCAATCCTGTAACTAATAACATTGACGTAACGAAATAAAAAAAAATATAATATACATCAAAATTATAACATATCATGAAACGAAATAACAATGTAACATAAATATTTCAGCACTGTTACAATTTAGACTGATTTCAAACACAAAAAAACTGTCACTAGCATGAAATGAAAAACCTGTACCCGCTCGTGCCTAGCGTCCCTATAGTGGAACGCCTATAAAACGCAACAAATTTTACCTATTATAAACAATAAGCTAATATCACCACACACGGTTTTAGTTCATATCCTACGTATCACATTTACTTCAATAATATCATTAAAAATGTGTTTGACAAAAGAGATATTGACTTACCTTCTGCTTTGATCCATCTTGATTATTTTCAACCATGTGGTTCATCACAATAGTCCGACAACCGGAAATACATTCCAAGGAAAATAACGCTTGTGTGTATTAGCATTATAGAAGTTGCTTCCCTTTAACTAATTTAGTTGCCTTATCTTTAACATTAAACCAATAAAGGGCAAATAACGATAGCGTCCCACTATAGGGGCGCTAGGCATAAATGGGTTAAACTGAGAGAGAGAGAGAGAGAGAGAGAGAGAGAGAGAGAGAGAGAGAGAGAGAGAGAGAGAGAGAGAGATGTTCTGTTTATGGCTTGTAATTTATCCCTATTTCAGGTTTATAGGAGGTAGATATTATGAGGATTCTGCCTGGGAGTTTCGTTTCCATCCTTTTGCTCTCAACTGTCGTGGCTCTCACGTTCTCGATTTTTGTTTTCTTTCTTTCAACTCTCCATTCTCTCAACAATAGCCGATCATTTACTATGTACATTCCTAGCTATTATACGTTGGGCTTCTTTTCAGGTTTTTCTATTGTGTTCCCTCTTTGACATGCACTCCGATTTCTTGATTTCTTTTTTTCTTTTCAAAAGTTGTTTTCTTCTCTTATTTTCTAGCTTGTCTACTAACATTTTTTTAAAAGATACATCAGCAATTCTAAATTATTCCAAAGTGCTCAAAATTGCGGCAATGTTCATACGCAAACGTGCGTCATATATTTTTTTAATTGACCCTTGCATTCCATTGCAAATCTTTGTGGCAATTTTCAATAGTCAAGGAATTCTTTTATTTGTGTCTGGTCTTCCTGAACTTGAAATATCATTGCACGGGAGAGAAAGGAAATTACAGTTGGTTGAGTGAATTAATCTGATCCCCTCTTCTTTTTCTTCTTCATGTTTACGTTTGAATGTGAAGGTTGTGAACAAAAACATAATTCCAGTGAACATGATCTAATGACATATCCAACACAATCTCTCTCTCTCTCTCTCTCTCTCTCCTCTCTCTCTCTCTCTCTCTCTCTCTCTCTCTCTCTCTCTCTCTCTGTCTCTCTGTCTCTGTCTCTGTCTGTCTGTCTGTCTGTCTGTCTGTCTCTCTCTCTCTCTCTCTCTCTCTCTCTTTCTCGCGCGCGCGCGCGCGCGCGTGTGTGTGTGTGTGTGTGAAAGCAAATAATTTTTGAAGTGCTGCCATGGTGCAATGGTTAACGTCAAGGATTCCTGGATGGGAGCCCGAGCGTTCGGTTTCCATTGGATCCATTTATTTGATGGGAGTTTTCTGACCCGACGGGCTACTGCCCGGACTTGATATATCAACGGATCGATTGGAAAGACTGGGATCGCACAGTCGAGTTTCGTCCACATAATGGTTGTATCTCTGATAATGGTGCTCAAATTTTCTGACCAACACAGCAGGTGTCTATATCTCTCGGTTATGATATACAATGTGATATAGTATAAAAGTAAGCTTAGAATGACGCCCTTCACAAAGGACCTTCAGCGCTCACACCAAAAGAATTTCGAACATGGTAGAATAAGGTGTGACTGGCCGATTAGCAGTGGCGCCATCACCTAGCACATACGTTCGAACTGGCTCAAGGAGGTTAAAGTGGTCAGGTAATTAACTATCACGTTGGCATGAAAGGCGTGGAGGACTGTCCCGAGTTCGAACCTTCTGGATAGCAAAAGGGAGGCAAACTTATTCACTAGGACCTCGGACTATCAAGTGAGCGCTAAAAGTTCAGTCAGCTGAAGTTGCTTAGTAACCAGACCTTGAAGAACAGGAGTCTCGTGCTTGTTCAGTCGGCATTGCTGTTGGTCACTGTGTTTATACTTTGTCAGGCTAGTTGAATGTGTGTGGACGTCGTTGTCCTAGCTTTTATAGGAAGTTTTCTGCGTGAAAGTGACCTCCGAAGTCGTCGGAAATTTTTGATGTCCATTTGGTGCGAAGTTGTTGTTTGCTACTGTAGGGATGTGTGTAATGCTGATGTGTGGGAGAAGTAGCTCGATGGCAATTCATAGAACATGTAAACAAGGTGGTGGAGAAGCAACATGGAAAAAGGCATTGCCCAAAGGCATATCCTTTGTTTTCATGTATGTATAAACTGAGGGGAGAACAACAGAAGAACACGACACAATACTAGAGGGAC
>CM065716.1:81874932-81899714 GCA_033310375.1 Conus canariensis | reverse complement strand
TGTAAGTGCATTTTAATATTCCCTTTTATTTGTTTCATTAATCAGTTGGTCTGAAGTTGAGGGGAAGCAAAAGAAATACTTTTCCCCCCCCCTTTCCCAATCACAAATCCAGGCGTGCCGGGTTTAGAATACTTTTCAGCCAGAAAACTCACGTATCACCATGCCCCAGGTCAACTGGTCAGACTGTAAGCATAGTTTGCCACAGTTTACAGCATACCAGGGAGTAGTGTATGGATATGTATGAGTTGGCTGCTTTTTGTAAACTGCATGTGGATGCACCGGTGGGAATGTACGTACGTATCCGTCTTCTACAGCAGCAATACTGGTGCGAGTCCCGTGAATGGAATACCAAAATAATCAACTCGATTTCAATGGCATGCGATCATCATTCTGTTGAAGAATCATATATCGAGTCAATTAGACATTTCTATGTGTGTGCTGCATACTAACTATCCTGTCCTTAAGGTTGATTTTGAACATGTAGCACAGCATAATGCTTTGGTAACATACATTTCAAAGTATTCTGGATATGTGACAGCGCCATATGTACAGCTAATGGATTTGTTCCTTAAGACATTGATTGTGCCATTTAGGCATGTCATCATGGTAAGTATTCAGCAATGGTACAGACCTCAGCATGGTCAGCTACGTCTCCTCTGTACAGTCAGACTGTAAAATTGATATACACAGAAACAAACAAAACTCAGCAGAACGTCATACACGTGTCGGATCCACTGATCTCAGCAGCCAAAACCTTTTTCACACAATATCTCAACATTCAGTTTTAATTTTGAACGTTATACACATGGAGGTCTCCGAATATATTTCTCTACCTTTCCTCAAATCAATCTCAGATACAACCCAGTGTTTATTAAAGTTTCTGTCATTTATTTTCTGTATTTTAGCAACATCTGCACTGTAATCTGAAGCCCAAATGTGACGATGGGCGGGATGAAAAAGAAAACTGCCCTTCAGCAGTCCTGGTGTCAGGGGGGAAATGGCACACGTCACAAATGTATTTACCTGGTCACTCTGGAAACGTGGGTTTAAACCTTGATCTCCTAGAATATGAATTTCCTGGAAAAGGTGGGACTCGCTGCATTAAGACAGAACCGAGCTGACGATTCTTTGCATATCTTTAACAATATCTTGACCCCAAACCTGATTCTAGGCTAACTTCAAAAACTGGCATTCAAAGCCATTTATGTACAGCAAAATTTGTATGTGGCATGACAATACTTTAATCCATAACTTCACGAAAGTAAATCCTCCATATAATCCCTCAAGAGGAAATCATTTATTGACTTTTACTAGATCTGGAATTGGTTCAGTATGATATATATGCTCACAGTAGACATTTACTCTGTGAACGTAAGATTCAATCTTTCGGTAAATTGTCTTCGAAACTTCCATTCACATATTTACACACATGTGAATCCGTCTCAACAAACACACGACAGTATCTATCTAGTTGTACTCGTGGGCATGCAATTCATTCATTTTCATCACATGATCCCAGGAGCAATTGCAGAAACGCAACTAGTACACGGTTCACTGAGTCCTTGAAATCAAATGATAAGCAAACAAATCGCATGAATCTACACATGAAAGTGTTTCCTTTTACATATGACATGTTTTTTTGTGATGATGAAATCACAACCGTTCACCACACCCTGGTATGTGACTTCCGACAGGACTGTCCAGACAACAGTGATGAATTGTTCTGTTACCACCCCCCATGTGACGGCTTTTTGGCCACAACTGGTCAGTGTGTCTCCTGGAATCAACGGTGCAATGAATTTTCAGACTGCGTGGATGACTCAGATGAGGTCAGCTGCACTGAAGATACAAGCTACCTAAACGTGCTGGAAGAAGGAGACAAAAAGACACGGTTCCACATTAGCCTGGATGGTACTGGTTACCTATCATGGAAGGTGATGATTGAGGATGAGTCTTGTCCTGACACACATTATCGTTGTATATCTGAATGGTTGTCCTGTCTCCCTATCTACACTCTGTGTAATAGGTTTTCAGACTGTGTTTATGGAGAAGATGAACAGGATTGTGAAATAGCAGCATGTTCTGGTTTCTTTAGATGTCGTAGTTCTCCAGTCTGTGTTCATGGAGATCATCTGTGTGATGGTTGGGGTCAGTGCCCACAGCAGGATGATGAACTGCTGTGTGACAGGACGTGTCCTGAAGGTTGCCTGTGTCGAGGTCATGCGTTTATGTGTGGTAAGCCTGTACCAGCAGATCGCTTTTCTCAGCTTCGCTATATGGAAGCCACAGGTTCTGGAATGACTGTTAATGATTTCAGAGAAAATGTTTATCTCATTCATCTTAGCATACCCAATAGTTACTCAATTAACATTTCTGGTTTGAAGCTTCCAAACCTACAGTTCATTGATGTCGCTGATAACTACCTGAGAACACTCAATATGGACATGTTTCTTGACTTAAAGAATCTAAGAAGTCTGCATATAGCCCACAACCCTCTCATGCGAATGGCAAATAAGTTTTTCTCGAAGCACATTCATTATACACTTCGGCGAGTAGATGTATCAAAAACGCGTGTTCATATACCGAACAATGTATACCTACCTCATGTGAAACGTTTGAATATCTCTTTTACTAACATTGAGGTCTTTCCACCAACAGGTCTGAAAACTACTCCAGACCTGACTTTACTGGATGTCAGGGGGAATTCTCTGGATGACTTTCCTTTCGATTTACTGTCACGATCCGATCGTTTGATTTTAATGTTTTCATCAAACTACAGGATTTGTTGTGAGAATCTACTTCCCAAACGCTCCCGTGAAATAAAATGTGTAACAGTTTATACTGTTCTTCGCTCTTGTAAACAGTTAATACCAAACAACCTCTACAAGGTTTTCTTTTGGACGTTATGCTCGTCTGCTGTGGTGGGAAATTTGATTTGTTTCATCACGTTGTGTGCAACAAAAAATAGATTTAGAACCAATGCCGTCACGATTGTTTGCAATTTGCTAGTTACTGGCATATGTGTAGGCAGTCATGTTGGTATCTGTCTGGTAGCTAATGAACTATTTCGCGGAAAATACATATTGTTTGAAAAGAAATGGACCAACAGTTTGGCGTGCAAAGTGAATGGGTTTGTTTTCCTCCTGTCCACTGAATTGTGCATCTTCATTATCTGGTTCATCACTTTGGATCACCTCATCATTCTGTGTTTTCCTGGAGATTCTAGGAGAACCAGCCATCTTTTAACAGTTGTAGGTTGTTTAATATCATGGCTTGTAGGAGTGATTCTATCATTGATACCATTTCTTCCTGGACTGTCACACTGGGGTCTCCAGGGCCAGTCTGGCCTGTGTCGTCTGGCGTTGTTTAATCATTATCATTCCAATCATGAGTTCAAATGGTTCAGTGTCATTGCAGTGACCAATTCGGTATTACTGTTTACAGCTATAGCTAGTCGAGTCATCATCAACAGAAGAATGCCGAAATACAAAATAGCCCTTGACTCCAGCAAAAGGTCGGTGTATACTTCAGTTCACCTGGTGGGAATAACAGCAGTCACTCATGTCGCTTCCTGGTTCTCATTTAGCATCTGCAGCATGTTGTCGTCCATTGGAGTTAATGTTTTAGACGAGATGCGTGATGCCATTGTTGTGTTCATGTTTCCACTCAACTCTGCCGTCAACCCATTTATTTTCGTGTGGACTGCTGCTACACAGAAACTGCAGCAGGCACAAGAAGAGAAGTTACTGAAAGTGTTCAAGTTTAAGATTGGCCAGTCAGAGAAAGTAGCTGCGAGTAAACACAATTAAGAAAAAGAAGCAAATGTGGATGAAACGTAAATATAAAACGCATACATTAGATGATATCCGGCTTACTAAAAAGCCAGAATGGTAGCTTTTCATAGCAGCACTACCAGCAGACCACAGTCTAACACCAATAAACCATTACTACCGTTTCATCCTCATCAAGAAAGCACCACTCCGTGTAGACAAGTCTGTTAAGCTTCACAGCATCTGCTGAGCTAGAGAAAGAGATAACGATAACGATCATTTATTTCTAAGAAAGGCCCCAGTCCTATTTGAAGGGGGTGAGTAATAATCAGCAAATTCAGACAAGATGTTTTATCACTAAAAATAAAACATCTACAACATATGCATTTGTTTATGTCAAATTACTTCTCCTATTGAATGAGTTGTATGAAGACAAAGCACGATTCCTTGTATCATTTTCATTTCTTAATGACAGAAGACAGGTAAACTTGAAAACGACAGGACGTCAATATCATTTTAATGGAATAAACTTTTTGTCTTAGATAAGCCAGCACAGGGCATAAATTCAACATGAAATTCATCTTCTTGACCAGATGTACACAATGGACACAACAAATCCCCTTCTTTATGGACACCCTATCTCTGAGATGCTCAGCAATGTCTGAAACACCAAACGTGAATTTTGTCAGTTCAGACCTGATAAACCGATTCATGTTCACGGAGAGATATTCTTCTACTTCTAAGGAATGATTACATTTCAGCAGTCTCAATAAAGAAGATAGTTTGCTGTTTTGAATATGACTATCCCTGCCCTGCCATATACAATATATGTTGTTATTCGTTGCTTGAAACAAGTCAAGAAACTGCTGGCACAGCCAATCCATTGTTCTAATATCCAACCGAAAAACCATAGTTACATAAACATTTACGAACACTTGATGCCCACGTAGTCTTCCCTCTCGTTTCTGGATCAAACAATGCTTTGTAAATTTTGGCAGGTAGTCTATCTTCCCCCATACATACTAGCTTGAGCTAGTATCTCACATATTTTATGTACGAATAACGAGAGAGAGAGAGAGAGAGAGAGAGAGAGAGAGAGAGAGAGAGAGAGAGAGAGAGAGAGAGAGACTCGTGACTCGTGACTTTAATGTGAGGCCATCAGCCTATTCACATGAGTACACAACTAGAGGTAAATCAATTTTATATAATTAGAACAAAATTTACCATGACTGCAACCAAGCATTCTTCCATGACAGTATGTACATGCAGAATTCTATCTTAATTATACATCAAAACTTCTTGATACATTCTTCCCCACGAACACGATGTAAGTATATACACCATCATTCTCAAAACTCATAACACTAATGCTGTTGACACTAGCACACAAGACATATGCCTCCTATCTCAATCCCCTCATCGCATTCTCGCCCACATACACAGCGGAGACCTTTCAACCCCGCGTCGTACAATTCTCCGGAAAGCCGTACTATTTTAAGCATCTTTTGTTTACATCATTTACGCATGCGCAAAATAAGCCTATCGCCTTGCAAAGGTAAATCCCGAATAACAAAAGCTGTCATGCTAACCTTTGACACAGTGTGTGTTCTTCTGTGGTCGAGTTCGTGTGGTGCTAGACTTGTATTGTTTATATTCACTGGATTTAGCAACCCCATGGATAAATTACTGTAACCTTGTCGCTTTCCATGTGTCAGGTTAGAACATTCCTTCAGTTAATTTCTCTTTAATTGTGGTTTTCCCCATTTCTTTTCAGCCTGTGACTGTCGTTTCCTGTCCCGTGAATTGTTGCCACTTGGCTCTTACACGTGTGTCTAGATTGCCTGTTGACCAGAGGAGTCTCTTGATGGTCGGATCCCTAGAATTCAAACTTTAACCATTCAAAACAACCTCGGAAAATAATCAAAATGCATATAACAGCTATCATTATTCGAGTTCAAAAACCATACTCTTATATATGTTATAATATGATCTATGGGCAGCCATTTCATAGCGGACGACCCAGCCAAGATTCAACAGGCAATTCTCATTTCTACATCTACTCTCTCTCCCACCCGCACTCCCATCGCTTCCCACTTTCGCCCAACCACCTCACGCTCCACTCCCCCCCCCCCCTCCCCCTCTCTACGCAGAGAGCGAAAGGGAAAGAAGGGCGAGAGAGACGGACAGAGGGAGACTGGCGCAGTGTGCGCATAGCGGAGTCAGTCTCGCAACTCGTGCTGACTTGCGTGTTGACCTACATCAAAACAATTCCTTATGCGTGCCTTGCTGTTAGCTGAATTATGTTTCCTTTTGTGTTCATTTCGTAGTGTTACATGTGTATGTATATTAGATTTCGTTACTTATTTAACCTTCCTCTTCTGAACATGTTTCCTCAGAGAGAGAGAGAGAGAGAGAGAGAGAGAGAGAGAGAGAGAGATCATATGTGTTTCACCTGGCCATCATGTCTTTAAAAACAATTTGTTTCACCTGACCTTCATGCGCTGATAGACAATACGTGTTTCACCTGGCCTTTATGCGCTGAGAGACAACATGTGTTTCAGCTAGCATTCATGCTCAGAGAAGCAATGTGTGTTTCAGTTGGTCTCCATGCACTCAGAGACAAGATGTGTTTCGATTGGCCTTCATGCACTGAGAGGCACTGTGTGTTTCGGTTGGCCTTCATGCACTGAGAGACAAGACATGTTTCGATTGTCATTTATGCACTAAGAGGCAACATGTGTTTCGTTTGGCCTTCATGCACTGAGAAACTATGTGTAATTTAGCTGACCTTCATGCACTGAGAGACAATTTGTGTTTTAGCTGGCCTTCTTGCGTTGAGAGACAGTGCTTTTTTAACTGGCCTTCATGCACCCAGAGACATGTGTGTCTCAACTGACCTTCATGCCCTGAGAGATAATATGTGTTTGGGCTGGACTTCATGCACTTACAGATTATGTGTTTGGGCTGGCCTTCATGTGCCAAAAGACAATTTTGCTTGGGCTGGCCTTCATACGCCAAAAGACAATATGTGATTGGGCTGGTCTTCATGACTTAAAAACAATATGTATTTGGGCTGGCCTTCATGTGCCAAAAGACAATATGTGCTTGGGCTGGCCTTCATATACCAAAAGACAATATGTGATTGTGCTGGCCTTCATACGCCAAAAGACAACATGTGTTTGGGCTGGCCTTCATACGTCAAAAGACAATATGTGATTGGGCTGGTCTTCATACGCCAATAGACAATATGTGTTTGGGCTGGTCTTCATACGCCAAAAGACAATGTGTTTGGGCTGGTCTTCATACGCCAAAAGACAATATGTGTTTGGGCTGGTCTTCACACGCCAAAAGACAATATGTGTTTGGGCTGGTCTTCACATGCCAGAAGACAATATGTGTTTGGGCTGGTCTTCATATGCCAGAAGACAATATGTGTTTGGGCTGGCCTTCATACGCCAAAAGACAATATGTGTTTGGGCTGGCCTTCATACGCCAAGAGACAATATGTGTTTGGGCTGGCCTTCTTGCACCGAAAGACTGTATGTGTTTGGGCTGGCCTTCATGCACATAGAGACCTATAGACATTGTCTCTCAGAGCATAAATGCCAGCTGAAACATACATGTATGTTTCAGCTGGTATTTATGCTCTGAGAGACAATGTTGAAGATTAGAAAGCTTCACAGGCCTCGAATACATACACGTGGTCGCATGTATCTTTTTTTCTGCTGTGTTGAGGTATCACCTCAGACCAAATGGACAAGTCTAGAACTCGTATTTAAGGAAAGCGTCCATTTTTGTTCTACGTATCTCTCATGCAAAGGCGTAGGAAGTGAACAGATATCTTAAGTAGCATTACTTTGTCTCACCACGTAAGCATTTATCTAATCCATAGAACTGCGCTAAGATAGACCGAAGCTGTATTCTTGAAAAAAAACTGTTTTATTTCCCTGTGGAGAATGACAGCTCTAAGAACATTTGAAGGTAGAACAAATGAATAAAAGCAATTAACAGATTATTTAGTCAATCAATAAACGAACGAATTAACTAACTACTTAACTAGCTAACGAACTAACTAAGTAAGTAGCTAACAAATTAACGAACGAATGAACGAACGAACGAATGAATGAATAGAACAGAGTACAACGGTATTCAGTCGGCAAATAAATTGGTTGAACTCTCTTTCTGTCTCTCTGTCTCTCTGTCTCTGTCTCTGTCTCTCTCTGTCTCTCTCTGTCACACACACATCTCTCTCTCTCTCTCTCTCTCTCTCTCTCTCTCTCTCTCTCTCTCTCTCTCACCCATCTACGAGATGAAAACACTGCACTGAGGAAGAGTAACAGTCGCCTGGAGAAGAGGATTGATGACATTGAGAGGAAGACCGACGATTTGGCATGCAGGTCGAAGCGGAACAACATCATCTTCCATGGGCTTCAGAAAGCAGAGAAGGAGACGGCAGGTGACCGGGAGGCTGCTGTCAGGGAACTCTTCACTGACAGGCTGGAGCTGTCCAAGGACGTTCTTTTCGACCAGCTGCATCATGTGAATCAGAGGCCCAACTCTCCAATAAGTGGGCACTGTACCTTTTAAAGGACTCAGGGCAAGAGGGAAACTAAAAGGTACTAGCATTTTCACTGAGGAAGACGCAAACTGTTGCCCCATTTGAAGAAAGTCAGAGCGGACAACAAAGAGGCGTCTATAGTTTTTCGACCATCTTGTCATAGATGGTACTATTTTTTCTGTGGACTCGGAGGGCAGCCTGAAAGAAATCAAGTAGGATACTGACCGCTCATCTTTTGAAGTTTTTTTTTCAAAATCGTGTTGTAAAAATAGTTTTTTCTTCTGCATTTGATTTAGAGGTAGCAACAACAAAAAATTGACACCGGTTATTGAACAGTTTGTGAACAATTGTGTGGCTGAGACTGCGCTTGCCTGTATGTTTAATGCTCGTGAAGTTGTCAGTGACAGAGACTAAAGTGTGAGCAAACAGGTTACGGGCCGTGCAGCCGTGCAAAAACGTTCACGGTCACATTCTGTATCAGGTCAAGTTAATTCCGATTGCAACGCACGCGCGTTTTCAGTTAAGAATTCTAAAGTTTTGCAATGGAATGTCAACGGCCTGCTCCCTAAACTTCAGATACAAAAATTTCCTTTCTTATGTTCGCTCGCTGAAACCTTTATAGAGATATTTCAGTCTGAATTATTCGTTGATTACATGATTTTTTGTAAACCTACGATTAAGTTTTAAAACTTAGTCTTTTTCTGGTGGGGCTGTGTGCCTTATAAAGAGAATGTATGCCCCATTTGTTCGTTCTGTTGATGTAGATTACGATAATATTGTTTTTCTTATAGTCAGAGCTATATTAGGCACCATGACAGATATATTGTTTATGTGTGTATGTGTTCCGCATGAAGTGTCACCATTTTATTCTTTATTGAATGTAAACAATGGCATTGGTCTTTTGGAAGAATGTTTCTCAGATTTTTAGTTGCCTATCATGTTGTATACTGAGTGTTGTCAGGAGATTTCAACAGTCGAACTGCCGATGTAAACATTCATAATTGCTGCAGTGTAAAGTTTATTAAGTCATTAAAAACAAGCAGTTCGATCAACACAAATAGGAAATCTCAAGACAAGGTATTGAATAGCTTTGGTAAACTCCTGTTGACTTTATGTACCGCATTTGATTTACGTATTCAGAACTGTGCATTTAATGGCGACCGCTATGGTTGCTACACATATAAATCAGATTCAGGTGGCAGTGTTAACGATTATGAATGAATGAATGAATCTTTTATTTAACATATTTTCGCCATAATTGGTGATTTTACACGGGGAAAAATATATTAACAAATAAAATTAAATTAATTAAATGAAACAAATAAGACACGCGCTCACACACACACACACACACACACACACACACACACACACACACACACACACACACTCCTACCCATACATACACAAGTATATACATCACATTACAATATCAACTAATCACAAAATTTAAAACCAAATTATAGTAAAAGGTCTGCAAGACTATTCAATATATATATATATATATATATATATATATATATATATATATATATATATATATATATATATATATATAAAAGTTCTTAAAAAATCTGAAGGTGCTCAACCCCTTGGGGAGCAACATCTGTTAAAAAATATTTTTAAAATGAAGTGGTAAAATCTACAAGCTTGTTTCTAGCGTTGCTATCTTCAGGATGTCTTTTGGGGCACGCCAACGATCTTTTATGGCGTGCGGGACTTGATTTCAACTCTGTGTGTGCAGGCGGATCTCATTTGCTGCACGTGCGGCCTGTGGTTCTTATTGGGGCCTGTTCAGGTGGAATGTGCTAGCAAAGATTTCCACTTGTGCCTGCAATTGTTTACAATTTCTACTTTTGTGTTCAGAGTTGCTAAGTGTGGTTTGCATAATATTAACCATTTTTCTGTGGAGCATAGATTGCATCTTTTTGAAATATTGTTGTATGGTGTTGCTCTTTTTATGATTTTCCATGATATGTTGTAGTCTATTTTTTTATCTTTGAGTCTCCAGATGTATTTGCTCAGCTCTGTTTGATTTTTGTATTTTTCATTTTTGAATGACTGTTTGTGGTTTGCGTATCTGGTTTTGAAAGTGTTTTCAGTAATCCCTACATATGTTTCTTCTTCATTTTCTGATGTTACCGTAGCTTGGTATACAATGTTGCTGTGAAGACATTTATTGCTCAGGGGGCACTGTTCTTTTTTAGTGCAGTTGCAAGATGTCCTTTCGGCACCCTTCTCTTTTATGTTGCTTTTCATTTTGTTAGATGAATCAATCATGTTTTTGAGGTTGGGCATACATGAGTATGACAGTTTAATGGTGTTTTTGTTGAATATTTTGGACAGTTTGTGTTCTTTTGGGAATGATGTTGCCAAGATTTTAAAGAATTCTTTTCCTACATTTGTTTTTACTTGTCCATCGTATGGTGGGTTGTACCATATGATCTTTCTTTTCCTATTTTTCTTAATTCTGTTCGTGTTGTTGTCTGGACTGTATTGTAGTTTGTAATTGTAACCACTTTTTTGTAATGCTTCTTGATATTCTGTTGCTGCATCATTGAATGCGTTTTCATTGCATGACAGGTTGGATAGTCTCTTGTTTATACCATTGGGTATTGTTTTTAGTATAGATGGTGGGTGGTTGCTTTTGATGTTTACGTAGACTGGTATGTCATTGGGTTTTTTGTATGGTTTGTACACATGGTCATTGAGGTCTAATGTTATGTCTAGGTAATTCACTACTTTTTTGTTTGCTTCTATTGTGATTTTTAAGTTGTGGTTTTTAAAGATTTTACATAATTCTTTTTTCTTGTTTTCAATGGTTCTTGGATTGTTGTTTAATGCAGCGAGGCCGTCATCTCTGTATAAACCGGCCTGTTTTCCAAGTATATATCGACCAATGGCATGCACTTTAAATAATTGATTGTATAATACAAAATCAACAGATAATCTATCTTTAAAATGCATGTCCTTTCTAATGGTGACTGTACAAACTCCTTCAACATCTCAAACGGAGTGAAACAGGGCTGTGTTCTCGCCCCCAAATCATTCTACTTGTTCTTCACGCAGGTCCTTCTTCATGCTGTGAAAGATCTGGACTTTGACGTATACATCAAGTACCGCTCAGATGGATCCGTGTTCGACCTCCGTCGTCTTGCTGCTCGTACCAAGACCCTGGAGAAACTCATCCTTGAAGCCCTTTTTGTGGATGACTGTGCTCTCATGGCACACGAGGAGAAACACCTGCAGGTCATTGTCGACCATTTCGCAAACGCATCCAAGCTGTTCGGACTAACAATCAGTCTTGGAAAAACGGAGGTCCTGGTCCAAGCCGCCCCTAACACAGCCAAGCCCCAGCCAGCCACTACAATTGATGGGGTCTAACTGAAGTGCTTGGACAGCTTCAGGTCTCTGGGCAGCGTTATCTCTGCAGATAATTCACTGGACAAAGAGATCATGTCTAGGATCCAGAAAGTCAGCCAGACCCTCGGAAGATTAAGAGTGAAAGTCCTATGAAGAAAGGCATAGACTGTCCACAAAGCTTAAGATCTACAAGGCTGTAGTCCTTTCTCCACTACTGTATGGATGTAAAATGTGGACCATGTATCGAAAGCATATCAAGCAGCTAGAACAGTTCCATATGCGATCAATGCGCATGATTATAGTATTCGCTGGCAGGACAAAGTCACAGACCAAGAGGTGTTGGACAAAGCTGGCTTAACAAGTGTTGTGTCAATGTTGCTGAAAGCTCAGCTACGCTGGACTGGGCAGGTCATCAGAATGGACGACAGCCGCATCTCCGGACAACTGATTTATGGTAAGCTCAAGGAAGGTTCACGCAGACAGGGAAGGCCCAAACTGAGATACACCCTTAAGAGCAATATCAGATGGTGCGGCACCCAGCCTCGCGAGTTCGAAACCCTGCGAAGGTCCCCCACCTTCAAAACAACAGCTGCCTACAAGGAGGACAGAAAACTGCGTCTCGCCGCTGCAAGGGACAAACGACAGAGGGCCTCGCTCTCCTCAGTCCCGAACTCAGACCATCGATGTGATACCTGTGGGCGCCTGTGTGCTTCCAGCTTCGGGCTGCGGAGTCACAAGCGCTGTCATCGTCATCGCTGATTACACAGACCATCGTCTTTGTCGGCTCACGACGGACTACTATTAGCAGAATCAGCTGATAATCTATTGTCTAAATTGCACTGCTTGTCAAAATATAACATATTCTGCACCTGACAGTTACAAAGAATGTGTGGAATGGAAATAAAACCACAACACACACTGATCATTCTTAGAATATTTGGTTTCCAAGCATCGAGCCTCATTCTATGCAATAAACTAACAATATGCCTTGGCCCAGAAAGAAAGGTTTTAAAACGACCAGTTTGAGTCCTATTTCTAAACTTCAAATATACCACTCTTTCAATTATATTGCATATTTTGTTCACCGATTATGGAACTGATAATGAGATAGTATCAATTACATTACGGACACCCGGTTTTGCGCTTTCAATTTGCCAATTCGTTTATTCCAATTCCACAGTGAGATGGAACCCAACAAAACTTCACACAAGAACCCTTCATTGTTAGACAATGAGTAAGATACTTTATCTCAAAGATAATCTCATTTCTTTCTTTGTTTGAATCACTTCTAATTGCATTTAATACTGATTTAGAATCAACACAAAATAAGATGTTGAGAATAACCATGGATATACTGATAAATGCTTTAATGCCATGACTAATGCAATTAATTCGGCTGTAAATATTGAATAGCCCTTTCCCAAATAGAACGACTTTTGTACTTTTAGATTAGGTATTACAAAACCGGCTACCTGCACTGCCGTTCTCACTTTCAGCTCACTGGGGTATTTTTCAGACATGAGATTTAGCAATTGTTGCCAACACAATGTTATAGGGACTGGAACTAA
The DNA here is from genome assembly GCA_033310375.1 of Conus canariensis. Lineage (NCBI taxonomy): Eukaryota > Metazoa > Mollusca > Gastropoda > Neogastropoda > Conidae > Conus > Conus canariensis. The sequence goes on along the minus strand of CM065716.1, from coordinate 81,886,455 downwards.
TATTTGATGTACGATAATCAATATCACAGTTTGCTTTCTTCATATCCCATTTCGGAACAGGTGTAAAAGATATATTTTTGCAGCCTCAGACGGTTTTGTAACCGTTGAATTAAAAAGATCAGATGTGTATGTTGCTATTGTTTATTAAGAAGACACTTTGTTGCCTCTTTTTCGAAAATGTTTGTCTGACCTTACTTCTAGTTCAGCACTTGCATTTTTTCAACAGCTGAAGCTCTAACCATGTATTTAGCACAGGCCAGTTTTCCATACTCCTCTAATGGCAAAATTCCTGCTTCTTTGAATGTTTTTTTTTTTCATTGGAAGCATGTGCAGGTACGCCAAGTGCCAGTTTTAAAGCTTTGCTGTCTAAGCTCTGATGCATTGTTAGATATGTACTTGGTGCCGAGAAATATACTTCCTGATCAAAAGTGAATTTGTTTCTTACAAGAGACGTGGCAAGATGAATGAGTGGTAGTGTCTTGGCCCCACTCATATCGACTAGTGATCTTAAAAAAAATCAAACTTTTCCCTGCCTTCGGCAAAATGTAATCAACGTGTATTTTCCACCTTAAAAATTCCAAGAAATTTAACACTGGATCTATAATCCAATTTTTCATTGTCTAAAGTGAATTGTAGACGTGCAGTTGGATCGGCACCATTATTGAATTGCACCATGATAGGTTTTTTTTTTTTTTCTGCAGAAAACTCCAGACCATTCTGTTTCATACATTTGACTCAGATTATTTAACTCTGTTTGATAAACATTTTGAGTATATTTCAACAAGCGCTTTGATGTTGTTTTCCTTAAAGAACAATTCATCCGTATTGCAATATCGTCAGCATATTGTGACACATTTGCCTTGTTGGGAATTGAATCTTTCAGATCGTGTGTTAACAAATTAAAAAGTATAGGTGGAATTATAGACCCCTGAGGAATTCCTAAATCTATAGTTTTCAATGATGAATATCTGTTTCCAACTCTTGCAGCGATTTTTCTGACTGAAAGAAAAGATCTGGTATAATCAAAGATATGTCATAAAAGACCAATGTTCTTTATTTTGTATAAAAACTCTTGTATGCCATACCCAGTCGTATGCTTTTTTTCACATAAAAAGGTGGCAAGGACACTTTTTCTTTTCACACACTGACTTTTCATATTTGTAGCCAATTGTACAGGTTGTCCTTGTTGATCGACCCTTTCTGAATCCAGCTTGATTATTTGGAATAATGTTTTTTTTTCCTTAAAAATATGTAGTCTATTAAGTATTTTTTTTCTATCACCTTACTGATATGTGAATTCAGAGAAACTGGTCTATGACTTAAGACTTCTTTGCGGGGTTTAGCTTGTTTTAACAATGGTACCACAATAGACTGTTTCCAAATCTTCAGAATTGAAACTGATAACCAACATTTTTAAAACAGTTTATGTACAATGTAAAGCCATGATTCAGGTAAATGATTTGATATAGTGTAAAACACTCCATCCAGACCAACTGAAGTCTTTTTGGTTCCAAGAAACCTCAATGCATCATTTAGCTGCTCCATGCTTAGAGGCGCATTAATGTAACCACTGTTACCATGATGGGTGTCTATACTTTTCTGGCTGTATTTCTTTTTTCCTGAACGATTCTCTTTCTCTCGGAAGAGAATCAAATTAGCTAGTTTTAGCAAATATGGGAACAAACGCTTCAGTTTCTCTTTTTCCGACGGAAAATCAACGTTATTTACCTTGACGGACCATTTTTGGCCGGTCCCAAATTGTGGGGACAATTCTGAAGTGGCACAAGTTTGCCTGTTAACCGGTTGACCCATTTATCTGGCAGCTACTCACCCGCGTGTTGTGTCAGTCAGGTCAGCGAGGATTTCCCTTCGGTCTCTGCATATCTGCCGGCCTAGAAACATCAAACAGTGCCGAAGAGAGACTGGGAACTTTGTTTTGTGGCAATCAGGTATGTTTCAGTAGTTTAACGGAAGTTAGGGTTTGTACTAATGGAGATGGTTTTTCTTGCAGGTGGTCGTGAATTTTCCAGTTCTTAGTGAAGGCCTAAAATATTTAATTGTTCCCTTGATTGATCGTGTGATTGACAAGACTTGACGACACATAGGGTGACAGTAGGAAGTTGTGGTTAATGAATGCATAAGTCGAGAGGTGGATGCGAAGAATGAGTGAAGGGATGGAAGAGAGAATATGAATATTTATATGTAATTGGACACGTCTATTGATGGTGATGTGGAAAAGTAAAAACATTCTTTTCTTGATAAAAGAGACAAATGGAAATCGTTCCTGTTTATGTAATAATTGTATTCTTGGTACTTTGAAAAGTGTTACGCGTGAAAATCGTTTTCTTCAATGCAATCACTCATGGTGTTAATCGAGGATTTTATTTTATTGTAATGCACCCATTCTATTGAAACTTAGTAGATTATATTATATTTCTCCCCAAATTCCAGTGAAACGTATTATGTGAAGAGTGACTGCTAGTGACAAACAAGGACGATAAGTATACAGGAAGTAGGCTACATAATCAAGGTAGTTATCAGTTTGCAAGGTTCGGTGAGGCCCCCGAGTCCGACCCGGAGCTGATTGCCACCGGGTGTAGGGGTACAGCCGGTGCCCCAGCCGCTGTCTCCGCCCTGTTGACGTGGAGAGGCTGACCACCAGGTCAATAGAAGATTCGTGTGTTGAAGGACCTCAACATTATCCGTCGCCACGACGTGGAGGAGTTGGCCGCCAGATCGGTTGCTCAACGTGTGTGTGTGTGTGTGTGGGTGTGCGTGTGTGTGTGTGTGTGTGTGTGTGTGTGGTGTGTTCTTTTGCTGTCGCGTGGGTGTTCCGGGGAGGACTCCACGAACTGCATCCGTCAGCGGCTCTGTGTACTGTGTGAAGACTGTGACGTGGGCTGGACGCAGCCAGGTATACGAAATGTCTGTTAGGACATTCCTGAAGACGCCAACAAATATTTAACATATCAGTTTAGAGAGCGACGGTAAAAGCTCTCCGTGTGGTTGTATGCCCTTACTGAATGCGACGTGTATCAATATCTCTTGTGCCCGTTTATTTACATAATGGTAATATATGTTTGTTGTGTTTTATGGCTCAGGCAGCATAAAAAAGACAGTTAACTTGTGTGTTGCCTGGCTGTCTATGTTCGTGTGGTGTGGGTGTGTGTAGAAAAAAAAAGTCGTTACACGCATCCAAACTTTTTCTAGTGAGAGTCAGACAGTAAAACACGCACTACCACACCATCCGCAACATTTACCTTAATCGGATAAGAACGTAAAAAAATGCCATTTTTTCATTTCTTCAGCCTTCTGCCACACGTTTTCATATCTTTGCAACGACGGACTTCATTTCTACAAAAAGTTCTCCAATATGTTCGCTTTGCCTTTGCTGTTATTCTGTTAGCAACATGTTTTGCATGTTTCATTATAATGTGATGTTCTTCGCACCTGTCGTTTAGCCATAACTTAAATGTGAGCTTTTCATAATCAACTGACTTCTGGCATTCTAAATTCCACCATGGATTCCCTTTAGTTTTCCTGCTACTAAAATCTTTTTATAAATAGTTTTTTTTCTGCAGTCTCTAAAATTACTTTACAAAATATGTCATAGAAGATTAGCTATATCTTCGTGTTCCACATTACGATCTGCATGTAAATTGAGTAGACTTTGAAAATACTCCTAGTCAGCGAAAGCATAATTTAACTTTGGTTTGACGACGTCTCTTTTTTACAACAAACATCTAACTCGTTACTCAGTTGAATGACTATTGGCAAATGGTCACTTTCTAGTGTGTCATCTTCAGTTTCCAAAGTGGTATTTGTGGCTAACTGGTGATGCTAATGTTAAATCGATAGCAGTTGCTCTGTGTGTAGAAACGTCGGGTATTCTTGTTATGCGACCATTTTTGGGAAAAAGTAAATAACCTTCATGTAAACGAAAATACATCAGCAATAATATCCCTATGGATGACTGGTTTCAACACTTCAAAACTTTACTCGAAAAAGAAAGTGAACCTGATGAGGACGAATTGAATGTTGATGGTAATGATAATTATTTCAACCGACCAATGTCAAAAGAAGTAGTTCATTTAGCAATTAGAACGATAAAGATTAGAAAAGCTGCTGGACCGGATGAAATAATAGGAGACTTGTTAAAAATGCTGGTGATTGTGTTGCAGATTTCTTTGTCACATTTTTAATGATCTGTTTCAGAAAGGTATATTTCCTGACACGTGGACAGAAGTACTGTGCTTCCTCTGCACAAAAAGGAGATGCCAACAACTCTAACAGTTCCAGGGACATTTCCTTATGCAATATCAGTAGCAAAATTTATAGTACAGTTATTAAAAGTATCAAGAGCAACATAAACATCCTCGTCAAAAAGAGCAGTAGCTCTTCCAGTCAATGACAGTATATATTTGCTGTGTTGAATGTCAGATTTGCTCGCTAAATAAATAAGCATGATTATCCTGTCACTGGATGTTTTTTAGTTTTAGTAAACTGCGTTTTTTGTCTACATATTTTTTATTTTTATTGTTTTGAAGGGAACCAATGATAAATTTAATAGGTAGATGGTCAGAATCAACTTGTTCAGCTACATGAAGTTTACAAGACAGATTGATAACAGCAAACAAATCACAAGATGCTGAAAAATAGTCGTTCACACTGCTTCCAGCTTCTGATACGTATGCCTAATGACCTTATGGTGACCTTTACATACACATTCAAAATACACAGATCAAGGGATGTACACATATTTAACAACATCATACCATATATGTTTAAGCATATATACTCAGTACATCTGTTACTCATACCTGGTCTGTGGTTTAATTTATAATTATTGACAATGTCATGTACATTAAAATCTTGTGGAATGTCAGATAAAATAAAAAAAATACCTCAGGCAGAGACAATAACGCGTCAGCAATACAGTCTTCTAGATCAGTAATGCCATTATCAATTTCGTCGAAAGAATAACATAATGAATTTTCAGGTGGTACATAACTACAAATATACAAAACATCTTTTAATAAGCCAGAAATCCACCACGAATCAGAAACAAAATAGCGTTTTTATTGTCAGTATGCATCTTCTGAATGTACGGCAGAAGCTCCTTTTTGACAAGATGCCTAATCCCATCAGAGCGCCTTCCTTGTTTTGTGAAACGAATTGCAAGTTTACAGAACACTTTACATTTTTTTATAGACAGTATATTGAAAATCAACCCCAAATGGTTCAACAGAACATAAATTCGAAAGAAACTGTATAGGGCACAAAATCTTCACTAACACGTTTTGAAAGCAGACCACTAACGTTCCGGTGTAAGAACAATATATCCTTTCCATTTGTTCCCGAACTGTTTGTATTGTCTTGACCTCTCACACGATCTTGACTTTGTCACTTTCATTATACAGAGTCAGAATTGCTTCCACAGATTTCTGAAAAAAAACAAACAAACAAACAAACGAACAGACAGACGAAGAGCTATTATCCATAAAGAAATAATTACTTTTATCAGACAAAGGGGCCATACAAAATTGTCAGGACGGAGACTGATTTCATCACAAGCTATGCAACTGTTGTCGTGGTTATCAAAATGACTCATTTTCTCTGCCTTGTGTTTCGCTAGCATTATTTATGCGAACACTGTCACAAGCACCTGCCAGTGATAACTCTGTGTGACAAGTCAGCGCTCAACCTGCACGCGAAGTTTTCTCAAACAATTTTTCAGGCTGCTGGTGTCAGACTAACTTGTGTTCCCTCTACTACATTTACAGTTTCATGGACATTAAATCTGGATCATTTCAATGGAGGCTTATTTTTATGATAAGGTTGGCCGGTTCTCTAAATAACGTTTGAGGTTGTCTCTCTGATCTAAGTAGTATTTCTCACTGTCTATTATAAGATGGCCCAAACCATTAAAAACTATTTTGTTTCGATTTTCGAAGCCTTCAAATGCATTATGAGTTTGTTTTTTTCTCCTGATTTCTCATTCTAGCTTGGGAAAGTCATCACCAAAATACACACAGCTTTTAGCTTGCGTCTAGCATCCAGTAGTCGCTCATTGTCCTTGTAGAAATAACTGACTAAGTGTACAGAATTAATTGAAAGTGAAGGAATGTAAATACGAAAATATATGCCTCTTTAAAAAAAAAAAAAAAAAAAAAAAAAAAACCTCCAAGCCAGTTAAGAGTATGTAATCGTAGCGTCTGCGTTTTCATCAAAAATTAATTTTTAATACTCTAAGATACCATCAATATTTAGTGATAAGTAATTAATTGTAGGAATGGCTAGCAATTATTCCTATTCTTCTTTTGTGCGTTTATATGTGTTTTTGATTTGCTTCTGTTGCTCTTGTTTACAATCTTTCATTTATTCTGTCAAGAATTTAGTTGTATTTTCCATTATCTAAACCTGAATTGAAAATTGAAGTATCATTTAAAAATAAAAGTACAGCAGTCAATGATAGGGGAGTCTGGTTTTCTGTTCAGCTGGCACTGCATTTTAAGAACTCACCAATACCATCCGGTCCAGCAGCTGTACGGTGTTTAATTTTCCCAATGGCATACAAAACTTCTCCTTTAAAAATTGGGCGATTGAAATACATTTCCATTTCTTCATAATATTCACATCGTAATTTATCATCAACACTTGTATCGTTTGTCAGAAGTATTTTAAAATGGTCGAACCAAATAACTATACTGATGCTATTTGGAAGCTGATTTTGTTTTAAAGAAATCTTGTTCACAGTGTCCCAAAACTGTTTTTGACTATTTACAGATGATAGTAATTCTGACATTAGATTTTCATTATTTTTTTTTCCTCTTTCTCTTTTGTCAATACCTATATTCACGTCTTGCCTTGCAGTACTCGTGGCGAGCTTCAGCGCCATGCGAACGCAGAGATTTATTCAGCAATCTACGAGCATGTGATTTACAGGCTCCACACTCTGCACCAAACCAATCTTTGGGTCTATCACTCTAATGCACCTTACTTGTTTTTTCATGCATTCCGCAGCTTCCTGTATACATATGTTAAAGTAGCACAGTGCTTCGTTGATATCAAGAGAGAGAGAGAGAGAGAGAGAGAGAGAGAGAGAGAGAGAGAGAGAGAGAGAGAGAACACTTTTTATCATCCACCAGAGAGAGAGAGAGAGAGAGAGAGAGAGAGAGAACACATTTTATCATCCATGCAGAGAGAGAGAGAGAGAGAGAGGAGAGAGAGAGAGAGAGAGAGAGAGAGAGAGAGAGAACACTTTTTATCATCCATCAGAGGAGGAGAGAGAGAGAGAAGAGAGAATAGTTATGACTCGTGCATGTTTCTCAATACCGGTCCTGGTCACGAGAAATGATGAAAAGGCAAAGAGACGTAGATTAAAATCAGCTTCAAGGTGACACATGTGTGTGTGTGTAGAGAGAGAGAGAGAGAAAGAGAGAGAGAGAGAAAGAGGAGAGAGAGAGAGAGAGAGAGAGAGAGAGTAGTTATGACTCATGCATGTTTCTCAATACCGGTCCTGGTCACGAGAAATGATGAAAAGGCAAAAGAGACGTAAGTTAAAATCAGCTTCAAAGGTGACACATGTGTAATAGCGCATATGAAAATGCCATTCATGACAACATACATTTTCTCCATTTTAGAGGTGTCACTTGTAATAAAGGAAGCGACAGGGGAGATTTTCGGTCTGTGGGTGGTTTTTTTTTCCCCCCGTTTCAGAGGTGTCACATATGCAATATCACAAATGACAGATGAGATTCTTATTGTCTGCGTGTCACCGTCGTCTCTAAGGTGTCACATTTGTGCTAATTTAAACAACATATTCTGTTCTCCGCGTGTGGCGTTACCCCCGTTTGAGAGGTGCTGCACAAGCGAATAAACATATACATTTTATGGTTTCTATTAGCGGGAAGAAAAGAAAAACCAAACAAGAATACAATTGAATGTATTAGGGCAGTGGGGAAGGTGGGTAGATGATTGGAGTTGGATCCTTGTTGAGAGGTGAGCAGAAAACACATGCAGTGTGTGTGTGTGTGTGTGTGTGTGTGTGTGTGTGTGTGTGTGAGTGTGTGTGTGCGTGTGTGCGTGTGTGTGTGTGTGTGTGTGTGTGTGTGTGTGTGTGTGTGTGTGTGTGTTTTGTCCACGCTCATGCGCACATGCATGTGTTTGCGTGTGTGTGTGTGTGTGTGTGTGTGTGTGTGTGTGTGTGTGTGTGTGTGTGTACGCGAGCAAGCTCGTGCAGTTGTGTGTTTGCGCGCGCGCGTGTGTGTGTGTGTGTTCTTTTACACTTCCCTCTTCCTATGGTCTGTCTTTACAAAACTCAATTAAGTACTTGTGTTCTTTGATTCTTCCTTTTTTATATACTGTTCCTTATTTTTGTCTAGATGTAGCCAGGCAATGTACAAGTACTTTCCTCTAAACCCCCAGTCTTTCATAATCTGTTTCTGATCACCATCCATACTCCCCCTGTGTCGGTACTCGTGCTTTTCTTTACACCCCTTTTCAATAAGCTTTTCTTTATTCCTACCCATATACAGCCTGGAATGGTACTGGACTTTTCCTTCAAACTTCCCTTTATCATACACTGGTCCTTATCCCTACCTTCGCACAGCCTGAATAAGGAGCTCGTCAGTTCCTTTGTTTTCCTTTAATATGCACCGATACTCATCTCTACTCGTACAGCCTGAAGCGATTCCCGAGCTTTCATTGATACTATCATAAGCTATTCTTCTTCTCTACTCTCACACAATCCGAACGAAATATTTGTGACTTTCTTTATACCTCTCTTTACCGTAAACTCCCTTCTGAACTAACACACACAGCCTGAATCTGTACTCGTACTTTCCTTCATTTTCCCCCCTCATGATTGCTGTTTTGTTTAATATTTTTATCTTTTGTTTTCCGCGTATGAGGGCTAATGCTCCTGCTGACACTCCCTGTAAAGACAGGCAAGGATTAATCCCATCTACTCAACAAAGGGAGTGGAGCTTTGTGTGTATGGCCAGTTTTATTTTCATCCCGCCATTAAGGCAGCCATTCTCCAATTTCGGGAAGGTGCATGCTATGTGTAACGTGTCACCCATACCAACGGCTAAACTGGCCTTCTGTTCCGAAAGTTGGTGATGGGATTTTACGTGTGTGCAAGATGTTATACATGCGTTCACACACAGAACCTCGGTTCATAGTCCCATTCGAAGGACAGAATGAGAAATGGAGTCAGAACCAATGTTAACTCCGAGAGAAAAGCCCTCAGTACCGAAACGGCCCGGCGGAGATTCGAACCCGCAACCCCAGGATCACCACAATTACGAGTCCGGCGTTCTACCACCGAGTTGTTCCGGCCCCCTCCCTTCATAATAATCCTCCTAATCCCTACCCACATACAGCCTGGATCTGCGTACGTCCTTTTCTTTATTCCTCCCTTTGTCATAACCAGCTCCTCATTTCTTCTCCCATACGACCTGAATCTGTACTCGTACTTTCCTTCATACTTCCCTCTGTCAAACCTTGTTCCATAGTTCTGCCACACACACACACACACACACACACACACACACACACACACACACACATGCACGCACGCACACACACACACACACACACACACACACACACACACACACACACACACACACACACACACACACACACACACAACCTGAATCTTTGCTTGTACTTTCCTTTATTCCTCCCTTTGTCATGAACTGTTCTGTATCTACTAATACACAGCCTGAACCAGCACTTGTGCTTTCCTGTATAACTTGCTTTATCATATCCTGTTCCTCAGTCTGTTCACCCACGGAGAGCCTGAACTAGTGGTGCAGTTTTCCTTTTTACCTGTTTGTGCACCTGCGAAAGTATTACAGCTAAAGAACCCATCTCGAAATTCCAGATTCTATCATCTCTCCTGAAGGCCCACTCATGCGCCATAGCCCACATGATGGTAAGGCACCCATGACATGCAGTCATCCTAAAAGTCTCTTCTCCTCTATTGCTGGTTCTGCTATAATTGATGTTGTCTTAAAGTAGTCAGATACAAACTCTGTAATCGGGCAGAGAGACAAAAATAGTACATGTCCTATGAGGAAGGCAACTGGCCCATGCTTCTAACGAATGCTGCTTACTACTCCCATCCATCCTACACACAGGCAGACAGGAGGGCCGCAGAAGAAGCAAGCAAAATACTCTCGAAAGGATGCCGCAAGGTTGCCCTCTACCCTGAGCTTTCGAGTACGCCCAGCCACAACGACAACAGAGATTTATCTGACTGACTGATGACTTTTCAAGATGAGTATTGTCAAACAGAACACACGGGAGAACAGAAACAAACACAAGTCATCTTAGTGTGACTGTTGTCTAAGGCAATCTTAGTCAAGGAGGGCGACACAGATTGTGAATTTCTAATGAGGGAGATGGCTTTTGTTCCTTGTTTGCCCAGAGTAATGTGTGGCTTTGCACCTGTCAAATGGCTGTCAGAAGAAGCATACATTTGAAATTATGGGCATGTTGAATCATATTACCGTACAATTAGAAGTAGCCATTTTCATTTTGTTACTTTCCCTTGAGGAAAAGAAGGAATAAAAGACCTTTCTAACAGTTCCTAAAAAGAATAAAAAGAAAGAAAGAAAATCCCCGAAAACAGAATATTATTACCAAATTTAGATTGCAGTACAATACTTACTATTCAGCAAGGACTTAAAAAGAATAACAGCTTGCTTTGAGTTCTGTTTTTGTTTATGTTGTTTATTTCTGTCTGAAACTCCAGTCAACAGTATTTCGCTTTTCCTCTAGCTATACAGAATTTTAAAAGGTATGCGCTTGTGCGCGTGCGTGCATGCGTGCTTGCGTGCGGACGCGCGCACGCGTGTGTGTGTGTGTGTAGGGGGGGGGGAGCGTACGTGCATGCCTATGTATGCGCGTGCGCGCTCTGTGTGCGTGCATGCGTGCGTGCGTGCGTGTGCGTGCGTGCATGTGTGTGTGTGTGTGTGTGTGTGTGTGTGTGTGTGTGTGTGTGGTTGTGTGTGTTGTGTTGAATCAAATATGAGCAGCAATTATTCAAAAAATACGTTAAAAAAAAAACAAAGAAACAAAAGTAAATCAAATACTGAACAGTACGTAGACATTCATAAAGTATTTATCGCCGAGGCAGTTGGTGCATGGTGCGTGCATTCTGGAGTGTTATCTGTGTGCATCGCGTGCGCGCGTGTGTGCGTGTGCTGTGGTGTGTGTTGTGTGTGTGTTCTGTGTGATCGTCGTCGCGCGTGTGTGCGCGCGTGTGTGTGTGTGTGTGTGTGTGTGTGTGTGTGTGTGTGTGGTCGTGTTGCGCGACGTGCAGTGTGTGTGTGTGTGTGTTGTGGTGTGTGTTGTGTGTGTGTGTGGTGTGTGTGTGTGTGGTGTGTGTGTGTGTGTGTGTGTGTGTGTGTGTGTGTGTGTGTGTGTGTGTGTGTGTGTCGTGTGCGCGTATGCGTACGTTCTTTTATCTACGTGTGTGCACACATGTATGTATGTATGTATGTATGTATG
>CM065716.1:81842432-81872432 GCA_033310375.1 Conus canariensis | reverse complement strand
CATTGGATCATTTTATGGAAAGTGTAGGTATTTTTTATATTCCAGTCATCCGATAGTGTGTGACACGGCAGAATGTACTGTCTGTCCGTCACCCAGCCTTGGGTGACTCGGCTCGAGGGAAAGAAATCCCGTCACCCACGATTAGGTGACACGGCTGGTAAAGGTATTATATTAAGGCACTGAATTCATAATCGTTGCTAGACGTGGATAAAACTAGCTTTCCTAGAGTGGATGGAAATTCTCACCTATTGTCCATTCCATTTTTGTTCGGTTCTTTGATGTGTGTAAAAGAGGGAAAACAACCGAATTAGTTTTTACATACCACCTCACTCGAGACTTGCGGCTTCTAAATATTGTTCATACCACAACTCGTTGTTTGTTTTTTCATGTAATGCACAGCAACGTGAATGCAAAAATGGATAAAATTAGAATCGAATGGTGTCTTTAACAGTAGCTACTTGCTACTCCAGAGAGAGAGAGAGAGAGAGAGAGAGAGAGAGAGAGAGAGAGAGAGAGACAGACAGAGACAGAGAGAGAGAGAGACAGAGAGAGACAGAAGACAGAGAGACGCTTGACGCTTGACGCGCGCTTTCACGCCGCGACATTTATTGTGGGGCCCTCGGCCCGTCCACAGGAGTACGCAACATACATTACAACATGACAACAACAAAAACATTGATTGAAAAGTTGATTGTAAAATATTTTGTTTTCTGTTTAGAATTTCTATTTTTCCTATATCGTCAGTATTACTATTACATATGGGTTTCTCTCGTTTTTAAGGCATAGAAGATGTACATTGCAATATCTCTTATGATTTCAGTATTATCGTTTTGTAGCAGACTTTCCAGTGTGATTGCGTTTCTATTACTAAAATGTTTGAAAATGTATTTTGTTCGCGATTGCCTGTAATTGGGACACCACATTAAGAAGTGCATTTCTGTTTCTACTGTTGGGCAGAAGGGGCATGTTGTTATAGCTTGATTATCTATATATTTTTTATTGCCATGCAGTTCGTTTATTCCTAATCGTAATCTTCTCAATGCTTTTCTAAACTTCGCGATTGTGATTGCGCGAAAGTATTCTTCAGTTTGGTGTATAGTTTTAAACGTATGATATGTTGCAAATCGTTCACTATTCGCTATTTTGTTATGCCAGTTCTGTTTGTAACAATCTATGATTCTTTGTTTTAGTGTTATGATAAATCTTTGCTCGTTTTCTACGCCTTCATTCAACCAGACTTCAGAGAAGCCATACATATCCAAACAGCGTTTAATTTCCAGCGCCCAGTTCTGTGGTTTGTCAATTTCTGTTTTTTCTCTCTCATATGCTTGTCTAGGTATCCTGTCTGGAGTCATCTTCATTATTTTGAACCAATATCTGATTGCTTTTATTGAACTATCTATACTCATCGGATATCGTCCTAGTTCTCCGTATACTAAGTTGTTTGGCGTTTTTCTCCCTACCCCCATGTATCTTTTACATGCGAATAAATGTATATTTTCCACCGCTGAATAACGAGTCAAACCCCATACTTCTGCTGCGTACAGTAGCAGTGACTTGACCTGTGTATCAAATAGCTTAAAAAATATATTTATATCTAAGTGTCCTAAACTATACATTGTTTTCATTATTTCACCTATTTTCCCTTTCGCCCTTCCTGCATATTCTGAAAGTGAAATATCTACTGAGAGTTTAGTCGTTAGAGTAAAACCTAAATATTTGTAGCTGTTTACTACCTCAATTTCTTCCCCTTTGTAATTCCATTTTTCTAGTCTGCCAAGGTATCCTCCTTTTCTAAAGACCATGATTTTTGTTTTTTGGAGATTAACCTTTAGTCCAATGCGGTCCGAGGCTTCCTGTAGGTTCTTAATTTGGTTTTGCAGACCTGCTGGTGTTCTTGATATTAAAGCTATGTCATCAGCGAATAGAAATGAAAATATTTCTGCCTTTCCGGGTAAGAATTGATATCCGTGTCTTCCTTTAGCTGTGACATTGTCTGCAACTTCTGTAATTAGTAATGAAAAGATTAGGGGGGACAGTAAGCACCCTTGTTTCACTCCTGTGCGACATTCAAAGAATTCTGTTAGTTCGGTTCCATGTCTTACACATGCTTGTACTGTTTTATAGATAGCTTTTAGCATGTTAAGCATCTTCGTAGATATTTTGTGTTTCTGTAGGATTTCCCAGAGTTTTTCTCTATTTACTGTGTCAAACGCTTTCTGATAATCAATGAAGGCTACATACAATTTACTTCTTCTTCTGCCGTGTAGGCAGTTACTTATCATGGATGTTAGTGTGAAGATATGATCTACTGTTGAGAAATCTTTCCTGAAGCCTGCCTGTTCTTTGCTAATTTTATTTTCTGCTTCTGCCCAATCATATAGTCTTCTGTTTAATATTGCTGTGTAAATCTTGCTTATGATGCATAATAAGGATATTCCTCTATAGTTTCCTGGATTCTGTCTATCTCCTTTCTTGTGTAGTGGTATAATCACCGCCCTTGACCATTCTATGGGGAAGTAGCTATCTTGGTATAACTTGTTGAATAATTTCGTTAAGAATGGCACTATATTTTGTCCTATGGTTTTAAGAAATTCAGGAGGGATTTCATCAATACCTGGTGATTTGCCTTTTTTAAAATTTTTCTGTAGCTGATCTTACTTCGTTTTCGGTTATCTCTTCGTCTAATTCTTGTACTTGAATTTCGTTTAACACTTCTTCTTCTTCTTGTGGTCCTTCTTCTCTATCGTTTAGTATTTCTGTGTCATGTGGATTCAAAATGCTTTCGAAATGCGTTTTCCACTGTGTAATATTAATAGATGGTAATGTGTTCTTCTTCCTTCTAACACTTTTTATGGTGCTCCAGAACATTCGGCTGTCCTTGCGATTTTGTACTAGTGTGTCGTATGTTTGCTTTTTATACTGTTGTTTCTTTTCTCTAATTGTTTCTTTGTATACTGCTCTTTTGTTCCTGTAAGCCTCTCTCCTTACTTGATAAATGGTTGGGTTTTTATCCTTTTTCGTCCATGTCAGTCTATTGAGTGCTTGTTTTGCTTCTTTCTTTTTGATTTGACATTTTTTATCATACCAGCTGTTTGTAGTCTTACATTTTCCTCCTATACCTATTGTTCTGTACATGTCTTTCCCTGCCTCTTTTAATAGCTTATTAAATCTGTCTATACTCGTGTCTAAATCTCTCTCTATTTCTTCTGTTATTTGCGCCATTGTTTGTTTTGCCTCTTCCGATTCTATGAACTGGACATACTGTTGTTGTTTTGTGGGATCCCACTTTAGTTTCTTCACGTAAGATTTCTTGCCCTCGTTCTCTTGTGCGTTAGACAGTGTACTTTGTAATTCCGTCATAATAGGCATATGCTGAGCTTCAACTCTCTCTACTATCCGACACTTATTCACATTTTCTAACAGTTCAACAGAACATATATAGTAATCTATAATACTGTTACCCCTTTCGGAATAAAACGTGTATGCATCGTCGAACTTTCCCATACAAAGACCATTTAGTGGCGTTACATTAAATGTTATACAAAATTCTATTAGTTTCTTGCCAAAACCATTTGTGTGGGGATCTTTAGACCTACGTGCATACACGTCCTGTTCTCTTCCTGTAATCTCATTTTCATCATCGATACTCAAGCTCCATTCCCCAATACGAGCGTTAAGATCTCCTCCAATGATGTAATGGAAGTTGTTTTCTTGTTCTGTTTGTGCAAATATATATTGTTCAATTAGTTCTAGTGTGCATGAGTAATCTTTGTCAGAATATCGACTATCTACTGGATGTACATATGTACCTAAAAACAAAATGTCTTTTTCACAATGCAATAGACTTTTCATTAACTTCACACAGAGTACATTTTCCATGTCAGTATTTATCAGCTGGACATATTCAGATAACTCTTTTTTATCAACAGGATTGTTCCCCCCAAGGGTCTTCCCATTCTAGTAAATTTGACCGCTGGACAATGTAATTGCAAAAACTCCTGGAATTTTAATTCGAAATCAAAAAATTTAGAAGTAAATGTTTCTGTTAAACAGCACAGATCAAAAGATGTGATAAATTAAAAAAAGTCTGGTTCCGTTAACTTATCCCCAAAGAGCAAAACTCAAGTGACATTAGCCAGTTCAGGCCAATATCACTACTGAACGTCGAAGGGAAAATCTTCTTCTCTGTCATGGCAGCAAGGCTGACCAAGTACCTGATGGAAAACAAGTACTTGGATGTGTCAGTCCAGAAAGGTGGCATCCCAGGCGTGGCGGGCTGTGTAGAACACGCCACAATGATCTGGGACGCAATCCAAAAAGCAAAAACAGAAAAGAGAGACCTGGACGTAGTGTGGCTTGATCTGGCAAACGCATATGGATCTGTGCCCCATGAGATGATATAGTTGGCTCTTGAGATGTACCATGTGCCAAAGAACATCCGCGACATGCTCAAGAAGTACTTCAATGGCTTCTCAATGCGGTTCTCTACCAAGGAGTACACAACAGACTGGATCAACTTGGAAGTGGGTATTGCAATGGGCTGTGCAATTTCCCCAATACTGTTCGTGCTGGCAATGGAACTCATCTTGAAAGCAGCAACAAACAACGCGAGACAAACAGACCTTGGCGATGGATACAAGATGCCTCCTCTCAAGGCCTTCATGGATGACACTACAGTGATTTCATCCAGAGAAGACGAGACACGTCATGTGCTGGAGAGGCTGGACGACATAGTTGCCTCATCCAGAATGAAGTTCAAGCCAAAGAAATCACGGAGTCTCTCACTGAGGAAAGGAAAAGTGCCGGATCTGTGGTCTTCAGTGTTGCCAACCAGGCCATTCCAACAGTCACAGAAGAACCAGTCAAGAGCCTTGGAAGATGGTATGATGATACGCTGAAAGACACACAAAGAGCAAAAGAAACCAAGCAGATGGCGGAGGAAGGCTTGGAGACCATTGACCAGTGTGGGCTCCCTGGCAAATACAAGGTCTGGTGTCTGCAGTTCATGCTGATACCAAAGCTGCTATGGCCTCTGATGATATACGACATCTGCACCAGCATAGTGGAGGCAATGGAAGCCAAAATCAACAAGTTCACAAGGAAATGGCTTGGTGTCCCACCCTGTCTGACTAACATAGCGCTGTACTGTCGCCAAGCAAAGCTGAAACTACCCCTGAAATCCATCCTGGAGGAATACAAAGCAGGGAAGATCAGACTTCAAAGCATGCTGGAGGACTCAGGAGACAAGGTGGTAGAAGCAATTAAGCCCCAGCTGAAGACAGGCAGAAAATGGAAAGTTCAAGAGGCGATGGATTCTGCAAAAGAAAGTCTCAAGATCAGAGAAATAACAGGACACACACAGACCAACAGACAGGGACTGGGGGTGACCAAAACTGAATGGTGGTCAAAGGCCAAAGGAAAAGCCAAAAGAGACATGATGATTCAGGAGATGAGAAAAGAAGAAGACCAAAAAAGACTCCAAAAAGCAGTCCAGCAGAGCCAGCAAGGGCAATGGACAACGTGGGAGAATGCACTCCAAAGAAGTCTCACTTGGAATGACATTTGGCACATGGCCCCTCTCAGGATCAGCTTCATTCTCAGATCTGCATATGACCTTCTGCCCTCAAATGCAAACCTGGTGAAGTGGGGGAAAACAGACGATCCTGCATGCCCCCTCTGCCATGAAAAACAAACAGTGGAGCATGTCCTAAGCTCATGTAAAGTAGCCCTGGCTCAAGGAAGGTACACATGGAGGCACAACCAAGTGCTCAAAGAAATTGTACAAGTAGTCTGGGCTAGTACCAACACCACAAAAGGGAAAATCAGGACTCCAAAAGCACCCGCAACATTCTTCACGGCAGGAGGCAGCAAATCATGGCCAAGAACAACAGTGCCACTCGAAACATGCAGGCAGAGTCTGCTGGACGGGGCAGATGACTGGGAGTGCACTGCAGACCTCCCAGAATGGAAGAGTCACCCAGAGATCATCAGCAAGAGTGGCATGAGACCAGACATAGTAGTCCACTCTAAGTCAACCAAGCAGCTGATCATGATCGAGCTCACGGTGCCATATGAGAACAGAATGGAGGCAGCTCAAATCTACAAGACTGAAAAGTATGCTGATCTGGCAAACAGCCTGAGGAGAGAAGGCTATCAGGTCAAAGTCCTCACTGCAGAAATTGGAGCTAGGGGGTTTGTAGGAACGTCTGCATACAGCCTCATGAAACAGCTCTCAGTTGCAGGGAAGGAAAAAACCAGAGCCCTGAAAGCAATGGCAGAAGCGGCAGAGAGGTGTTCAAGCTGGATCTGGTCAAGGAGGAACAAAAGTGAACTTCATAAGGCTTAATTTCCCTACAAATATCAGGTGTCCCTGTGGCTCAGTGGTTAAAGCGCGAGTCATTAAGTGGAAAATGAGCATGTCCAGAGGGTCATGGGTTCGAATCCCAGCCATGGCTCGTCCCAAGATGGGAAAAAAAGGGGCAGCAGAGGGACATCCGGAGTCATGAACCGGGTGTGGCCCAACCCCCCTAGAGTGTCAGGAGATAAGGGCCGAAACACTTGCTTGAAGGGGGCTTCTCTTCTGAGGACTCTCTGCTGCCACGCTCTCCACGAGTTTCTTTCTACTGATGCATGGGTAAACCATTGACTTCCGGGAATAGGCCGGAGGACGTCCGGGAAAGACCGGAGGACACTGGGAAAGACCAGAACCAAGGGCTCTGTGGGCTGGCTCCCCACTTTGCCTTAAACATGTGGCTACTAAAATAAAAGGAAAAGATGCTCCCAGGATTCACCGAAAGGGGGAGAGAATGATGAATCCATCGGTGCTCAACCAATCATGACTGCAAATCCCAAACGGACTATGAACATGGACCAAATGGAATATCCATGTGTCTGTGGAAAGCGTTTCGCTACCACCCGTGGCATGAAGATCCACAGAACAAAGATGGGATGTGTGAAGACTCATCTGAATGAGCAGCAGCGCACTGCATCAGCAGATAAGACGTCGGAAGACCAAGGTCAGGATTTAAACCACAGTGCCAAGGACATCCACGCTGTTGGTTCGGATGAGGAATTTGCACAGGCCCTCGATGCCAGGCGCCTGAAACTCAACCTGCCACGAGCAAACGAAACTGAAGATTGGGAGAAACTGGATGCAAAAATCGTCCAAAGACTCGATGCACTGATAGGGAAAAGCACCCTGGAACACAAACTAGCCACATATGGGGACATTGTGTATGCCACATGTAGAGACGCCTATGGAGCAAAACTACCCAAAGAGAAAACACCTCCAAAGAAATCCAGACGCCAAGAAAAGATGGACAAGATCAGGGTCCAAAAGAAAAACCTCAAGATGCAAATGAAGACCGCACTGCCAGCTGAAAAACAAGGCTTGGAAAAACTGTGGAAAGACCTGAAAGAAAAACACAGTGCCCTCAGCAAAGCGGAATCTGCGAGGAAGAGGAAGAGCAAAAAGAAGAAGACACAAGAGCGCTTCTTCAGAGACCCCTTCCAGTTTGCCAGAACACTGTTTGAGCAGCCAAAATCTGGGACCCTAAGTGTGGACAAAGGAGTTCTTGAGCAGCATCTGAGGAAAACATACTCTGACCCACAGAGCAAAGCACCACTCGACATTCAAGGTCTGGTGTGGCCAACCAACCCTGAGGAACAGTTCAATGGCAAGCCTCCAACGTTGGCGGAAATCAAGAAGGTGGTCGACAAAGCCAGAGCCAAATCATCACCAGGGCCAAACGGAATACCTTACCAGCTTTACAAGAAATGTCCCAAGGTGCTGGAGTGGCTCCACAGGCTGCTGCGATCGGCTTGGAGAAACCAGAAGATCAGCGGCCAGTGGATGACGGCAGATGGTGTGTACATCCCCAAAGAGCAAAACTCAAGTGACATTAGCCAGTTCAGGCCAATATCACTACTGAACGTCGAAGGGAAAATCTTCTTCTCTGTCATGGCAGCAAGGCTGACCAAGTACCTGATGGAAAACAAGTACTTGGATGTGTCAGTCCAGAAAGGTGGCATCCCAGGCGTGGCGGGCTGTGTAGAACACGCCACAATGATCTGGGACGCAATCCAAAAAGCAAAAACAGAAAAGAGAGACCTGGACGTAGTGTGGCTTGATCTGGCAAACGCATATGGATCTGTGCCCCATGAGATGATACAGTTGGCTCTTGAGATGTACCATGTGCCAAAGAACATCCGCGACATGCTCAAGAAGTACTTCAATGGCTTCTCAATGCGGTTCTCTACCAAGGAGTACACAACAGACTGGATCAACTTGGAAGTGGGTATTGCAATGGGCTGTGCAATTTCCCCAATACTGTTCGTGCTGGCAATGGAACTCATCTTGAAAGCAGCAACAAACAACGCGAGACAAACAGACCTTGGCGATGGATACAAGATGCCTCCTCTCAAGGCCTTCATGGATGACACTACAGTGATTTCATCCAGAGAAGACGAGACACGTCATGTGCTGGAGAGGCTGGACGACATAGTTGCCTCATCCAGAATGAAGTTCAAGCCAAAGAAATCACGGAGTCTCTCACTGAGGAAAGGAAAAGTGGCCGGATCTGTGGTCTTCAGTGTTGCCAACCAGGCCATTCCAACAGTCACAGAAGAACCAGTCAAGAGCCTTGGAAGATGGTATGATGATACGCTGAAAGACACACAAAGAGCAAAAGAAACCAAGCAGATGGCGGAGGAAGGCTTGGAGACCATTGACCAGTGTGGGTTCCCTGGCAAATACAAGGTCTGGTGTCTGCAGTTCATGCTGATACCAAAGCTGCTATGGCCTCTGATGATATACGACATCTGCACCAGCATAGTGGAGGCAATGGAAGCCAAAATCAACAAGTTCACAAGGAAATGGCTTGGTGTCCCACCCTGTCTGACTAACATAGCGCTGTACTGTCGCCAAGCAAAGCTGAAACTACCCCTGAAATCCATCCTGGAGGAATACAAAGCAGGGAAGATCAGACTTCAAAGCATGCTGGAGGACTCAGGAGACAAGGTGGTAGAAGCAATTAAGCCCCAGCTGAAGACAGGCAGAAAATGGAAAGTTCAAGAGGCGATGGATTCTGCAAAAGAAAGTCTCAAGATCAGAGAAATAACAGGACACACACAGACCAACAGACAGGGACTGGGGGTGACCAAAACTGAATGGTGGTCAAAGGCCAAAGGAAAAGCCAAAAGAGACATGATGATTCAGGAGATGAGAAAAGAAGAAGACCAAAAAAGACTCCAAAAAGCAGTCCAGCAGAGCCAGCAAGGGCAATGGACAACGTGGGAGAATGCACTCCAAAGAAGTCTCACTTGGAATGACATTTGGCACATGGCCCCTCTCAGGATCAGCTTCATTCTCAGATCTGCATATGACCTTCTGCCCTCAAATGCAAACCTGGTGAAGTGGGGGAAAACAGACGATCCTGCATGCCCCCTCTGCCATGAAAAACAAACAGTGGAGCATGTCCTAAGCTCATGTAAAGTAGCCCTGGCTCAAGGAAGGTACACATGGAGGCACAACCAAGTGCTCAAAGAAATTGTACAAGTAGTCTGGGCTAGTACCAACACCACAAAAGGGAAAATCAGGACTCCAAAAGCACCCGCAACATTCTTCACGGCAGGAGGCAGCAAATCATGGCCAAGAACAACAGTGCCACTCGAAACATGCAGGCAGAGTCTGCTGGACGGGGCAGATGACTGGGAGTGCACTGCAGACCTCCCAGAATGGAAGAGTCACCCAGAGATCATCAGCAAGAGTGGCATGAGACCAGACATAGTAGTCCACTCTAAGTCAACCAAGCAGCTGATCATGATCGAGCTCACGGTGCCATATGAGAACAGAATGGAGGCAGCTCAAATCTACAAGACTGAAAAGTATGCTGATCTGGCAAACAGCCTGAGGAGAGAAGGCTATCAGGTCAAAGTCCTCACTGCAGAAATTGGAGCTAGGGGGTTTGTAGGAACGTCTGCATACAGCCTCATGAAACAGCTCTCAGTTGCAGGGAAGGAAAAAACCAGAGCCCTGAAAGCAATGGCAGAAGCGGCAGAGAGGTGTTCAAGCTGGATCTGGTCAAGGAGGAACAAAAGTGAACTTCATAAGGCTTAATTTCCCTACAAATATCAGGTGTCCCTGTGGCTCAGTGGTTAAAGCGCGAGTCATTAAGTGGAAAATGAGCATGTCCAGAGGGTCATGGGTTCGAATCCCAGCCATGGCTCGTCCCAAGATGGGAAAAAAAGGGGCAGCAGAGGGACATCCGGAGTCATGAACCGGGTGTGGCCCAACCCCCCTAGAGTGTCAGGAGATAAGGGCCGAAACACTTGCTTGAAGGGGGCTTCTCTTCTGAGGACTCTCTGCTGCCAAGCTCTCCACGAGTTTCTTTCTACTCTAATAATCCCCCCACATTCCAGCATGCAAAGGATAGGTTTCTTTTTCCACTCTCATCTTCCTTTCTTCTTTCATTCCCACTCGCTCTCTCTCTCTCTCGTTCCCACATTTATGTCGTATTCTGGTGTCTTTTCATTGTTCTCTTGAGTTCGTGTGGTCTGTGGTGCCTGTGTACGGCCGTGGCCTGCCCTTCATTTCTTACCTTTTCCTTCCTTCGTAGTTGAATTCGTGCGTGTGCTACTTGTTGTTTTACTGGGTGCCTTCGTACTACTGGTGTGTGAAAGTAAAGTTTTGTTTGTTTTGTGTTGTCCTCCCTTCTCTCCCTCCTCCCCACCAGCTCTGCCCCCCCTCCTCGCTGTCCGTCAACGCTGTACTACTGCATTGAATTCGCACTGTTTCGTCCAGAGTTGTTTGCCGCGAGCCGGGCGCCCTGGCGTTCGGTGCATCCGCGCCATCTCCACCCCCACCCCTGTCCAACCTCTCCCTTTCCCCCTCTGCTAGGCTGGCTCTGTCTTGTTTACAACATGTGACCACTTGTCTGTCGCGCCGCGGGTATGGTGTTGTGTCGATTGTCGCCTCGCCGACCACCGCGCGCGCTGCATCTACGCCAGACCTTGACCCCGGTGGGTCCCAGAAGGGTTCTGATTGGTCCTTGGGTTTGTTTTGGTTTTTGGATGTGTGTGCGGTGACCTGTGTGAACACATGGTTACTGTCTGAACTTGGGAGCGGGCTGACACGTGTTTCTGTGTTGTGTGTTACATTCATACCTTCATTCTTGCTTTCCTCAGACGCACCCCCTCTCCCATTTCCCCTCTCCTTTTCTCCCCCCACTGACACCTCTCTATTACCCTCTGCTCTATCTCTCTGTTTTTTGGGGATCTGCAGAGGTTCCAGTACCCTGTCCCAATCAACCCCTGATCTCCCTCCTCTCTCTCCTTCTCCTGACTCCCTCCATGCCATCATATTTTCACTCTCACATACACTCCCTTCTCCTGCCTCACTCTCTCTCACCACTTTCATCCCCACTGTCACTCCTACTGGCACTCATCATCTGTGTAATCTGCTCGGTTGCTTTCTTTCTTTCTCTCTTCCTTTCTTCATTCCACTCTTTCTCTCTTCTCAACCCATTTACCCTTTCCCTCTCCCTTTGCTCTCTCCTCAGTCTCTCTCTCTCTCTCAGTCCCACACTTTCACGTTCCATCCTTCCATCATAGTCTTTGTAGCTCCATCCTTCATGACTGTCCGACACTCTTCCTCTGAACCACGATTGTCTATTTGTCTCTTGAAGACTTGCTGTGGCGTACCCATGCCCGTTCCTGCCGTCATATCTGGAGGTCCGCTCTGCTGGTCCGTGGGTCCGCACCGCTGGTCCGTAGGTCCGCTCCGCTGATCCGTAGGTCCGCTCCGCTGGTCCGCAGGTCCGCTCCGCTGGTCCGTGGGTCCGCACCGCTGGTCCGTAGGTCCGCTCCGCTGATCCGTAGGTCCGCTCCGCTGGTCCGTAGGTCCGCTCCGCAGGTCCGTAGGTCCGCTCCGCCGGTGGGATGGGCTGCTCCCTCACGTACAGCTTCCCTCCGACGAAGTAGCCGGACTTGCCCGTCTCCCTCAGCTCACGTAATTGTGCTGTCTGGCGCCTCGTCCGGTCCTGGCTCACCGCGATCCCTTCTGCTTTCATAGTTTCCCTGGCCTCCCGGTTCCTCAGCACCTGCATGGCGTCCCCCCATCGTAACATTTTGGCTATCACAGGCCTAGGGCGTTTGTTTGATGGGTTGAACCTTCCCAGTCTGTGGGCCCGTTCCACTGCGTCTGCTTTTCAGTCCTCCTCCTTCATGTACTTTTCCAGTACCCCTTTGACAATGTCTTCGCAATTCTCGGGTCCACTCCCTTCGTCTCCTTCTTTTAGCCCGTAGAACTTTAGGTTGTTCCTTAGGGAAAAACCTTCAAGTTTGTCCATTTCGTCCTCCATACGTGCTAGTCTGCCTGCCATGCGTTCCTGTGTTTCGTCTAAATGTTGAACTGCCCTCATATTTGCCTGTATGTCTTGTTTTGTGTCAGCTAGCTCTTGAACTAGGCTGGTAAGTGTGTCTGACATTTGTGTCTGTTTGACATCTATCTTCTTAATTGTGTCGACTTGTGATTTGAAAGAGTCTGCCAGAGATGTGATTGTATTGAATATTTGTGTCATCTGCGTTTCCATCGTGCTAAATCTGGTGTCGATTTTGTGTTCCAGCTTGCGTGCTTCTTCCTCAATTTTCTCATTAACATTCGGTCCGGGGTTCGTTTCCATATCGTTACTTAGAATCAGCCTCCTGCGTACATACGAAATGTTCAAGATGATCAGTAGTGCCACTAACAATGTCACTTTCGGGTTGCTCCGACCGGCCCCTAGCATTTCGTTCATAACTGACCAGTTCATGATTGCTGTCAGCGCCCAATTCATGCTTGCCGTCATCGCCGCCATCTTTGTTGACATTCTACTGACCTCGTTTCCAGTTGCGTTAACTTCTTGCATCGAAAAGGTGGCAGTTCCAGTCCCCCGCTCTTCCACACCGATCACACCGTTCCTGACAATTGCTCTCGGTCCAAAAGCCACTGTAGTCATGTCCAGAGCACTGATCGTGGTTAGTGCAAACGTCCAAAACACCACCGAACACAGCAGTATTCCCTTCACCCCTGCAATCTTTGACCCCTCTCTCATTCCCTTCACTTCCTTTCTCCTTCCTTTCCGCATTGTCCCTCCAAAAAGTCCGATTCTGGCCCTCCACTCGCACAGGTCTATCATTCTGCAGTTCTCGCAGCTACAGACACTTTCACAAACACTTCTTCTAATTAATATCACCACTGGAACGATACTTGGAGCGCTGTAAACCGCCTAACAACACACTTTTGACCGGAGCTCATCCCGCCCGATGTCTACCAGTCGCCATCTTGTTGCGTACCCCCACAGAGAGACAGAGAGAGACAGCGAGAGAGAGAGAGAGAGGGGAGAGAGAGAGAGAGAAGTGGAGGAAAGGGAGAGGGACGGGACAGAGTGGGGCCAAGGAGCAGGGACGACACGAAATAAACAAAACGACTGAATGCCATCCAGTCTTGGCCAGTACATCTTTTAAATTCAAATAAAAAAAATGCACAACATTCCATGCATAGTTCAGAAAATGCGTGACAGGGAGCTATATACTGGCAGACACAAACAGTGAGAACAAGTTCAATGTGATGATTAGTCTCATAACAGGATTATTGAAGGAATAATCGAATAAAGCGCATTAAAAGAAAACTAAGACAGAGAGAAAGAAAAAGACACGTGGAGAGAGAGAGAGAGAGAGAGAGAGAGAGAGAGAGAGAGAGAGAGAGAGAGAGAGAGAGAGAGAGACATACAGACAGACAGACAGACAGAGAGAGGAATGACGACACCTCCAAATAATCACACCTAAACGAAGATGATGATGTTGATGATGATGTTGATGATGTTGATAATGATGAAGATGATGATGATGATGATAATGATGATGATGATAAGATGGTGATGATAATGAGAGATAGAGAGAGAGAGAGTGAGGGGATTAACAAATTGTTTTAAAGCGCATTAAAAAAAACTAAGAAAGAGAGAAAGAAAAGGACACACAAGAGAGAGAGAGAGAGGAGAGAGAGAGAGAGAGAGAGAGAGAGAGAGAGAGGTTTACAAATTGTTTCAAAGACTACAATTACGAAGCCATAAGCAAATGAAATAAGCCTGGCCAAATTCATCACCCTGTCTGTTTCTTTTGTACGGAATTCGTGAGGACTGAAGGCTTGTGTCAGTGGCTGCCAGTTGTGCCTCTGTTGCTTTCTGCCTTGTGTCCAGTGCTTCCACTTTCAATTCCAGAGCCAGAAGTCTTTTTACCGCCACCAGCTCCAGGTTTGACCCACACGCCGTCTCTGGATACCTGGTCAGAAACAGAGGCACCATACTGACACACTATGAACAGTGGAATATTACAGACTTACTTCATTCAGTCTTCTTGTTCTTTTCCTTTCAGTCTGTGAAGAATCATTGGGGCGCAGCAATGAAGAACAGTTCACCACGATTCTTCATTACTGACTTGGTGTCCACAGGCCTGGGTCTCTGTTAATGTTTTCCTTATCCATTCTGCAGTATTGTCAGTCCTTCGAGTTTATCTGTCTTCCACTCTGTCTTCTTCCCTCAATAATTCTCTGGTGAATTTTTTCAGCAAGGCTGTTGGGTCATGTCATATGGTCATACTAAAGCAGTTTTCTTCTTTTTGCTTGGAATTATGTTTGTAGATCTTCGTGAGGTCCGATGTGCTGCTTGACAATTTGGCTTCACGCCATCAAAACCTATCATAGCATACTTAACACTAAGAACCGGTACAGAAAGTGCAGGCTCATGCTTATCACAAGAAGCAACACGACGTAGGGCAATCTTCACAAGGATCTGTTGTCGTGAACACCAGTCGGGCTTCTCAAATAAGCAGGAGTTAGAAACAAACCTGGTAACAGCCAGTTTCAAAAGGACTACACAAAATCTCTTATCAGCTTTTTGTGTTTCTGAATGGCGAAAGTTTTTAAGCTAAATTTGGCAGGACGTTAATATGTAAGTTAAAGGATAACACTGAAATTATGATGGAGCAAAACATGCCAAGGATACATAAAATGCTTGTCCTGTCTTGTTGAAAGAAAGAAAATTCGGATTTGTCATAATCTAATGTAAATCATGATAAGCAAAATGTAGATAATGATGTACAACACAGCAGTACATTAGAATTCTAAATTTCTTATTGGAACAGATCCAAATCCGAACGTATTTATACAAACTGTAATGTTTCAAGTGAAGATTGGGAACCTTCCAAACATATGGAAATGTTAAAGACTGTCCCATTCGTTTGGAGTTATGGACCTGTAATTATTTTATCGTGGGAACAAAAGTTACCCAACTTGTTCATTTACTTTTTACTGTTCCCTGCCTGATTGAAGATTTCCTTTCAGTATATTCATTTTTTGGAGAAGGGCGACGATTGTAAATCCTACCAGGCACGCAGTCAGCTTTTATATATAAAATATATATATATATATATATATATATATATAATATATAAATTATAATAATATACTATATTATAATAGACTAATAAATTCAAGATACAGAAACCGAGCACATTCAGCAACGTACAGAGCAACTTGGTGTTGCAATGACTGCAAGAAATATTCAATTATAAAACAAAACTTGCTCTTATGTCCTAGATTGAAGAAATTAGCTAATTTTGAGAAGCATTTATTATTCCCCATGCACCCTCTCAAGCACATACTGTTAGTTAGGCAGAATTAACTACCACTGCAGATATGAATGCTGATCTCCCCCTATTTCTTCAATTTTGGACATAAGAGCAAGTTTTGTTTTATAATTGAATATTTCTTGCAGTCATTGCAACATCAAGCTGCTCGTAAGTTGCTGGAATGGTGCTCGGTTTCTTATCCTTGGAATTTATTAGTCTATTATAATTTAGTCCCTTGCGGATTCATTCCAGGAACTGGCCCTCAGCACTTGTGTCTTAAGAGATTATTTTTTATATTTTCTACTTTTTACAAGAAAATGTAGCTTGTTTTGCTCTTTCATGATTTTCTTTGCTTCTTAGGTGGCACCTTTGGTTGTTTTTTTTTAAAACTCAACAAACATACTACGGCATTGCACACCAGCCTTTTTCTGGGATAGCATTCTTAAAACTGAAAAGGCAGAGGAGTCACGTTACCATTTTCCGCGGTCACTGAGAAAAAACAATCAGGATTCGAAATATTGGTATCTGACCAGAAGTTATATGCCAGTGAGTTTTCTCCCCATTGGAGATTGTTTCCTCTTTGGGGGCTATAAGCTTCCTGAAAGCTCATTTGAGAAGTATTTATTATTCCCCATTCACCCTCGTTAGGCAGAATTATCTACCACTGCAGATATGAATGCCGCTTGTCTTCACTTATTTCGCCAATCTAAGACATAAGAGCAAGCTTTGTTTTCTAATTGTGTGTGTGTGTGTATATATATATATATATATATATATTGTGTGTGTGTGTGTGTGTAATTCGAGAGCGTGGTTTGGGGAAAGTCTACAGAAGTGTGGCTGTATGCTTACAGATCTTCAACTATAGCGCGCACCGTGTCAACTTCACTCGGGAGCCGGAAGTGTGGTGACAGGTGCGTGGAAGAGGAACGCCCCCTGTACCACCCAACTGGGAAGAAGGAAGCATCGTTTATTGACTGGAAGACGGAGCCTATTTTTTACTTAAATCGATATTCATAAAACATCATGCACCACCTCTTTTTCCAGCCGCTAGCCTGGACTGATCTCCCCGCTCTTTTCTCCAACAACCACCATTTATAAACTGCATTAATTGTGTAATTTAACTTGACGAAGGTGATCATTGTGATAAACCTGTGGCTGGCTCTCAACTGTGTCCGGACTTGGCTCCTGAGGACTAACACAATAGTTTCTTTCTTGGCAATTCATTAATCTATTTCTTTATTCGAGAGAGAGAGAGAGAGAGAGAGAGAGAGACTTTAATGTGAGGCCATCAGCCTATTCACATGAGTACGCAACAAGAAATGATTAAATTTTATATAATTTGAACAAAACTTACCATGTCTGCAAAAAACATTCTTCCATGACAATATGTGCATGCAGAGTTCTGTCTTAATTATACATTAATGCTTCTTGGTACGTTCCACCTTATGAACGTAATGTAAGTATATATATTATTATTTTTTTAACACTCATGACATGTATGCTGCTGATACTAGAATACAAAACATTTTATGTTTTCTATTTCATTTCCCTCATCATATTATCGTTTACATATACAGTGAAGACCTTACTATACCTGCGTCGTATAATTCACCATGCAACAATTGATAGTAGTCATATATATTTATAATGCAACCAGTCTATGAAGTATCGCTCTAAATATTTTAACAGTTCAACATGTATTCCACCACAAGCAATCTTATCCTTTGAGCCGAAATGTTAACATAAAATAATTGAAAACTTTCGCTGGGCAACAACTCTTAGAACCATCTATAATGAGGTATTAATGTTCAAACCCGTACTAGCAAAATGTATCAATCGTAGTAATCCATAAATCATTTTCAAACAAAACATTACTTCCACATACACCAACCCATCTATTCGCATAGGTTCCTAGTTGAAACTATTCTGCTCGTATCTATTACATCGCTGTGTAAGACCAGGTCTGGATCAATAGTCTACTATTTCCCTACTTAGTCTGTTTCAGCTACCGTCATATAGCCCAACTTATTTTATTAATAGACAGTGGTCATCCGATCAGGCCCGGACAAACAAACAACCGCGGGGCCACCCGTCCGCTACCCAGGTAACCACACGACACGGCGAACGCCCCGCACCACAGCTACCCATCGAGACCCGGCCGGATAGCCGTGCTATTTTACGCGTCTTTTGTTTACTTCGTTTACGCATGCGCAAAAAATTAGCATATCGCCCTCCACACTGCATACGTAAACCCCAAATCTTAGGTCTATATAACAATAGCTGTCATGCTAACCTTTGACACTCAGTGTGTGTTCTTCAGTGGTCGTGTTCGTGTGGTGTTGGACTTGTGTTGTTTATATTCGTTGGATTTAGACAATTTGAGAGAGAGGGAGAGAGAGAGAGAGAGAGCACGCAAGCGCGTGAGAGATAAGAGAGCGAATGAATGAATGAATAAATGAATGAATGGGTGAATGGTTTGTTGTGATCAAGTTTAAATCGTCAATTCACAGAAAGGGGCGTGATGGGGGTGAGAAATGTGTTTAAACGAAAAAGTCCAAATAGTATTCAGTCGATTCATCCGAACATGGCGATGTGGCATCCGAAAACGCGGAAGTAGTTTCGTAAATCATTTGTTGTTATAAGTCTTTGTTTTATCGCAATGATCTGAGCGCGAAATATGTAGTCAAGACACATCGCGAAGTCTTCCGTTGTCGACAGCTGAACTCTCATCGGTGTCCCCTTCACGTCTTCCTTAACAACATGTTTAAAATGTTTATTTTCCTCGTTGATTCTCCCAAACATTTCAGTATTTGTATCCATATATTTCGTAAGTTTACTGTTTGTAGATTATCACATCGTGAAGAATCATCAGAAACGTTACTGCGTCTAAAATCACGTGTGTTTCCTACCATAATTGCTGCTTCAGTTTCAAGTTGTTTTGTGGTACATGGCCTGTCATGTCCACGTATTAGAAAACGAAAATCTTTGTCACAATCTTCAACAGCACTGAATTTGTCTAATTCACTGTCTAGAATCAGGTCGTTTTCCTGGACGATTAATGATTGTTTTTCAATGTTCTGTGTGATATCTATTTCGTGTGTGCCCTGTGCAGACTTAGTAAGGGAGGGAGAAGGCTGACTGGCTTTCTGGATACTCACACCACAATCAGCTTTACCATTCTCCGTTCTAGAATCAGTCTGAACATCAGTGTACAGTAGGCTTGGTGGCGTCGGTAAAAGTAATCCGGACAGGGAAGAGAAACAATGATTTGGCTTTCTTTTCAGTATGTCTCTGCTCTGCGCTTGTCGCTGTTCACTTCTGAAGGGGATTTACGCCGAAATGTAGGCGTACCTTGGATTTATGTCGCAGGCAGTTGGTCAGACGTCTAAGAAAGTCTCAATACAACGATAATGTTTTCCTCCACCTTCGATTTTGTACCACTGTAGTATCATTTCCTTTAATACCTAAGTTCAACACACTTTCTAAAGCACAATGGGAGACCATCAATGACATGGATGGACGGTTTTCTTGAATTAATAAGCAAATTTCAAGGAGCGCTGGTGAAGGAGCGTCTTGATGGTAGCTAGATAATGTAAGTCTCTCTCTCTCTCTCTCTCTCTCTCTCTCTCTCTCGAGAGAGAGAGAGAAGAGAGAGAGAGAGAGAGAGAGAGAGAGGGGGGGGGAGACAGACAGGCAGACAGATATACAGTCAGGCAGGCAAAGAGACAGACGGACGCACAGACTGACAAACAACAGACAACCATCAGTATTACTGTACTTACATAACTCGCTGTAAGGAATCTAGTTGTCGCTTCACGCTGTGGAGTTCTGCCAAACCGTTCTCTGTAGAACTCGGTGCCTGCGTGGTGGTCGTGGTCGTTACATGTCCCGCTGTTAGACTATACAAAAGGCTGAACCAAAGCAAGGCTAACTCTGACATTCTGGCCATCTTCGAGAGACAGAAAAGCTTTGACTGGTGCTTCAACTTAAAGAGAAAAAACCGACTTCACAAAGTCGACACCCGCTTCAGTGTGCGGACAAACTTACGAGCCAAGAAAAGCGAATTGAAACGTGCCACAATGGCCACCTGACCAACCTCCAGGCTGCGGTCTCCTTTTATAAGTTATGCTCACGTGACGAAAGCGTCACCTGCGGTGTTGGGGTTTAAAAATCATTATCATCCAGACATCCTGTTTTGTACAATGACATCGTCGCTTATATTAGCTGACAGTTTACCTTGAACCTCGGGTTCCTGGATAGTTCAGTGATTGAGCATCAGGTTCACAATAAGATTGTGAGGTCAATTCTGCTGACAGCCAAACTGAAAACAAGCAGTACGTTGCTGCTGTTGTTGTGGTGGCGTCACTGTGTCAAGTCACGCACCCATTCCCTCCCTCTCGCCCCTCTTCATCACTGTAGTGAGTACAGATGGAAGAAAAGAAATTACTTATAGAGGAAGAAGCACAAAAGCATAAGTTCCTGTTAGAGGAAAAAGAACTGGAATTCAAATTGGCACAAGAACAAAGACAAGAAAAATCTTCTTCTGAGGGACCAAAACACACCAATCAGACTTATATTCGTGGTTCCCATTTTCCTAAATTACTCATGTTCAAGGAAGCCAAGGATGATATTGATGCTTTTTTTGTATAGACCTGAAGCTCATGCTAACATGTTGGGATGGAAAAGGAACAATGGCCACTCCACGTAGCTAGTGTGTTACAAGGAGTTGCATTGAGTTTTTACCGTTCTCTTTGTGCCAGTGACACTTTGAATTATGAGAATGTGAAGCAACATTTGTTGAAAAAGTTCATGGCTGCCTCTGTAGGTTTTAGAGAACGATTTAGAAGTGTGAGGCCTGAACAAGGAGAACAGTTTCATGCTTTTTTGACCAGAGTTACCCATTTATTGAACAGATGGGTTGAACTGTCAGAGATAGACAAGTCTTTTGAAGCACTGCATGATCTTTTGATCAGAGATCAGATTTTACAGTCTGAGTCCAAAAACTTGCAGGTTTTCTTAAGGAAAGAACTTTTGATTCAGCAGAACAGATGTGTGCTGCAGCTGAACTCTAGAGAGAAGCTCACCCTAACAAGCTGTTAGCTGGACAGTCAGATGCAGTTGTTTATACTGTTATGTGTGAACAAACTCAACAGCCAGGGACTCATGGTCAGTCTCGGCAGACCAGTAACTTCAGTTACAGTAGATGCCAGTCAAATCGCCCTCCTAGATACAGAGGTTCAGGGCGAGGTAACTCTATTGATCAGCGACCTACTTATCAGGGAAACCAGTTTTACCAGGCTAGTTCTGCAAATTCAGGAACTCGGTCTCAAGAGAAGCGGTAACTTCATGTAAAATCTCTCCCACAGTCAAGTAGAGGTAGGGGTCAACGACCTACACAAGAGACCAAACAAAGTCGTATTTGTAGACGTTGCGGTGGTGTCGGTCATATTAGTCCAGACTGCCCTTCACCCACAAATGTTCAGTCCCCTCAGTACACTGCGACATGTAAAGTTTTGGTTTCTCCTGATACAGAAAAATGTGTTACTTTGAACAGTTTGTCACTGTATAATTGTTGTGTTAATGATATACCTTGCACCGTTTTGAGAGATACTGGTTGTACTACTGCTGGTGTGAAAAAGTCATTGGTTAAACCTGAAAAATACAATGGTCATTGTCAAAGATGTATAAATTTTGGTAGCAAGATTGAGACATTCCAACTTGCTATGGTGCCTGTATGTTCACCTCTTTACACTGGTTTGCTGGAATGTTGTGTCATTGATAACCCAGCGGCAGATTTGATACTTAGCAATTTGCCCAAGGTCAAGAATGAACCTGACCAGATTTTGGCTGACCAAATTGCATCAGTAATGACCCGGCAACAAAAGAAACTTGAGGATTCTGCTAAGCCCCCTTTAAAAACCCCTCCACCCGTGTCAGACACAAATTCGGGTAAATCGAAGGGTAAACAGACCGCCCAACAGGTAGATGCTTTGCCATCGGACTTTGACATTTATTAATGTGTCCCATCATGACATTGTAAACATGCAAGCATCAGATTTTACTTTGTCATCTATTTACCACCAGGCTAAAAATGTTCCTGATTGGGAATCGCTTAGCACAATTTTGGTGTGTGAACATAATCCCATGTTGTTCTTGGACAATGGTGTTCTTTACCGCTATTCAGTTGG
Source organism: Conus canariensis (assembly GCA_033310375.1). Classification (NCBI taxonomy): domain Eukaryota; kingdom Metazoa; phylum Mollusca; class Gastropoda; order Neogastropoda; family Conidae; genus Conus; species Conus canariensis. Next base: position 81,850,578 of record CM065716.1, on the reverse strand, counting down.
TAAATTTGACACGGCACAGAAGCAACTGTGTGTACCAAAACATCTTCGTAGAAATGTTTTGCATGTTGCTTATCTTTCCATTGCTAGTGGACATGGTGGTTTTGCGAGAACTAAACATTGCATGTTATTTCATTTGTATTTGCCTAGGTACTATGTGGATGTCCGTCGATGTGTTCAGATTTGTGATGTGTGTAGAAAGAGTAGATACAATAGACGTACATGTGATCAGTCTGGCAATGTGAAACTTCCTGTGCATTCTGCATGTTGTGTTCACTTCAACTTGAACAGACACGTGTGCAACATGTCAACTGTTGCTACTACTGATGAAGATTCTGCTTCGCCTGATGTTGTGGACACTCATTTTCCGGATGGTGCCACTGTTGTGAAAAAGTGTGATTCCGAACAGATGGACTGTTTTTCTCATACTCTATACGATGATTCAAAACAGATGGACTGGTCATTGTGTGCTTCGTTACCTGCATTGGACTGTTTCTCCAAGAGTGATGAACATGTGACAGCAGCGTCTGTGATCACCGAGAATGATGATGATTGCCTTGAATCTAAATTGAATATTCCCACTGTCCCACTTGTTCCTTCTAAAGAGACTATTCACGATATTCACTTCGATGAGAAATTATCTGATGTGCAAAGAGAGAGGTTGAAATCTTTGGCTCATGATTATTCTGCTTTGTTTACGTATGATCCTGGATGTATCAAAGTCGGAATTTTTCATGAAATCCCGCTCACTGATAGCAAACCCATTCATTAGTGTCCTTATCGTTATCCCATTATGCTTGTTAGAAAAACAGGTAAATGGTGGTGTTCTTTTGCAGGAGCATGATAGTGTTTGGCATCCTGTTGTTTTCATCAGCAGGAAATTGCTTGAAAGAGATACTCATTACACTACTATTGAGAGGGAGTGTTTGGGAATTATTTGGTTTATCCAGAAGCTATCTCGCTATCTCTGGAGACAAAAGTTTGTTCTCCAGACAGACCATAAGCCACTCACATTTCTCATTAGTTCTGTTTTCAAGAATACCAGAGTCACTCGATGGTCTCTCCTGTGCAAGCATTCATGTTTGAGGTTCAGCCTGTTAAGGGTATTAAGAATGTTCTCGCTGGTGTGCTCAGTCGCAATGACCAGTCTCTTAGTATTCCGTAATTGTTGTCAGTCGGAAACATTTTGTATCGCCGGTTTTAGTCTTTGCTGTCTAGATCGCTATAGTGAAACATAGGACATTTTGTCCTGATCTATAGTAAAAAGTCAATTCTATTTTATATGGACATTTCATTGCTTTAATAATGCATCTTAGGACTTTCAAAAAAAAATAAATAATTAAAAGTTACATTTTGGAAGTTATTTGTCACATTTTTTATTATCATAATCGCATTGCTGTTTAAATGCTGTTTTGTCAATTTTTTTTTTTTTTTTTTTTTTGGGGGGGGGGGGGGGGGGGGAGCACATCTTGGTGACAATTTATAGAGTGTCCAAAATTTTCACAATATCTTTTGAAAATGGATTATTTTGCTGTATATAACTTGGAAATTTTTTCTTGTGACCTGTGACAAGAGTTCGATTCCCTTTTTTTCGTTATTTTTCTTCTAGAAAAGCTGGCACTTTTTTTTTTTTTTTTTTTTTAATTTTTTTAGAGGAGGGGGGTATTGTCACAGGCACGATTCTTATGCGCATCTGCTGTGTGCATAGTCAGATTTTTTTCTTCTTTCTTTCTCTTCTCGTTTCCAGTGAGTAATACTCACCGGCGAACGTTGGACGAATTCAGCTGATAGACTGCACAATCCTGAGTAGGGATGTGAGTTCGGTAACATTTACTCCATACGCACGCTGTCCCGCTCATTTGTTGGGTAAGTGCTCGTTTAATCCCAATTGTGTTAACTGATAGCGCTTTCTTTAAACATTTTAGATCAATGTTCAGACTCTGTAATATTGTAATATTTGCGTTGTTTTATGGTGTGTGTGTCCGTCGTATGTGTTTGTTTTTTGGCCGAGTCGTAGGGCTTGGTCGTTTCGATTATGCTCTTTCTATCTGTCACTACTTTTGATGCTGATAGTTGTAGATTGGATATTTATGGTGTTGTTCGCTTTGTAGGGATTTTTCATCTGGGGTGCTGGCCTGGCTGTGTGTGCACTGGTGGGAGCATCCGAGCGGTCCTTCTTCCCGCTCCTGTGATGTGGTAGCCTTCTTGGAGGCCAGGACTTGCCTTCTCTTCCCCAGTGGCCTTCGTCTCCTCGACAGCCTGTAAGCCTGCCTACCTCCTGAGCTGCCATGTCTCCCTGGTGTTTTGCTTTCGGACGACTGACTGGTGCTCAACTGTTCGAGTTTTCTTCCCCTGTGCCCAGTCGCAGGTGTTGGACCAGTTTCTTCTTCTGTGCCCAGTCGCAGCAGTGATATTGTGTGGACTGCCTTCAGTGCATCCGAAATTGAGGTCAGAGTGGTTTCTTTTCTATGTTGTGTGTGTGTGTGTGTGTGTGTGTGTGTGTGTGTGTGTGTGGCAAGTCAACCCCAGCGTGAACAGCAGCACACCTGACCTGCGACGTGATATCCGGAATCATATCCAGAAAGACTCGAATGATAATTTTCTGTGAGAAAGAAAAGAAATCCTTTTTTTTGTTGATGTTGGTATTGTTCCATGACATGAGTGATGATATGAATCCTTCTCTCTCTTGTTACTGTATTGTGTCATGCGTGAAACTATGAATTATTTTCTAGCCTAACAGGGAGCGTGGGTGCACACATATGTTAATGAATTAGTTTACACTTACATGTTGATCTTGTCCATGTGCTAAAAGGATTTTTTTTTTCCATTTCATTGTTATTAAATGTACATTCCTCGCTAGATTCGTGTTTGTGCTCCTATGTTGTAGGGTGGTGTGAGTGAGTGAAAGAAAGATTGATTTGATAAAATACGCAAACAACTCGCACGCTTTCAGGCGTCCAGGAGACAGATACAACAGATCTTTTCGCAAGCACGCCTCACTCCACTCTGTGACAATGGATATGCGTGAGCGCGCAAGTGCATCTCTCTCTCTCTCTCTCTCTCTCTCTCTCTCTCTCTCTCTCTTTGCGAGTGCACGCGTGCATCTATGCGTGCGTGCATGCGTGAGTGCATGCGTGCGTGCATGCGTGTGTGTGGGTGTGTATGTGTGTGTGTGGGGGGGGGGGGGGGTAGGGGATGGGGGGAGGGTTTGTTTCCTTTTTGATTTTATACGTTCCTCTTCCACTGTTCTGTACGTGTAAAAATGAACAGTATTTATGTTTCTTTTATACACCCCTTTTTCTCCTCACACTATTCCTCATCTCTGCTTGCCACAGCCTGAATGGGCACACAATGGGTATACCTCTTTTTATATCACAGCCTGTTTCACATCTACTTGCACACAGCTTGAACAGCTTAACAACGGGTATGCTTCCCTTCATCATTCCCTATTCCTCATCTATACAAACACATAGCTAGAATGGGTGTACAATGGACTTACTCGTCCACCTTACCCCACCTTTTTTAATCATAGCCTGCCCCTCATCTCTGCCTATACACAGCTTTAATTGTTGTACAATATGTGTATTTCTTTTCATCATAACTTACTCATTTTCTCTACCCGCACTCAGCCAGAGAAGGCATGCAATGTGTATACTTCTCTTTATCATAGATTGTTCCTCATCTTTACCTACACACATCATGAAAAGGTATGCAATGAATATAACGCCCTTTATCATAGCCTATCTTCAATCTCTACCTGGTCACAACCCGTCTGGATATACAATGGATACACCTGTGTTACAACACCTCTCTTTCTCGTACCCTCATCTCCAAACAAATAATAATAATAATGAATACTTATATAGCGCCTATTCTCGGCTAGAGACCAAGCTCTAAGCGCTTTACAATCAACACTCGCTTACACAACGGGCTGCCTACCTGGGTAGTGCGGACTGAAGAGCTGCCAGCTGGCGCTTCATTCAGTCGTTTCCCGTGTCATCCAGTCAATATCGTTCAATATCGTTCACTCAGTTTCTTTACTTCCTTCATTCTTTCCATTTCTTACGCAGGGTGCATGCTGTGTGTAACGTGTCATCCATACCAACGGCCAAACTGGCCTACTCTTCCGAAAGTTGGTGATGGGATTTTACGTGTGTGCAAGATATGCGTGCGTTCACACACGGAACCTCGGTTTATAGTCTCATTCGAAGGACTGTATGGCAAATATGACAAACGACACCAAATGTATTAAACGAGAAATCAAAGGTGATTAAAAACTTGAATCTGGAAACAATATCAAGTACTCATGAGCAGTCATGATACATGGAGGGTCCAAACCAGAAGCCTGCTCTAGAATCGCTCAATTGTCAACAGCAGTCTCAAAGGTCAAGACCGTCTGGAACAACATCTCTGCCAATTCCAAAGCGATGATAATGTGCACACTAGGGATTTAAAATCTTTCTCCACATTTGTGAAACGTGGAGCCTGACAGCAGATCAACAAAGAAGAATCTAGGCATTTGAAATGAAACGCTACTGCAAAACTCCAACGTACCTCCTTTAAAAGACAATGTTACCAATGAGGAAGTGCCTGAAATAATCGAGGCAGCCAGTGGCCCCTTTGAAGACCTGTGAGAGCACTCAAGATCCAGAAACTGAAATGGTCTGGTTACGTCTCCCGATCATCCGGTTTGCAGGGGAAAAACACAACTTCCAAGGCGCAGTATGAAAGGCCTGATCTCTGGCGAATTCCCAAACAGTGGCGGAGGACAGACGAGGATGAATGAGGCTTACAAGTTGAAGTGGTGCCCGAAAGACTCGTAAGGTTAAGGGAGAGATGATGACTATTTAACCACATTCCTCATTTTATCTTATATGCAGTCTAAAGTGGTGCTCGTGCTTTTCTCTCATGCTTCCCTTCCTAATCTTTTCCTTGTGTCTACCGACATATGACCCGATGAAGGATCTCGAGCTTGGCTTTGTATTTCCCTTTAGTTACTATTCCTTATTTTGTACTCATCACAGTCTGAACCAATAGCTATGCTTTCCCTTATTTCTCCCGTTATCTTACTATCTGCTCTTCATCTCTGCACACTAACTATGCACCTTGTCCTTATTTATTCCTTTATAATACTCAGTTTCACATCTATAATCATACACAGGCTAAATCGGTACTCATAGTTCAATCAATACCCGTCTGTGTCATAAACTATTTGCTCCCTCTACCTGAACAATGCCTTGATTGGCACAATTTTCTTTAAACCCCAATTCGTGTTGCCCCGTTTGTCTATCTGCTCGAATGCAGTGTACAACAGTATCATTTGCTTAGAGTTGCCTTTTGTTTTTGCAGTCATACTGTACCTTATCCTGCTCCCCAGCTTTTTTCCACACAGCTTGAACATGTGCTTACGTCTTTCTTCTCACATGTCTTCATATCCGCCAAAGCATTACATTTAAAACATTCTCAGACCAAGAAACCTTGGTATCTTCATAAACCTTGCACTTCCTAGGGAGCAGCAAGTTACAAAAATCTGTCATCCGATACTTTCAGATTAGGACAGACAGTTAGGAAGTTCCTTTCGAAAGATACCACCCAAACAATTGTAACATCCTGCATTCTTTCAAGGCTCGACTACTGTCAGTCTCTTCTTACTGGTTGTCCTGACACTAAAACCTTTATCCACTGCTAAAGGTCTTATCCTGTGTTCAAAGCTCAACGTCGTCAACTTAATAACCCTTTGTTGATTAAATTCCACTGACTTTCTGCTTTCTCAAGAATCAAGCACACGATTGCTTGCACCTGTGGTGATACTGTCACTGGTACTCCCGTCGCCTATCTTGCTACACGAATTACTTTGCATGTACCCTCTGGCTTTCTCCATTCTTCTTCGTTCAACTTCGTCAGCAAAACCACTTCAGTATAGAGATCTCACAGTTTCCATTCTTTCTCTGTCTTTGATCCATAACTCTGGAATTCCCTTTTATATCATCAACAGGGACTGTGAATGTATATTATATGAGAGAAACAACAACAATAACAACGACAACGACGACAAAACAACAACAATAATAATAATAATAATAATAATATGATGATGATGATGATGATGATGATGATGATGAAATGTTGTTGTGTATTCCAAATAACCAATGGTTAATACGAACATGTCATGTTGCCGTTTCCAAATTGCGCTTGAGTTGCTTATTCCACGGTGAGCATTGTAGACTCACATAACAACCTGAACACGGCATAACGTTGTGACATATCATATTGCTTTCTATTGAAAGAACACACAAAAGCAGATTTATGTCACTAATTCGTCACAGAACGGACAATTCCTTGCTTACAACATCACTCAATTTTTCATTTACTCAGAGACAGTTTGAGACGAAGGGAAATTGGATTTAAACTACTCGAAATTCTGCTATCATTATAGGTTCTCTGGAAGTCGTTTATCAAGGTGACATGACCGTGCAAGTATCTCTCTTCTCTCTCTCCTCTCTCTCTCTCTCTCTCATCTACACACACACACACACACACACACACACACACACATACACACACACACACACACACACACACACACACACGAGAGGAGAGAGAGAGAGAGAGAGAGAGAGAGAGAGAGAGAGAGAGAGAGAGAGAGAGAGAGAACAGAACAGAACAGAACAGAACGGAATTTTATTCAGTAAGGCCAAAGCCCCATGTGAAGGGTTGTGAACATTAATCATCAATATAACAAGACAAATGTACATGATAGTGTCATCTGCTTCAAAACAAAATCAAAGACCACATGGTTATGTTTCACCAGTTTACAGAGGAACCAAAGAGAAAATCAAAAGAACATCATTACATCAGTTTGTGCACGATATCATGTACTAAAATTGCCTTCAAGGGACAAGCAAATTTGATAGTTCAGGACAGAATAATTTCTCTTCTCTAGAAGGCTTTACAAAGATATATAGCAAAGTTTCTAACGATCTGTTCGTTTCATGATGCTAGAAGTAAAGTTAATCTGAAGTCACTTGGATTGTTATAATACTTCGGATTGATTAAAATGTGTCTCAAATCACCAAACACAGGGCAACAAAAACAAAGTGAATCTCATCATCAGTTGTAGATCTACACAACGGACATTTTGTTCCACGTTCATCATTTCTTTTATATCTTGAACTATGCACTGACAAATCGAACATTCCAAATCTGAATCTTGTTAGAATATATCGAACAAAATTGTCCAAACCTAGAAGTAAGTATGGTTCAAGATCATGTGATGCCTTAAATTTCCTGTAGTCTATAAATCTATCGCTGTTATACAAATGATAATTCCAAGTCTGCCACCTGCAGTCGACCAGTCTTTGTTAAAACATCTTTATAAAAGAATTTATGCACCCTACGCCTGATATTCTCACGCCTAGGAGAAACCATAACTATTTAAAACATCACGCACTCTTGAATCCCAACTGATTTTTCCTCTATTGGCCAAACTCAGCAACATTTCATACGCTTTAGATGGTAGTCTATGTTCCTCCATTCGAGTCAGTTTCACCAGTATCTAACACAAGAAACACTGGAATTAATCGTTAAATGAGGATCGATTCAGTTCACCATAAACAAGGTCGTTCGGTGCTTTAATACCAACCCCTAGATATTTCTTTAGTACAAACAAATGAACACTTTCAATAACAGATGAAGCATTTTCTATACCCCAAATATCAGCACCATATAGAAGAATGGGTTGAATCTGAGAATTAAAAAGTTTCAAGAACAATCTTAAGGATTATTATTTAGTTGATACAACTTGCAAATTATGCTAATGGTACCCCGTTTCCCTTTACATGCCAAATCTTCGCATGCATGCTTAAAACTCAATTTGGTAGAAAATAGTATGCCTAAATATCGATACGAATTTACTACGTTCATCCCCATATTGCTGTAAAACCATCTCTCAGTATTTGCTAGATATCCACCTTTCCTGAAGATTACTTCGCTAGATTTTTCCAGAGTGACTTTCAGCTGTAACTGGCATGCAGCTTTATAAAGAGTATTTAATTGCGTTTGTAAGCCAACCACAGTTTCCGATAATAAAATCATATCATCAAAAAAAATAAAATAAAATAAATAAACGGTTCAGTGAAATCAACATTCA
>CM065716.1:81834932-81837432 GCA_033310375.1 Conus canariensis | reverse complement strand
TGGTCTCATGCCACTCTTGCTGATGATCTCTGGGTGACTCTTCCAAAAACCGGAAACACGACCTCGTATCCATATTTTATTGTGCGTTGTATAATAATTTAGAGTACCATACTGAATCATATGCAGTGAAACGTATAAGTTGAGTAAACCGAGTACCGGTTGGCTATACACTTGCTAAAATTAAGCGACCAAAATTATAAAAATCACGTATCATCTATTTTTATACTTATCATATAAAAATGTCAACGTTTGAGGTTATTTACAATATTCGACGGTTTAATGTTTGAAGTGATGGGCAAAGGCTCCAAAAAATATTCATGATTGTTTTCTATTCTCATCACACACAAACAGTTATCATTTGTAAGTATTTCTAAGTATGTCCAATATTCCCAGGTTCATTGTTTAAACAGAGTAATGGCGAAGAAACACCAAATATTAGACTGTTTGCTAATTTTGAACGTTCATTTGTGATAAGAACAGGGGTACAGGTGTGCCAGTGTTTTCTTTAAATTCGGGTTATTTTAGCGAAATGTTCCAGACTACGCATTTTGGTTTTTGATTGCTTGTTTATGTATATGTTTTAGTTCGTTTGTTTTCAAGACATATGTTTCATGTTATTATTTGTTTATGCCATAGGATCTTACCGCCTTCAGTGTGAACGTCTGACTTACTTGGATGTTTGGGTGTAACATGTGTCCTCAGCAGGCGGAGCAATGTGTCCAGAATCGATGCAGTTTCTCCTGAACTGACTCAGCCAGGCTCGTATGCCTCCAAAAGCGACGAGCAATATTTGCGGTGGATGGATCTGCATACAGAACATGGAACTTGTGCCAGTCTCTATTTTCCTATCATAAGACGATATCCAGTTCACAGAACGTTTTACCTGAAAGCAACAAGTGCATGAAAAGTGGATCACAGCTGTTCTTTAGAATTCAGAACCATATTTATAATATCTTTGCTGAAAAAAAGACGTTGGCGTACACTCCGGTGCCAAGCCTCCCCATACGAGGACAGGACAGAATACCCCGAATGTACGTATACAAACTATAAATGATTGATTAAAAAAAATATCAGAAAAGAAGAAGAAGAGAAGGACATTTTGGATGCCCAAATCAGCTTTAGCGCGGTATCAAAAATTGTCAGTTTGAAATGTTATCGGTTACCTCTTTCGGTTTGCCATCGTGTTGTGGACATTATCATATGTTCATTGCAGCAAAAGGATCTTGAAACAAATTCAAGCAAAAAAAATGAAAATAAGAAGAAAGAAGTCATTTTGATTAGTATTAATGGTTTGATCACTTCTCACTCTATATTTTTTATTTTGGACCAGCAGTTCAGTTTATGCAAACTAAGGCTGTGAAAATGATGCCGTCGCTATATGAGGGCGCTGCTCATAAACGGAAATTAACAAGGATTTTAGAACGATGGACGGAAAGAGGGAGAGATAGAAGAGAAAAGGGGATAAAAAAAGGACGTGAGAGTATCAATGTTAAATCCTTCAGTGGCAGCACTGGGGACTGTTGAGTTCTGTTTGGTGGAAAGAATCTTTCGCACGTCTGTCCATAGTCGATGGTTGTGTCCTGGATGAGAAATTCCCAGTACACATGGCTGATTCCGGTCGTGGCGGTTCACCCATGGTATCTACAGAACTCCACCCACCATTTCTGGCTTTCTCAACACCATGGTGAAACAGCACAATTCAACGGAAATTGTCTGCATAGTAGGCTGTAATAAGAAATTTTTATCCTTGCTTCATCTCTTGCAGGATTTGATAGAGAAAATAATTTCTTCGAAGAGACTTTAAGTGACTAGTACGACTATATTGGTTCTTAATTTTACCTCGGGTAGCCATCGCAAACTATTTCGTTAAATGTACTTTTTATTTCAACTGTTTCACTGCGTATGGATTAGTCCCAGTATAGTACGTCACATTTGCTGGGCCTTGCGGCCTCAAAGGGCAGGACTTAAAAGTGAGCAAATTATCTAAACTGCATTTAATCATATGTAAATGGGACAAACAAATATCGGACAAGTGGAGGGCACCTACCCAATCGAAATATCCTCTGTATCTCCTCTCTGTGAGAAAACATCACCCATGTCTTCCACAGAAGAGATCGAAAAATATAGTCAACAAAATGGCTATCAAACATGAATAAAACTGATGTTCAGTCCCAACTTTGTTTCACACTATACCATATCGTTGAAGAATATCTCAGGTGGCACTTATGTCCCAGTTTGGAAATGCTGATCAAGATTTCTATATATTGATACTTACATGGCAATCACATTGCTTTATTTCTAATTTGGTGAACATTAAACGATCGATGGACTGGATTTTCAGCTGCACATCACCGTGATAACCGGTGGCAGGTGCAGTTAAGTGCAGATGTCTAAGGATTATTAATTTTCTCTATCATCCTACATCATGTAAATTGTTATACATCATGGCAATCTTGCCTCCTGCCATCCAGATGATACAGGATGCTTGTGCCTAAAAACG
>CM065716.1:81807432-81832432 GCA_033310375.1 Conus canariensis | reverse complement strand
AAACACCTGAAAACCACCAAACAGTGTTCCAATACAATAAATCAAAATTAAATGTACCACTGACATTGAAAACCAAAGACCATCTGGACTAAAGAACGCGCGTGTATTAACTTTCTGAAAGATTTGTTTCTGAATAGCCTCGTACACTATCATGAGAAAAATAATGCAAAATAGGAATGATGATGTAATACCCATAAGTCAAGTATGATAACGCAATACCCATAAGTCGAACATAATTTTGTCGTAAAAACAGATAAACAATTGCAGTTCACACACACACACACACACACACACACACACACACACACACACACACACACACCCACCACAAAGACGCGCGCGAATTTTTCTCCATTGTGTTTTGAGATGTGCATTGCACAAGGAACAGTGAGGCCACAGGCATACCAGACCAAGGGCAATTTGTCAGAGTTGGTACACTGGCACATGGGAAAGAGGAGATTATAATAACTATTGGAAATACTGCTGTCACAAGATAATTTAAATACATCTTCCTCACACCCAAGAAAACAATGTTGACGAGAATATTTGTGTCATACAAAAAGAGTTTGATTTAAGTGAATAAATAATTCAAAACAAAATGAAAAAAGCGAACAAACAAAGAAACAAACAAAGGGCCCTAGACTCTAATTTGACTCCCTTTGCATCTAATGGAAGTTTCCATAAAGATGTCTTTATAGCAAACATGTACAGTATATAAGAAGATGGGAAATTTTCCAAGGGAGACAAGCCTTATCTTTTTTTTATGAAAAAGTGGACTAATTGGATAACATGGTCAAGCTGAACAAAGACTGTGCAGGTCGCAAATCCTTTCAATATGTATAGCTTCGATTTGCATTACCGGTTCCACAGACTGAGTACATATGTTGACAGCACACCTGCTGAAGGCTCTGCTCTCAAGCCAAAGGGAACAAACTGCTTTTCTTCAGGACACCTCACTTGGGAGAGTCTATGTCCCAGCTGAGGGATTGGCAAAGTTGCCTCACAGAGCGAGCTCAGCTAGTTGCCCTGAGGGTTCCGTACCTGTGTCACATGCTAAAAACACTATCATTGGAAACTATCTGATTGTGTTTGGAAAAGAAAATTCCCATTCAAAGCAGCACATGGTAACCCCCCCCCCCCCCCCCCCCTTTGAATAGCGGCTCCTTTCTCTAAACTTTTTAACTATTCGGTTAAACAATAAATGGGCCGACTTTTGTGCTTATTTTTATATTTATATAGGTCATTCAGGTATATTCTAGTTGTATTAACAAACTCATGGTAGAGGGAAACACAACAGAGGGAAGTCGTATCTAAACCCGAGTGTCTTGGTGTTTCCTGCATAATTTGATTCTGGCCTGTTACACCGGGAGCAGTATGTTCGCCATGAACACTTTTATCTTGGTTGCAGGACCGCATAGCCTAAAGGCTTGGTCTGGAATGACAAATGTGTTAAAAACCAGTTGGAGCAACCCCCTATCCCCCTCCACACACACACACACACACACACACACACACACACACACACACACACACGCACACACGCACGCACGCACGCACGCACGGACACACACACGCACACACACACACATACATACACGCGCGCGCGCGCGCGCGCACACACACACACACACACACATGGCAAACTAACATCCGGAAATTTCGGCTGAGAAAACACCATACACCAAGGCGTCCTCACCAAGGATGACAAGATCTAGGAGCTTAGTAGTAAAAATCTAGTAACTAACAACAATGCTGTAGACGACGACGGAATGTGTCATCCAAGACCTCTGTAGCACAAAGGCTTCCCATGGATACTCTGGACAGGACGGCAAGAAGCAATAGCCTGTTAACCATCACCACCTTCGACAAACACTTGGAACCAGCATGAACATCACTACACACTGGGTGCTGTTGTGGAGTGGAACTTGAAGAAATCGGCCGACTGAAGAAATACCCAGAGTCTGAGTGCCACAGATTTTGCTGGAGAACAGAACTTGACCCACACAGGAAGAGAAAAACCTAACAAAAGGCCAACGTCAAGAAAAGAAGATGCCATCTCCCACCGGTATTTCTGGGTGCCAAACAGATGTAGGCAGAGATGATTATGCAAACTTCATCTCACCGTTGGCCAGCTGTTTTCTCCTACGCTGAGTGTGTAAAATCTCCGGGGCGGGGGGGTGGGGGTGGGGGACACCAAGATGTAAAGCAGGCAAGAAATAGTTCAACCGCACCATGACGTGTATTTCAGGAGAAGTGATGTCAACCTGTCCACAGCTTCAAAACGATCTACCGTGGGTTCTTCTTCTCCATGACTTTGTTCTGAAAACGGTGAATGAGAAGTGATTTGAATTTTCTTACTGCTTACAGGTCGCAATAAGGAAGCTCTGCACCTTCAGAAAATGCAATGCACTTCTGGAAGAAGTAAAGTAGCATTTACACACGGGCCAGCTCGTATCCTGCTGCTCTTGGCCTCCAAATGTTACTCCCTCGACTGGCAATACTTTGTTGAAAACAGGTCTGCACGTGTTGTAATTACAGTATGATGTTCCTTTGAAAAAAAGAAGACTTTGAGATATATATGTAAATTAAAAAATTGGGCTTTCCAAGGACAGAACACTGTGATGTCATCTGCCAGGTTGCCTGCATTCCTCTAATGTTAATTTTTTAAAACAACTAAGAATAGGCATATCATTACTGTTCAAAGTGTCACGAAGGATATTCCAGTCACAGGGGCTTGTTAGGCTAAGTAAGATCGACGGCATTTGCTTTTTGTTTGAGTTTGTCAAGAATGCGTATTGTTGAAAGGGAGAAGACACAAACCATGACGTTATTTGAATGTTATGTAGGATAGCTTCCCAATTCTGTACAGTGGGAGGAACAGACAAGTACAACAGAAAACGTCTTTGTCTTCACGGACATCACCTCGTGGACTCAGTCAAAAGATTTTATATGCTGATATATATATATATATATATATATATATATATATTATTGTTAGAATGCCTAAAATGATTTTAAAAGCGCTCGACCCCTTGGGGAGCAACATTTGTTTAAAATCAAGTATTAAAAGGAATATTAAAATCTACAATATTGTTTCGAGCTCTTGCTCTCGTCAGGATGATGTTTGGGTCACCCACCGCGGTGTTTTATAGCGTGTGGGATCATATGATGGTGCAGAAACATGCGAATTGGTCGGACTGTGCATGCTGTCCAACATCCAGAAACAGCTTGGAAAGCAAGTTGGACTATATAGAGACGACGGCCTTGCTGCACTAACCAACAACCCAAGAACCATTGAAAACAAGAAAAAAGAACTATGCAAAATCTTCCAAAATCATAACTTAAAAAATCACCATTGAAGCAACCAAAAAGGTAGTGAACTACTTAGACATAACACTTGACCTCAACAACCACATATATAAACCATATAAGAAACCTAATGACACACCTATCTATGTAAACATCAAAAGTAATCATCCACCATCTGTACTAAAGACCATACCCAATGGCATAAACAAGAGATTATCCAACCTGTCATGCAATGAAAGAGTATTCAACACCGCAGCATTAGAATTACCAAGAAGCCCTGCAAAAAAGTGGTTATAACTACAAACTACAATACAACCCTGATAACAACATGAACAAAAGCAAGAAAAACAGGAAAAGGAAAATCATATGGTATAACCCCCATACGACGGGAAACTTAAAACAAACATAGGGAAAGAATTCTTTAAAATCTTAACAACATCGTTCACAAAAGAACACAAACTGTCTAAAATATTCAACAAAAACACCGTCAAACTATCATATTCATGTATGCCCAACCTTAAAAACCTAATTGATGCATCCAACAAAATGAAAACCAACATAACAAAGAAGGGTGAAGAAAGGAAATATTGTACTTGCATCAAAAAGAGCAGTGCCCTTTAAGCAATAAATGCCTCTACAACAATATTGTATACCAAGCCACTGTGACATCCGAAAATGAAAAAGAAACATATATAGGGATTACTGAAAACCACAAACAGTCATTCAATAAAGAAAAATACAAAAACCAAACAGAACTGAGCAAATACATTTGGAAACTTAAAGATGCAAAAATAAACTATAACATATCCTGGAAAATCATAAAAAGGGTATCATCATACAGTAATATTTCAAAAAGATGCAACTTATGTTTAACTGAAAAATGGCTAATACTATGTAAACCACACTTAGCAACTTTAAACACTAAAACAGAAATAGCAAACAAATGCAGGCACAAATGGAAATCGTTGTTAGTGAACACACCGCAAACAACTACCTGAAACGCTATAAAACACCGGCGGTGGGTGACCCAAACATCACCCTGACGAGAGCAAGAGCTCGAAACAATATTGTAGATTTTAATATTCCTTTTAATACTTGATTTTAAACAAATATATATATATATATATATATATATATATATATATATATATATATATATATATATATATATATATATATATATATACGTAACAATCGCTGTAAGATTGAGTGAAGGGATACACCATGTAGAATGATCTGACTTGCATCGAGCAGCCGACTTGTATGAACAGTGTCTGAGCAAAGCCTTTAAATCATGCCTTGGAGTCCCCGTGCATGCATCTACACACACACACAGACACACAGAGACACACATATATCTATAATTGTTCAGCATTATATATATATATATATATATATATATATATATATATATATATATATATAATCCAGAGTCTGAATGCCCAAAGAGAGTAAAAAACATATCCCTATTATCCACCATTGGTTCTTATACTGAAAATTTGTTGAACAAAACTGATGTGAATTTTGAATCATTGGCAAAGACATCTTATACAGACACCATTTTAAACTAGGAAAGAAACAGACCGACATTCGACCTTGATAACGCTGATGCGGAAAAAGCTTATCAACCCTACATCTTTTCAGATTCAGCAAAGATTCATTTGGAAAACACGTATCCCAACCATGCTCAGTTGTTTACAGATGGCGCACTGACAAAAATTAAAGAGGTCGGGTCTGCTTTTGTTATTCCGTCACTTAAACTAGAAAAATGATATTCCGTTGGAAAATATAGATCTGCATTTGTTACTCAAATGATAGCCATATAAACGGTTTTGACATAACTAATTGACTTACCACAGCCATTTTTTCAAGTGTTTCTCTGCATGTACTCGAAGTCTGCAATGTCTTGGACTGCGTGCAAGGGAAAAGTATATTGCCATTGCACAGCGCCATTAATTCCTTTCTGTTGACGTTTCTTGTCGCCTACCTCTCAATGTGGATGCTTATGCAGGATGAACCAGAAATGCCTCTTGTGTCGTGAGTTCTTCAGCGTGGGTCCAGAGCACGCTGCGTCCTGAAGTTTGGTTAACTGTTCATGTAAAACCAGCCGTCGTGACGCTTTGTTTAGCGTCGCGAATTTCGGACCGGGAGATCGTGGGTTAGATTCCCATCATGTGTGTGTGTGTGTGTGTGTGTGTGTGTGTGTGTGTGTGTGTGTGTGTGTGTGTGTGTGTGTGTGTGTGTAAGTGTGTTTAGTCGTAAGACCGGCTCTTACCCAAAGTAGAGTTTCATATGGTCATCTCTGGAAAGACTGGGACCACACACTTGAGATTCAGCTACTTAATGGATTCTTCTCTGAGAGCGTTACTCAAATTTTCTGACTTGTTCTGCAGGTGTCAGGCTCGCTGACGCCGGGATATATGATGAAAGTAAGCATAGATTACACCCCTGTAGCCCTGTCACCCCGTCTCAGACCTGAACGGACTTATATGGCGTCATGTTCATCACCCTCATACCATCAATCAGCATGAACAGTGACAAATTCTGTGGCCCTTCATATCCTGCTCCCATGGTGACCTCAGTTTCAATTTCCTCTCCTAATCTATGCCTTTGATGAGTTTGTGTCGAGGCTGCCGGTATCAGCGAATTCATGGGGACTGTCGCTGGACGGACGTGGTGGCGCCCTCCGGAGCTGGACGCTGACTTGCGCTGGCTCCAAGTTTAAGCAATTGATGTCGTCTGTAGGGAGCTAAATATGTGTTGTTCTGGGTATAATGGCTAAGAACAGGCACCACTTCGCACCACCCAAGTGACTCATGACGATCGACTTGACATTGACTTTCTTTGGATTGCTGGTATCAGGGCTGCAACGGGGTAATCTAGAGTGAAGCTGTGGACGGGGAATCGAAATGAGCAGCATGAGAGTAATGCCACTGAGATGACACAGAAGATGAGTCAGAAACAAACAAAAGGGTCGTGTCACGGGACTATCACCAGGCCACTAGTTAAATGCAAACTTAGAAAGAAATAAACCAGCTGGTTGTGAAAACATTTTCAAGTTTTAATCTGTGAAAAGTACTTTCCAGCCCTCCCTTAAAGGGCTTGAAAATAATAACTGGATCCTATCACGAATACTGTCTGAAACAGCGATTTGTTGATATAAATACATGTGCCAACGATTTCTATGTGTGGCTTGTTTCTATCTTTAAGGAATCAAAATAAATGATACCAATTGAACCGGTGAAGTTGTGTGTCCATGCTGGTGAAAACACTAGAACAGTCTATGAGGTAAAGTAAGGTAATGATGCTTATAGCCCAGCCTACCACAAAGGGCCATGTCAGTGTTGTCACCACTTCATGGTCAACTCACAAGTCTAAAGAGAAAACTTTCTAGAAATCTCTACAAATCATTGATATGTAAATGTGGGTAAGTAGCATTTGTCTAAGTTTTATGCTGCACTTTCAAGGTTTTTTTCGGATTCCTGCCAAACAATGCCCAAAACGTTTCCCTGTAGCGAGATCCCATGGTATAGTACACGAAGATGTTGCAGGTGGCATTGATAAAACAAAACATATCTGAGACCCACAGAGCAGTGTAAAAGAAGTTCTGATGCCGCCGTCCAGAATTTGCTTCTGGCATTAAGAACGGGCTGAAGCGGACCAGTGCAATAGGTGAATTACAAGCAATGAACAGGATGGAATTACCCACCAGCATTTTGGTCAGGGTCACTTCGCGTGCTGATATTGTCACAGATGTCTCAGATCGCCACGTCATGATCTGACGAAGTTTCACTATCGTCATGATAGTCGTTGTTATCACCACTATTATCTCAATCCCTGGCAGACAAACACCAAACCCAAAACTGTGTAAAAGGCTGATGAACTCTTTGTGAGCACTGTAAAATTCTCCTTCAACACCTGTCATTGCAATTATTCCCGTTGTTGGATCGTAGACACAGCTGATACGATACCGAAAACACACGATGAAGCTCAAGCTTAATATAACGGTATAGACTACAATAATGATGACTACCATCGTCTTGGTACGTAGGAGAATTTGAAATTTGAGTGGTTTAAACACACACAGGCATCTCTCTGTTGCAATAATGGCTGATAATACTGGCGAAACAAAAGCGAATCCACCTAAAACTGATAAATTCATATTGACCAAAAATGTGCCAATGGGACCAAATCTTTCTCCTGTAGTAAACTGTAAATGCAGCTGCTCACCATGAAGGAGCATGAATCCAACCAGAGTCAGCTCATCAGCCAAGGCTAACGCAAAGAGACACAGGTTCACACGATCTTTGAGTCCCTGTTTGTAAAACACCGCCATGTTGATGACGTTGGCTGGCCCGCCGATCGAAAACAGTAAGAACAGCAAATTATGTTTAATTCTACCGACAATGGTTTCCACCTCCACACTTACAATGTTATCTTGATTGTTCCAAGGTAAGTACTCCATCTCACTGAACACAAACTCAATGCAGCCATCTCCGAA
Organism: Conus canariensis; assembly: GCA_033310375.1. NCBI lineage: Eukaryota > Metazoa > Mollusca > Gastropoda > Neogastropoda > Conidae > Conus > Conus canariensis. Next base: position 81,824,622 of record CM065716.1, on the reverse strand, counting down.
GGAAGTGTTTTGTGATACCGTTTGCGAGTGTTCGGAAATGTTGTCGTGGATGGTCATCTTATCAGTAGCATCCGTAAGGTCTAGCTTGTTCAACATTTTTACGGACAAGACTGTGTCACAGTTTCATGACTTCATTTTTAGGAGATCCTATATACTTTTATTTATTGAATAACGTATTAGTAGGGGAACTAAAATCTGGGAATGCAGCACAACACAACACATTTGTGTGTGGCGTTCAAAATGGATAGTCATAAAGCTCTCTCAAGGCAAAGTTTACATACACATTTACAAACTCCTTATAGATATATGAACACACACACACACACACACACACACACACACACACACACACACACACACACATACACACACACGAACGCGCGCGCGCGCGCGCGCGTGCTGTACACATGCATACGCACATGCATGTGCACCCACGCTTACAGAGAGACATACACACAGAGAAAGAAGGACAGACAGACACACAGATGCATGCATACATCCACACACACAAATGAAGACACGAACATAATGAGTAACAGCAATTTACAAAGGTTACACGGGTGCAGGCGCTAGCGCACACACACGGACACACGCACGCATGCGCACGCACGCACACACACACACGCGCACACACGCATACGCACGCGCGCGCGCGCGCGCACACCCCACACCCACACACACACACACTACAGAGACACGCCCAAATAAAAACAGATATACAGAGTCAGACAGACGGACAGACAGACACAAACCCACATCAAGCACACACACACACACAGACACACACCACACACACACACACACACACACACACACACACACACACACGCACACACACAGAATAAACTACATACACACACACACACACACACACACACACACACACACACACACACAAACACACACGCGCGTGCGCTCTCACATACACACGTACATGCACACACACACACACACACACACACACACACACACACACACACACACACACACACACACCACACAACACACACACACACACACACACACCTGATCCCCCCCCCACTCCACATGCGCAAACACACACACACACACACACACACACACACACACACACACACACACACACACACAGACACTGTCAAACACACACACACACACACAGAAAAAACTACACACACACGCACGCGTACACATACGCGCACCACACACACACACACACACACACACACACACATACGCCACACACACACACACACACACACACACACACACACACACACGCGCGCGCGCGCGCGCGCGCGCGCACGCACCACACACACACACACACACTGTCAAACACAACACACACACACACACACACACACACACACCACACACACAGAATAAACTACACACACACGCACACATACGCCCGCGCACACACACACACACACACACACACACACACACACACACACACACACACACACACCGCAAGCACACAGACACACTAGCGCGCGCACACACACACACACACACACACACACACACACACACACACACACACACACACGCAAGCACACACACACACACACACACACACACACACACACACACACACACACACACACAGATGCGCGCAGAAAAAAAAATCTATGCACAAATCGCAACGCGCGCACACACACACACACACACACACACACACACACACACACACACACACACACACACACACACTCACACGCACGCACGCACGCACGCACGAACGTATGTATGCACGTGCTGTTGCGTGCATATACACACACAAGTATGTGTGTGCGCATTTATCAAACAGAAACGCAACTTATTACTCAAAAGAGAGAGAGAGAGAGAGAGAGAGAGAGAGAGAGAGAGAGAGAGAGAGAGGAGAGAGACTTACAGGCATAGATAGGTGAGTGTGTGTGTGTGTGTTGTGTGTGTGTGTGTGTGTGTGTGTGTGTGTGTGTGTGTGTGTGTGTGTGTGTTTCGGTTTACTGTCTTTTCAATCTATGTGGTCTGAAGTAAATTGAAGACAAAGATGAACTCATAGATTTTATTCGAATAAATCAATAGGAAGCGACTCGTTATAGAAATCCGTCCGTTGTCAGGAATTGTATGCAGGCTTCTGGTCGTTCGGTATATAATCTTGTTTTTAAATTGTAAATAATAACAACTATTGAGAGGGAAAGGATAGTTATGTCTTGTTACGGATGGTGTGCGGTGCGTGTTTTGTGGTCTGACTCTCACCTGAAGAAGTTTGGATGCGTGTACGACTGTTCCCTACAAACACCCACACCACACGAACATAGATAGCCAGGCAACAAGTTAACTTTCTACTTTCTTTTCTTTTGCTGCCTGAACCATCAAATCAAAAACAAGTGCATAATACACAAGAAGGACAATCGGGTATATCAATTAGTTTACGCCACAACTAAACACTGGGTACTACACAGTCACAACATTTCTTTTCACGCAGCAGGCCAGACTGGCACTCACAGCAGTGTCATCATGGACAGTCCATGCACTTAGCACCGTCCGACCCGAATCACAGAGTCTTCACAACGATCAGGAGTCACATACGAAAGCAGTTCGTGGAGTCCTTCCAGGAACTGCCACACACCAGGACACGTGTACATCGACACGACGGAAAACGAAACCGCTCACGGAGGTAGGTTCGTGGAGTCCTTCCAGGGACTCCCACACACAGAAGAAACACAAGTCGTCGTCCCGACGATTTCTGAAGCCCTTTCTCACTCCAGCTCGTTGCTGACCACGCGGACAGCCTCTCGACCCTCCCCCCCCCCCCCCCCCACCGTCCCCCACGGGGCAGAGACGGCGGCTGGGCTCGTGCTGCACTCCACACCCGGTTGGCAGCGCTCATACGATGTCTACTGACCCTCGGTCAGCCTCTCAATACCCAACAGGGTAGGGACAGTGACTGGGCACAGGCTGCACCCCACATCCGGATGGCAGTCAGTTCCAGGTCGGACATGAGGCTTCACCGACACCTGGGGGAACTGATAGCTACCTTGATTATCTAGCCTACTTCCAACACATTTATCGTTCTTGTTTGTAATTAACAGTCACTCTTCCCATAATACATTTCACTGCAATTTGGGGGAAAATACCCGTAATAAAATCTACAAAGTTTCAATACAGTGGGTACATCACAATAGAAATTTTTCTTTGATTAACACCATGATTGTTCACATTGAAGGAAAGGATTTCCACATGGAACCCCTTTTCAAAGTACCAAGAATACAATTATTATATATGAAGGAACGAATTCCGTTTGTCCCATTTTATCAAGAAAAGAATGCTTTTATCATATCACATCATCACTGGACGTGTCCAATTTCATTTCAAGGACCGATTTCCGTTCGCCCCTTCTTATCAGAAAAAGAATGTTCATCATCATCACTAGATGTGTCTAATCATATATCAAGGAACGATTTCCGTTCGTCCTTTCCACAACATGAATCAGAATACATTTCAGACAGTTTATGCACAATAGTTTTCATTGCTCACTTCCATAGCTCACTAACACTCACATCATTATGATACTCTAGGGACACAGATAAACAACACCTTTTTTCAATAAAACAGTGATTTAACTAGATTATTATTTTTCCGATCACATACCAGTATACATATTCTTACTTCGTTCTACTCACTCCATTCTCCTCATCCTCCCCTTAACTCACATTCACTAACTACAACTTCCTACTATCACCCTATGTTTCATCATATAAGATATATCAAGGGAACAATCAAATATTTTTAGGCCTTTACTAAGCACTGGAAAGTTCCCATCTACCCGTAGGAAAAAAACAACTTCATTAATCCCAAGTCCTAACTTCAATTCAAGTATCAACATATATACCTGACTGCCAGCGAAAATCTGCCCCCCCCCCCTCCCCCCCCCCCCCCCCCCCCCCCCCCCCCCCCCCCCTTCGGCTCTCTGATGAAGTTGCTCGGCCGGTAGCTCTACGAAGACTGAAGGAAAATCTTTGCTCACCTGACTTACACAAAACGCAGGTGAGTAGCTGTCAGGTAAACAGGCCAACCGGTTTTACAGGTTTACCTGTTCCGGTCAACGTGTCCCCAAAATTTGGGACTGGACGAAATGCGGTCCAGCGCAGTCTTGTCTTAATTATTTCATCCTCTTGTGTCTTGGCTGACCAAGTCATCAACAGCGTGCAGATTTTATATAGCGAACTCCCTTGAGTTAAGTTAGTGGATTAAATAAAAAGGTGACTGGTTTGTCACCTGGATGACGGTCAGTTGTCTTGGAGGACAGGCTGGTCAGTGGCATCCTACGTCAAAGTGTCGTGAGGGCACCTGTCTACACATTAGTTTTATGTGTTTGTATTGACACACAAAGTGTCAGAAAGTTACATGTAAATGGAAGCCACGACTAGCCCAAGACCTTGACTGTCCTATAATAGGCGTATTAAACTTCCGAAATAAATAGGAGAGAGAGAGAGAGAGAGAGAGGAGAGAGAGAGAGAGAGAGAGAGAGAGAGAGAAATGTTAATTTCAGGACAACATATGAATTGATTTGAATCTGAAGATTTTTTTTTCTTTTTTTTCTGGGACTTTTCTCGATTAAAACAGGAAATACCGTTATGGTGTTTTAAGAGGGGGGAGCTTGCACTGGTGTAGCCTATTTTAAGTTCGAGTGAGGTCGCGCTGAAATATCAGAGAGTTTAGATACTCCTGAAGCCAAACGTACATTCTGAAAATGCAAAGGTATCTACGTGATGACCAAGGCATTTTGCTTGGTTTTTTTCTTTGTTTATTTGGTTGGTTGGTTGGTTAGTTGTGTGTGTGTGTGTGTGTGTGTGTGTGTGTGTGTGTGTGTGTGTGTGTGTGTGTGTGTATGTTGTGTGTGTGTGTGTGCACTTTTTGTTTTGTTTTGCTTTACTTGACATTATTTTGAGGCCGTCTTACGAAGAAATTGTGATTGTGAGTTCATGACGATCTAGTTGGGTTTTATTGAATTGATTATGTATTGGAGATAGCAGCAAACTTGTAAAAGATACAGTAAAATGTAGTTTACATCACTAATGTAAAAGCTGAAGATCTCTTAGTATGTCTGGGTTCAGATACATGGTTGAAATAGCAAGACCAAAAGGTTTTCCAGGTTTGCTCGCTTCATTTTTGTCTGGAGATCATATCTTTTCACTAAGTGTGGATGATACACCAGGTATAATTCCAAAGCTTAGATCTACCTGAGGAGTTCAAGACACATGGACATATTTCACTGAGAAAACTGAGTGTAGAAATAGCTATGTTTGCCACAGGAAACGACTGTACACGCCCATCAAACATGTGGTATTAATGTGTAGTTCCAGAGCTCTGATCATTCCTGTCAAGGTCTAGTGCAGCTTGTTTTTCTTGATAACAAATATTCTAAGGATGTATGGTAAGGTTAATGTATACAGCACAGGATGGCAGGGAGACCAAGAAAGAGGGAGAAAAGGAGAGAAAGAGAGAGAGGGGGAGAGACAGACAGACAGACAGAGGGGGATGGGGGGGGGGGGAGAAAGAGGGAGAATAAGAAAGAAGTGTCCTGTTGAAGCCATTAGCTGTACACTTCTCAACATTAATTCCGGACACTTGGCTTTCAACAAGGACCTGTATGGTATATTCTTTTGAAACGTTGGCTTGATTAGTTTGTGCATCAGCACAATCTGCTAGTTTGTACATCTATAAACCATATGACTAACACAAACGTACATTCCCACCTCTCATATTTACTGTTACACCAGGACCACTCATTCCACGAGACTGAAGATGTATACGGGAATGTGTCTGGTTCCGACAGGAAACAGAACTTTGATGATTCGCTTGCTTTGGATCCCGATTGTATGGGTATCGACCACCCGTACGATAATCACTTTGCTGCTCTGTCTGACACAGAAGTGGAGAAAAAAAGAACTCGCTGCTCTGTCTGACATGGAAGTAGGGGAAAAAACTGACATTCGTTTTAAATAGTTTAAGATCTGACTTCTGCGTATAGATTTTCCCAGGTTATCCTCTCTTATATTGATCAGTGAGTTTGCACACATCTTCCTCAGTCTCAAAACTTCTTTTCCGAAGAAAAACTACTAAATCTTTGAAAACGCTTTGCAACGCTCGTGCAAAAACAAATCACGTAAACTTTCCAAATCAGGAGTGATTCCCGAAAGATGAATCCACTGGTCAAGAACGTGACCGTAACGAATAGAAATATGCAGCAAAGGATTTACTCGCAACAGGTGGTCCAGCACGACATTTCTCACGAAAACCTTCCTCTGTACATTGAATTGTTTTAATATTTCTCCTTTCAAATCGTCCCAGACGATCGACTGTTGAGATGAAAGGGTGTGGTACGATGATGAATACGCTGCCACGAAAAAGGGAAGACACATACAGAGGCCATTTTTCCATAGGCCACGCACAAGAAGTGGCAGGCGTGTCAAACCTGCATAAATAAAGGGTCAATCTCATCATGTGGCTCATCAAACAGAGCAACTTCGGGAAGACATGAGTGTGACGGGCCATTTTTTTTTCCTTTCCGAAATTGTGTCTGGGGACAGTTTTGAGAAGGCGCAAGTTTACATCTTCCTTCGCGAATGGTGTGCTGGCGATAGACGATTGATTGACAGCTACTCACCCGCATTTTGTTGTCAGTCAGGTGCCGATGAGAGACTCCTAGCTTGGTTTTGGTGGTAATCAGGTATGTGTGACAAGTTAAATGGAAGTTAGGGTTAGTACTAATGGAATTGGTTTTCCCTACAGGTGGTCGTGAGATTGCCAGTTCTTAATGAAGGCCTGAAATATTTGATTGTTCCCGTGATTGATCTTGTGATTGACAAGACTTGACAAAACATAGGGTGACTGTAGGAAGCTGTGGTTAGTGACTGTGTGAGTCAAGGGGTGGATGAGAAGAATGGTGTGAGTGGACGGAAGAGAGAATGTGTATTTATATGTATCGGGGAAAAGTGATCAAATCATATCAATGTATCATTGGGAAAAAAAACGTTGTTGATCTTTTCCCTACAGTGTTATAATGGTGTGAGAGTTGGTGAGCTCTGGAAATGAGGGATGAAAATTATTGTGTATAAATTATTGGAAAATGTATTCTGATCACTTTTGCGGACACATCAAGTGATGATAATGTGGGAAATGAAAACATTCTTTTCTTGTAGTGGTCTACCGTCACCGTGATAAAAAGGGACAAGTGAAAATCGTACCTTTATCTGTAGTAGTTGTATTCTTGGTACTTTTAAAAGTGTTGCGTGAAGAAATCTTTGTTGTATTCTTCAATGTAATCACTCATGTGTACTAATCGATAATTTTTTTTGTAATGCACACATTGTAATGAAACTTAGTACACTGTATTACGGATATTTTCCCCAAACTCTAGTGAAATGTATTATGTGAAGAGAGACTGCTCGTGACAAGACAAGGGAAACAATAGATATGTAGGTAGTAGGCAAGGTAACCAATGTATCAGTTCCCCAAGTGTCGGTGAGGCCCCTGAGTCTGGCTTACAAGGAACTGATTGCCATCAGGTGTAGGGTACAGCCCGTGCGCCAGCCACTGTCTTCGTCTTACTGGCGTGGAGAGGCTGAACGCCAGATCAACAATGTTATTTGTATTGTAAAGGGTCTCAGGATTCTCCGTCATACTGGCATGGAGAGGCTGCCTGAGAGGTCGGTAGTCTGACGTATGATGTATACCCGACCTGGAGTGGTTTGAAGGTTTTTCTCTGTGTGGGTGTGCCATGTGGGACACCACATGGGACTGTGTCCCTGTAGCGGCTCGGCTTGCCATGAGAGTACCCTGGTTGGTACCATAGACTGTGACTGGGGCTCGGTGCAGCAAGTGTGTGAACTGTGTCTGTTAGGACACTACTGACCATGCCAGCGAGGTCTGTGCCAGGACAATATTTGCTGTGACAGCTTTTGTGAATATTGTGTAGCTGAGAGCGACTGTTAAAGGTTCCGCTGGAAGAGGAGGTTGTTGAACTCTCGCATATTTATACATAGTTATTTGCTCTGGTTGTACCACCACATGTGAGTCGGCGGATTGGGTTTATTGCATGGTTTATATTGATGATCTATGGGGATATGTGTTTGTAACGTCCTGATGGTTCAGGCAGGACATAAAAGAAACGAAACTTAAGTTTGTGTGTTGCCGCCGTACATGTACGTGTGATGTGGGTGTGTGTAGGGAGCAATCGATATACGCATCCAAACTTTTGAAAATGAGAGTCAGACATTAACACACGCACGACCACACCATCCTTAACTTCTGGTGACCCCGAAGCTTAAATTTTCTTTTGGCATTAAATTCAAAATTGTCTTCATGGTAGGATTTGAATTTGTGCCCTGTAGTTTGCCCCAGTTAAAAAAGATAGGCCACGTTTACAGACTTTGCTTTTATGAGATTGAGTTGCATTGTATTGTGTTGCTGTATGACTGTGTGCAACTGTGTCCTCACCCCTTGGACAGTTCACTGCCACCTCCCTCTGCTACGTCCCAGGTGACGGATGTAAGTGTGGCGGGGGCTCGTCTGTCCACCTCTTTAGGTTTGCTGTTCAGGAGTGCTGACAAGTACGTAACCCAATGCTTCTTAGGCCAGTTCAGATTAGTTGCATGCGTCTCAAACCTGAATAGATACGAATCTATATCATCAAACTTTGAACGCTGGGAGTTTGGGATATGTTAGCCTAGGAGTGTGAGATCTACCCTGATCAGAGTTGGACGAACTACCTTCCTCTCCAGGAGTCTGGCTACCTTCAGCTTGTATCTTTGCTTCTATCTGTAATTCTATACGTTTAGATTTTTCCTCGTCTTTGCGTCTTACTGTTTCTTCCCTCTGTATAATCTTTTCCTTTTTTGTCTTTGCCTGTTTTGTGCCTCAGCCTGAGTTTTTTCTTCTTCCGCCTTAGCTTTTTTCTACCTCAGCTATTTGTTTAGCTTTTTTCTACCTCAGCTAGTTGTTTAGCTTTTTTCTACCTCAGCTAGTTGTTTAGCTTTTTTCTACCTCAGCTAGTTGTTTAGCTTTTTTCTATTTCTGTTTGTTGCATGTCCTTTTCAATTTCTAATTCTAATTCTTTCTGTTTTTCTTCATTCCTTTCCCGATTTCTATCAGCTCTATCTCGAGTATTCTTAATATTCGTGTCCACGTACTCTAACAACTTATCACCTTCAAAACCAATGCTTTGCCTCTCTGAAGGAACGTCTGGGAGAGCTTGACTTCCACACTAAAGCTTCAGTGTCTGACATCTTCAATGTCAGTTGAAGACACAGAAACAATAATCCCCCCCCCCAAGAAATGTTTTCAAAGCACACACAAAATATACTTCCATAATACTAAGTGATCAGTAGACCTAAACATCAGACGTGTTATACAAAAATACACATATTGTCCTCAACAACCGCAGGGGCACAACTCTCACTTTCACAAAATGTAGAATGCACCTAGGCAAACTTCAAGCCATGTAATGTAATGTAATCATAGAGGAATAATAAAGTTATTTCAATCACCGACGTCTTCCAAATCGCTCACTGACAACCATGAAACAAGCCAGTGAAAACCTGGTGAGGATTTGAATTTGTGCCCTGTACGTTTGCCCACAGTAAAAAAATGATTAGAAGACGTTTACAGACTTTTTTTATGAGATTAAACATATGTATTGTGGGTGTAGACTGGTGAGGACTGTGTTAACACTGGACGTTACTGATCCCTCTCACTCACCATACGATGTAATCTAAGTGGCCCGGGGAACTGCGTTGACCAAACTTTAGGTATTCCCTGTTCAGGAGTGTGACAAGTACGTAACCTCAATGCAAAGCAATGTTAACAATTTTGCCATGCTTCAAACAAGATAGAATTAATCAAATCTTAACGCTATTTGGATATGACTATGCACGTAATTGAATCTCTTGATCAGATTGACAAACTTTCCTTAGGAAGTTGGGTATTCAGTTGAATTTGTGTATACTGTAATTAAATAAGTTTGATTATTCTACGTACAATGGTACTGATATGTTTCCTTCCATCTTATAATCTTTTCTTTTTTGTCTTTGACTGTTTACACGTGTCTCACTGAGTATTTTCTTCATTATTAAAAATAATAACTGAAACAAACTCCTGTAAACGGAAAAATCACAACAAAAAAATCAATAATAAGATTTAGAAACAAATTAAGAACAGCTGTTCTTGCTACCACAGCTTCAGTTCAACAGACTATATGTTTGTTTGTTTTTTTCACCACACTCCCACTTTCACACGCAATTTTTTATTACTCCATAACATAGCTAAGCTTGACAAAACAACCAGCAAGACATATTTACAAGGATATAAAACTTGGCCCACAACACAAAGGATAGCAAGGACCCTAAAAGAATACATTAGTGGTTAAATCAACCCAAGATAGCAGAAATAGAAATGAGAAATAAGCAAGTGGAAAATGAAAAAAAAATCATAGTAAAGCCCAAAGAGAGAAATAGATAGCTAGAGCCTAGTATTGCCGGAACTATACAAGGCAGTTCTCCGTGACGCTGGAGACAGGAAGAACAGCACTAGTGGACAGAGAAAACAACATTCACACTGAGGGAAGTATGTGTAGGTGTTTTCACAGAACAGAGCAGAAACAGGGGAGAGTTGGGGGAGGGGGGGGGGGCAGGACAGAAACAAAGGGTCACCAGTGTTACAGAAGGGGGGTTAAAGGTGACTCTGAGAAGAATGGAAAAACAGACTGAAGAAGATTTAAAGTGTGTGTGTGCTCCATTCGCACAGTCACACTTCCACCTCTATACACATAACAACAGATTGACAACTTGAAATATAGTGGGCAAACCAATGATCATAAACAATATTTAATAGAACACAATTTCAATATCAGATTAACAAGTTAGGCTGATGATATTCAGCACACACAAGAAAAAAAAAAAAGAAGTCATTTTTTCCAACGTCACTTGTAGTTTAAAGGGTTGGGTCTATACAGTCTCTATCTTTGACCCAATCAGAAGTTAACAGTTCTACTGTCCTGAAGAACCACTGTACACATAAAGTCATATATTTAATACAAATGATCACTGTTCGTTGATAGAAAAAAATAAAAGGAGAATAATATTTCTTTCACAGAGTTCTTCATTCAAGATCTTCTTTTTTTCGGACAAACCCTCACAAGAAATGTTTCACGGCACAAATATTTCAGGATCTGTTGCTCAGTCACAATTTTATCCGGCACAGCACAGTCCTTACAGGAATTCTTCTCAGTCAGCTTCAGATGATATCATATCATGCGATCAGTTTCTTCAAGTTCATAACAGATGTTTCTTAACTACACACATTAACATGGCCTTAGGGAGCAGGGCAGTTCATATGGGCTTCAATAACAGGAAACGCCCGTTCCAGGAAGATAGCGCCCCAACAGATTAGGACCAGGGTTGACAGCCCCTTCTCGGCCCTTGTCGTGGTGTCCGTTGCCCAAGAACATTCTGATTTTTTTTTTTGAATTGATGGGAAGAACCCAACGTATTTTAATGAAGGAGAGTTGGGGTGTGTGAATCAATAGTGATTTGTGTGTGTGTGTGTGTGTGGGGGGGGGGGGGGGGGTGTTCTCAGCATCTGTGTGACCAGAAAAACAAAAAGAAAGTGAAATAGATGCATGTACCGGAAAAAAATGTTTGATGTAATTTTTTAATGGAATAGTGTGGACTGAATTATCTATCTATCTATCTATCTATCTATCTATCATATCTATCTATCTATCTATCTATCTATACTATTATAGTATGTATAGATATGTATGTATGTATGTATATATATATATATATATATATATATATATTATAGAGAGAGAGAGAGAGAGAGAGAGAGAGAGAGAGAGAGAGAGAGAGAGAGAGAAATTAAAATCCCTGTGTGCCAAAAGAAGTTAGGCACTGAAAGAAAGAAGGAAAAAAAAATGTGTGTGTGTTTTTTTCCAGGGATGAGCTTTAAAATGGTATTCTGATTTGTTTTGTTGAAAGAAAGGAAGTCAGATGTGCGGTTGCGTGCGGGGCGCATAATTGTCTCCGCATGTGAGTGTGTGTGTAAAGACCGTCGTATGACACATTGATTGATTGATTGATGATTCATTCAATTCATTCATTCATACATCCATGTATTCATGTATTTATCCATTTCTTCATTCATTGTTAACAAACAATTATACTCTGTAAAATGATCATGCAAAAGCACCAGGTTTGGGCGTGATGCACTGAGCGAGTGAGTAATGCACGTGCACACGAGGCATCACTGAGATCCGTCAACCCGATCTTTCGTTCAGTGTTTCTTTCTGGCTTTCCATCCGGCGTCTCATATGCCATGGGAGTAGTTTGTGCAGAAATAAGGATTTTGACCGTGGTTAAATTTTGAAGGGGCCTGCACGACTATCGTCTCCTACTGAGTTTCAGGCGAAGTAGGCGCACTGACATGTCAACCAGTGGCACAGTTTATCAGTTCATGATGCGATTTTATTAATATGTTGCCCCTCTTTCAGTAATCTGGCGTAAAAATAAGACGGTCTAAACATCCATTTAATCACGCGGAAACATAAGAAAGGCTGCCGTGGTTATTTATAGCAGGAACAAATGGTTTCCTGATTCTCGAGTGGTGCTTATAAGTGAGACATGTAACTTGATGCCACAATGGAAAGGGGAAAAGGGGGGGGGGGGGTATGTTGGTGGAATTAGGTAGAGTAAATTTCTCGACAAGGAAGAAGAATACAACATCTATCAACTTTGACTCATAACACACAGAGAGAGAGAGAGAGAGAGAGAGAGAGAGAGAGAGAGAGAGGAGAGAGAGAGAGAGAGAGAGCTTGAGAGAGAGACGCACACACACACACACGCGCGCGCGCGCGCAGGCACACACACACACACACACACACACACACACACACACACACACACACACACACACACACACAGAAAGACAAACTGACAGACACAGAGAGAGACAGAGAGAGATAAAGACAGAGACAGAGAGACAGACTGGCAGACAGAGAGACAGAGACAGTGAGAGGCAGACTGACAACCATAGAGACAGACAGACAAATAGACTGACTTACAGAGGTGGAGGATTAGAGAATAAAAGGCGGACATATACAACAAGGTCATGGATGACCGAAGTAGGGAGAGGTTTGAATGAAGGAGGGGGAGGAAAAAGGGAAGGGAGAAATTGAAAAGGATGGGAATGGTTAGTGTATGAGAACGAGAATATGGAAGCAGAACATAGACGTGTACAAAAAAATGAGTGGAAGATAACACATATCTTTCCTTTGCAAATATAGTTACATTTTCTCAGTTTATCGACCAGGCAAATCGACACAGAGAGTTAAAAATTTGATCCGAAGAGTACCTCAGGCCCACGATCAGGATATTGACTAACTGCATTACAGGTGCCATGTTTTCACGCCCATTTTTTTTCTCACTGATTGAACTGTTAAGCTCACTGATGGAACAAATATGCTTTGTGCGTACCCACCTGTGCCATTTGTGCTATGAAAACAGTAGGGGTCACTCTCGATGAACGCGAGCTCTAGTACAGATGGATCTCTTGTAGATGTCGTCTACCGTAGGCAGAGGGAGGGGGCGGGCGTCGCAAGGGTGTATGGCTGCACACCATGTATAAAAATTAACCATTTTTGTTACATATTGAAACGCTTGCCCCCTCTCTCTCTCTCTCTCTCTGGAGTAGCCTCCCTTGTCTGGCTTCCGACAAGACGCGGTTTTCTGCAGTGAGTAAAAACATTACCGTTGTTTCAAACAATTCTGTTGACTGTGGCGATGGAAGGTCTCCCGCCAACTGTAGAAAGCATGCTGAATGCGGCACTGCAAGACATGATGCTGTCTGCCTACAAAAGTGAAGGCAGAGGAAATCACACTGTCGTCGTCCTCAGGCTGACATCGATTACCACCCATTCCCCTGTCACGTAACCACAACGTCTCTGCTGTTTATCGCCGAAGATGCCCGTCCCAGGTGAACAGAGATAAGTGAAGGGCAGAGGTAATAAGGAAAAAACAAAGAACCGGCAAGTTAGAGTCATTCTTCGCGGTCTGGCTTATTTTTACCAACTCCGCCCAGTTTGTTCTATAATGCAGGTACCAATAGTGAGAACATTGTTTACACTGATGAACGTGTAGTAGACAATCAAAATGAGCATTATTTACCTTCCTCTGATCCTTGTGTCTGTGTGGGACCCGAAACGACGAAAGCAAACGGACATGAGATCGCGTGACGGTGACGCCGATACGCAGTTGGTGACAGTGATCAGTGAAACAAAAAACTGTGTGGCAGAGACAAGTTTAACCGCGAGTGTTGGCGCAGATAATGATAAAGGATGAACGTGAAAGTGGCACTACGGAATTTGTTTCAGAGTCAATACTGACTGATAGAGAGCACGAAACCGGAGTGAATGTAAGAAACTTAAACGCTTGTAGTACTGACAGCATCAAGCATACTACAAAGACTGACGATGAACAGGAATGCATAGAATCTTGTACATAAAGCAATGTTTATTCACAAATATTGGCAAGTCTGTAGGTAAGGTAAGGTAATGTTTCTTATAGCCCAGCCGACCGCAAAGGGCCATATCAGGGCTGTCACCACGTTGAAAGCAACTCAAGTTAAAAAAAAAAAAAAACCTTTCACACATCTCTTTAAAATACATCTTCTAAACACGCACCAGAAACTTCGTTAAAAATCTTTCTTCCGTAAAATCTTAAATCGGATGAAAAATGTTAATCTCTTTCAGAAACTCAAAGATCACGTCCGGTGGGACATCTCTGAACAGGGTTTTCATGGATTCTGCTGTAAAGTGTTTATGTCTCGCATCGTCCAACAATCTAAAAGAATATGTTTCACTGTGAGTGGAACATGACATGGAGTACACCACGGAGCTTCTTCACCTTTTAAAAGATAAGAATGGGTATAACACGAGTGGCCTGTGTGCAAGCGGCAAGTAAGTGCTATTCCTAGCTGAGTGACCTGTTTAAATCCGGTAGTCGTTATGTCTACCCCTCAGCAGTTAAAACTTCCACAACATTAGTTCTCATGTTAAAACTTTAGACAGTAATCTTTTCCGTATTGGTTTTGTCAAAAGCGTCCAACATCTACAATTTTGTGGTATGTATCAATACAGAATCTGCGTTCCAACGTTTTAACGACTAAAACTAAATGCTCTCAGAACTAAATACACTGCCTCAACAAAATGTATATGTGGCGAAACAAGCAAATCAAGACATCATACCTTTTGGATGTGTGCCTCTTAGGACATGCCTACCATGTTTATCAAGCATGTCTGTAAGTGATATTTGTGCCCCTGGTACTGACCTTGCTTTCAAAGTTACTTCTTGTTTGATGTCGAGTCCAGTCATGTATTTACTTTAACATGATATTGGCGGTCATTCTGTGATTATATGTACAGACCTACACCTGTAAACACATACACACACGCACGCATGCATGTAGGTACACACTCTCTCTCTCTCTCTCTCTCTCTCTCTCTCTCTCTCTCTCTCTCTTAATATCACAATTTTGTGAAAAACGTAAAATGAAAGACTACTACTACTACTACTACTACTACTATACTACTACTACACTCTGATTATGGATCAGAAATTGCCCCTTCCTGTTTGTGGCATCACATGAAGCAGTCAGGTAAAAGGCATAATAAACGACCGTCTGCAATGTCTATGTTACAACATTTTCTACACAACGAATTTCTGAGTTTTGAAACTTGGACTGCATGCAAGGGGGAAACATACTGCCATTGCACAGCGCCACTGATTCCTTTCTGTTGACGTTTCTTGTTGCTTACCTGTCAATGTGGATGTTTATGCAGAATGTGCCAGAAACGCCTCTTGTATTGTGAGTTTCCCTAGCGTGTGCAAAGAGCACGCTGCCTCCTGGACTTAGGTAAACACTTCATCTAAAACCAGCCGTCGTGACGCTTTGTTTAGCGAATTCCCGACCGGGAGATCGCGGGTTCAATTCCCATCATATTTGTGTGATTTTTAGTCGTATGACCGGGTTTTACCCAGAGTTGAGTTTCGTATTGACTCATCCAGGAAGACTGGAACCACACAGTTGAGATTCATCTACTTAATGGATTCCTCTCTGAGAGTGTTGCTCAAATTTCCTGACTTGCTCTGCAGGTCTCGGGCAGGTTGATGCCATGGTGTATTATGCAAGTAAGCTTAGATTACAGCCCTGTCGTGCTGTCTCAAAACTGAACAAACTTCCATGGCATCGTCTTTATCATTCTCGTCTTAATCAGCATGAACAGTGACAAATTCTGTGGCCCTTCATATTCTGCTCTCGGAGGGGGGAGGGGGGCTCACTTTTTATTTCCTCTCGAAGTCTATGCTTTTGGCGAGTTTGTGTGGAGGTTGCCGATATCAGAGAATTCATGGGGACTGTCGATGGATGGATGTTGGGGGGTGGGTGGAGGGGGGGGGGGGGGCAGACTGGACGTTCACTGACACTGGCTCCAAGATTAAGCAATTAATGTCGTCAGTAGGGGGCTACATATGTGGTATTCTGGGTATATTGGCTCAGAGCAGGCACCGCTGCACATCACCGAAGTGACTCCACCGCATAGCAGTCAAGTGATTTCTTTGGTGGTTGCCTCATGACGATCGACTTGACGGATTTTCCAGTGCTTTGCTGGTACCAGGGCTGTAACAGGACAAGTTATAGTGAAGCTGTGGACGTGGAGTCGAAATGAGCAGCATGAGAGTAATGCCACTGGAGTGACACAGAAGATGAGGAAGAAACAAACAAACAAAAAGGTCATTCAACGAGACTCACACCAGACCACTAGTTGAAGTGGAAAGTAGGAACAAAATAAACCATCCGGTGGTTACAACATTTTCAAGTTTTGAGCGGTGAAAAGTATTTTCCAGCCGTTCCGTGCGGAGCTTGAAATGAAGAACTGGGTCATTTGACGAATAACACCTGGAAACAGCACTTTGTAAATACAAAAACATGTGCCAAAGATTTCTATGTATAGCTTGTTGCGAGCATCCTTAAAGAATGAAAATACATGTTGCCTATTGAAAGTGTGATGTTTTGTCTCTGGGTTGGTTAAAACACTTGCTAAAGTAATGGTCACTTCTCAAAATAGAAAGCTCTACAAAACATTAGTATGTAAATGTAGGCAAGAGA
>CM065716.1:81777432-81802432 GCA_033310375.1 Conus canariensis | reverse complement strand
TTTACTTCTACATCTCCATACCACCAATTTTCATGCTGGGATAAATAACCACCCATACGAAAGAAAATAATGTTTGTTTTCTCTAGATTAACACTTAACTGAAGTCTATCTGCTTCATGTTTTAAAACATTTATTTGATTTTGCAACCCAACAACAGTACTAGCGAACAAAATTACATCATCTGCAAATAAAAGCATAAACAGTTCAACAGCACCTGCAATCAACTGTATACCATGTTTGCCTTTATGTGACATTTCTAAAGCTATCTCATTTATAAAAAATGCAAACATCTGAGGGCTCAATAGACAACCTTGCTTCACTCCTCTAGGGCAATTGAATAAGTCACTGTACAATCCTTTCTCACGAACACATGCTAACACTGAATTATAGACACCACGAAGAGCATAGTACAATTTTCCTTTAACCCCTGTTTTTCTAAGAACTTGCCACAACACATTTCTATTAACAGAATCAAAAGCCTTTTTTAAAATCAACAAAAGCAACATACAGTTTAGTATTTGTCTTTAGGAACTTTCGGACTAAAGCATATAATGTGAAAATATGATCAACTGTATTGTACCCTGACCTGAACCCCGCCTGCTCTTACCCAATTTTCCTCTCCTTTTCAGCCCACTGTGTCAATCTTCTATTCAAAACATGAGTATATACTTTACTAATTATACTTGTGAGAGCTACACCTCTATAATTGTCTGGGTTATTTGGGTCTGCTTTTTTATGGATGGGTACAGTAATGGACGTTGACCACGACAGGGGAAACAATCCATGATTAAACAAATGGTTAAATAAAGAAACACAGAAATCAATCACATAGTCATTGGCATGTTTTATCATTTCTCTGATTATTCTATCTGGTCCCGGGCTCTTACAAGTTTTTACATTTCTAATACTTGCTCTTACTTCATCTATAGTTATAGGGTCATCAAACAAGCGCTCATTTTGCTCATCTTCTATTTCTTCTACTGCTGGATCACTTTGACCATTACAAAGAGAGTTGAATACACTATGGAAATGGTCAAACCATTGCTGCGATGTTATTTCATTGTAAATGGTGGATTTCCTGTTAACTGATCCTATTGTACTCCAAAACAATTTGGGATCATTTACTGATTGTTTAAGCTTTAGTATTCTGTTTTCATTAAATTTTCTTTCCTGTTCTTTTCTTAAATCAATATATTCTTTTCTTTCTTTTGTATATAAATCACCCTTTTCTTCTTGTGTCTCATTTGATTTAGCCCTTCTAAATATTTGTAAAAATATCTTTACTTCTCTCTTCTTTTTCTCACATTCATCGTCATACCAATCTTCATTTGTTTTTTTCTTCCCTCCTACTTTCTTTACCATACATGCCGCAGTTCCATATAAAGCATTAACAAAAACATCCACACACTTATTTACATCAACTATCATGTTGTTCATAGCTGTAACTAAACATTGTTTAAAATCATCAGAATTCAATTCATTCTTAAACGTTTGTACATTTTCCTCTGTCCACACCACTCGCCCCTCACTCACGCTGTCAACTAACGGTACATCTTTTTTAACAGGACAATAATTCCAAGTAAACTGAACTGGCAAATGCCAAGAAAAGAGAGCATCCCCCACCTTTAAAGCACAATATGAATATAGTTCACTAGATACTAGAAAATAATCAATTACACTACAACCCTGAGGAGCAACAAAAGTAAATTCTCCATCAGCATCAGTGTCACACGAACCATTCAGAATACACAAATCAAACAAAAAGCAAAGGTCCAACAAGGAACGACCAAACTTGTTAATAATTTTATCTTTTGAACATCTGTTCATAGAAACAATTTCATCATTATCGTCGTCATCATCATTTTGTATATTAAACACATAATTATACATTTCTTCCTCCTTTGTCTGCTCACAACCCGTTCTGGCGTTCATACCACCACACATAATATAATAAACATTCCTATCAGAAAGAGACTGCAGCAGACTATCTTCAAGCATAAGTATACCACCTGTGAAATTAGTTTGTCTATATAGGGGCCCTCCTTCAGGGACAACATAGCACCCCACAAACACAACGTCTTTATCTAAACCAAACACACACTTATCAATTTGAATCACGACAACATTCTCACAATCAAGTTCAATTTTTTGTATAAAGTTTGCTAAGTCTTTTTTTAACAAGAACAACAACTCCTCCAGAAACGCGTCCATGCACAGATAGTTTCTTCGCACGAGCACTAAACGCAGCATAATT
This sequence comes from Conus canariensis, assembly GCA_033310375.1. Taxonomy (NCBI): domain Eukaryota; kingdom Metazoa; phylum Mollusca; class Gastropoda; order Neogastropoda; family Conidae; genus Conus; species Conus canariensis. The sequence goes on along the minus strand of CM065716.1, from coordinate 81,800,178 downwards.
TTTAAAATGGAAACTGAAATCAAAAGCATGATTGATGAGCGTTTCTGTTAAACAAATTATATCATATTCCCTTGTTGTTTTGCCATTTGTACAATGTTTTGTTGCCTGCGAGTTAAATCTGTCGCTAGTCTGACCCCCTTTCTTTCCAGCTGCCCTCTTACTTCTTTATTCCAGAGCAGTTCCATCTTATTCTTCCACTGACTAAATTTCACAATCATTGTCCGTGGCTCCCCCGGCCCAGCCCGCCCCACTCTGTGTGCCCTTACAATGTCATCTTCTGTCCACTTTCTTCCCCCCTCCACCCCATTCAATGCCTCACACACCGCATGAGCACACGCGTAGTACCCCTCCCTCCCACCACCATGCATAGGAGGGACCCCAAACATACGCAGATTATCCCGCCGCGAAAAATCCTCCAATCTGTCAATCTCATCAGTCAGTCTATTTACTTCTTTCTGTTCTTCCACTCTTTCAGACACACACGCGCACTTATCTCTCTCTTCTTTCGCCTCTGTGTGCAGATCATCCAACTCAGCAGTCATAGTGTCCATTCTGTTGCACAGCAAACTGTTCTCTTCTTCTAGTCTGCTACATCGTTCGTCTATTTGATCACACTTTTCCGCTACTTTAGTTAGGCCTTGCTTTATCTCACCCAGTTCGTCCCTGATGATTCTGTTCTGTTGTAATTGTTCCTCCCTAAGTTCAGTTAAGTGTGTGTTTTGTATGTCAAACTGTGCTTTGAATGACTGACTTTGGGCCTCAATAGCTGCTAGAATGTGAGAGAGATTTTCAGAGGCACCCTTCTTCTCCCCCACCATCACACTCTCCGCCCTGCCCTTTTCCGTGTCTTTCATGTCACACGTTTCTTGCGTAGTTATTGGACCTGGATCCGTTTGAACATCATGGCTCAGCAAAATTTTCCACATCAGGTACACGGCGTTCGTCGCACACAAGCCTACAACCACAGGCACATGCAAACTTACCCTAATCTGTCCTTCACCACAGATTAAGTATATAGTGTAACCTCCTTAGTCTGTGCCTTCACTAACAAAATCAGCCGTCAGATTTTCCCACCCTGGCATTGTGGCTGACGCTAACAGCTGATCTGACATGACTGCCTGAAACGAGAGACTGTTCATGACAGCAAGGTTTGACAGCAGCACGGATACCCATTTCAAAAGTGCGAAAATGACCATACAAGCCATAACCATGTCACTTAAAGTCAAGTCGACTTCACTCGCCTGTGTTTTCCCAGGTGTAAACAATATCAATTTTCTGGCCAGGTGAAAACGATCAACTCGAGTTCGCCACAGTTCGATACCGATCATTTTGATGACAATTTTTCAGCCTACCTGCAGAGTGACCATATACAAACCACCTATCCAACTCTGGCTTTCTTACGGGACCTGGAAGTCAACCAAATTCAACATAAAAAGGAGGAAAATTACTGAACGCTGCTTTCTGGTCGCCATCTTGCCTCCAACCCCCGAGAGAAAAGAGACAGAGAGAGACAGAGAGAGAGAGAGAGGGAGAGAGAGAGAGAGAGCGACTTGAATACATACATAGGTGTGTGTGTGTGTGTGTGTGTGTGTGTGTGTGTGTGTGTGTGTGTGTGTGCGTGCGTGCGTGCGTGCATACGTGTGTGTGTGTGTGTGTGTGTGTGTGTGTGTGTGTGTGTGTGTGTGTGTGTGTGTGTGTTTCGGCGTACTGTCTTTTCACTGTATGTGGTCTGAAGTAAATTGAAGACAAAGATGAACTCATAGATTTTCTTTGAAGAAATCAATAGGAAGCAACTCATTAAAGAAAACCGTCTGTTGCCAGGAAATGTATGCACGCTTCTGGTCGTTTGGTTTATAATTTTATTTTAAATGTAAACAGTAACAACTATCGATGTAATAACTAAGGATGTTTATGTCTTGTATTAATTAGTTCTTTCTCTTGTGTCTTGGCTGACCAAGTCATGAACAGCATGCATCTCTTACATAGCGAACTCCATTGAGTTCAGTTAGAGGATTAAATAAAAAGGCGACTGTTTTGTCACCTGGAGGACGGTCAGTTGTCTTAAAGGACAGACTGGTCAGCGGCGTCTTAAGTCAAAGCGTTGTGAGGGCACTTGCCTAAACTATAGTTCGATGTTTTTGTATTGAAAGTTACATGCAAATGAAAACCACGACTAAGGCCATAACTGTCCTATGATAGGCGTATTAAACGTCCGAAATAGAGAGAGAGAGAGAGAGAGAGAGAGAGAGAGAGAGAGAGAGAGAAGACAGACAGACAGACAGACAGACAGACAGACAGACAGAGAGGGGGGAGGATGAATGTAAACCTCAGGACTATTTATGATTTGATTTAAATCTGAAGATTTTTTTTTTCTTTTCTTGGTTAAAACAGGACTAGAATTATCGACTTTTGAGACCGGAGCTTGCACTGGTGTATCTTCAATTTGACGTGAGGTCGCGCTGAAATATTAGAGATTTTAGGTACTGCTGAAGCCTACCATATATTGTAAAACGCAAAGTATGATGACCAAGGCTTTTTGTTTGTTTGTTTGTCTATTTTTGGTTTGTTTGTTTGGTTGGTTGTGTGTGTGTGTGTGTGTGTGTGTGTGTGTGTGTGTGTGTGTGTGTGTGTGTGTGTGTGTGTGTGTGTGTCTGTGTGTGTCTTTGTGTGTCTGTGTCTGTTTTGTGTCTGTCTGTGTCTGTGCGTGCGTGTCTGTGTGCACTTGTTAGTTTTGCTTTGTTTACACTTAACATTATTTTATGCCCGTCTTACGAAGAAATTGTGATTGTGAGTCCGTGACGATCTAGTCGGGTTTTCTTGAATTGATTACATATTGGAGATAGCAGCAAACTTGTAAAAGAAACAGTAGAAGGTAGTTTATGTAACTAATGTACATTTTTAGGTTTTGATTAAACTGAAGATCTCTTGGTGTGTCTGGGTTCAGATACAGGGCTGGAATAGCGGGAACAAGAGGTTTGCCAGGTTTTCTCGTTTCATATTTTCTGGGAATCACATCTTCTCACCAATTGTGGATGACACACCAGGTATATTTCCAAAGCTCAGGACTACCACTGGGGAGTTCAAGACACATGCACATAATTATTTCACCCAGAAAACTGGATGCAGAAATAGTTATTTTTGCCACTGGAAACGACTGTACACGTCCATTAAACATGTGGTTTTAATGTGTAGTGCCAGTGTTCTGATCATTCCTGAGAAGGTCTAGTGCAGCTTGTTTTTCTTGATAACAAATAATCTAAGGATATATGGTAAGGTTGATGTATACAACACAGGATGGCAGGGAGACCAAGAAAGGAGAGGGGGGGGGGAGACAGACAGACAGAGAGAGGGGGGATGGGGGGGGGGGAGAGGAAGAATAAGGAAGAAGTGTCCCGTTGAAGCCATCAATCGTACACTTCTCTAGAATAATTCCAGACACTTGGCTTTCAACTATAAGGACCTGTTTGGTGTTTTCTTTTGAAACATTGGCTTGGTTAATTTGCGCATCAGCACAATCAGCAAGTTAGCACAAACGAACATTCTCACCTCTCGTATTTACTGTTACACCACGACCACTCATTCCACGAGACTGCAGATGTATATGGGAATGTGTTTGGTTCCGACAGGAAATAGAACTTTGATAATTCGCTTGCTTTGGATCCCGATTGCACGGGTATCGACCACCCGTACGATAATCACTTTGCTGCACTGTCTGACAAAGAAGTGGAGAAAAAAAGAACTCGCTGCTCTGTCTGACATGGAAGTAGAGGAAAAAAGAACTGACATTCGTTTTAAATAATTTAAGATCTGACTTCTGTGCATAGATTTTCCTACGATATCATCTCTTATATTGATTAACGATTCTACACACATCTTCCAGTCTTAAAACTTTGTTCACGAAGAAAAACTGCGAAATCTTTGGAAACGCTTTGCAAAGTTTTCCCGTGCAAAAACTAATCGCGTTAACTTTCAAAATCATGAGTGATCCCCGAAAGATCAATCCCCTGGTCAAGAAAGTGACCGTAACGAATAAGAATATACAACAAATGATTCGCTCGTGACAGGTGGAACAGCACGAAATTGCGAATGCGCAAAGATTGTGTCATGTGTGTAAAATGGTAATTGATAATGGGGAATAGTTGCTTTTAATTAAAAAAAAATGAAGAAAGAAAGATGAATGAAAACGTTTTCGCTTTAGAGGTAGTGATCTTGTAAAGTGTTAAAACATCATGTTATGATCTTGTAAAATGTTAAAACATTATGTTATGATCTTGTGAAATAATCAAAACCTTTTGTTTATGAACGAGATGAGAGAAGATAATGACACACTAATTATACTTTCGCTCATTGCGAATGTCTATATGGTAGTCTTTCCTCGCTAACGCGAAGGTTATGATTTTGAAGAAAGATGACGTCTCAGCATGTTGAACTTTTGAGATAGTAATTTTGAAAGAACTAAAGTGTTTCATTTTGTTGAAACCTTGTCGATTTTTGGCTGTAGATAAAGTGCCATGTTTACGATAAAAATAGGAAGCCATTATTAACTGTGAGTGCCATTAAAAGACTGCGGATAGTAGGCTAGATAGTCAAAGAAGTTTTCTCAGTTTCCCCAGGTTGAGTTGACCCTGGTGTCCTTGGGAACTGGTTGTCCCTACCTCGGGTCCGGGGCCTGTTGTGTGTCCCTATTCTCCACCGTGCTGGGTGTGCGAGAGGCTGGTGCATGCCAGTATAGATCCGACAAGCCAGCTGAGCCAGCGCCTCTCCTGCGAGAGAAGTCGTCGCCTCGGGTTCGAGACCCTAAGTCCTGTTCGCCAGATGAGCCCTGCGCTGGTCCTGTCTAGACAGAACCACCGCCTGTGTTGACAACGACCTGCAGCGTCAGCGGCGTTCCTGCACGTCGTGAGACCCTTCGTGTCGTCGATCTTGCTCACTGTGAGACCCTTGTTGTTGTGCAGTAACAGAGCCACGTTTCTTGGAAGTGGAGGCTGGTGCCTCAAAAGTAGCCGAGTGCTACTTCAGTGTGATCGGGCTGAATCAAATTTTTTTTTGGGGGGTGTAGGAAGTGGTTAATTCTTTGTGGACAGAGACGTCACAGCATCGTTCCGTCGTCACTTCAAGTCACTACCCCTGCTGACAGTCGCAGTGTCGTCGCGTGGACTTTGTTCTTCACCTGCGTCTACCCCTACTTGCAGACTGCGCCCCCTTACGACAGACAGTGCCTGTGACAGACTGTTGGTGTGTGCGCCACACACACACACACACACACACACACACACACACACACACACACACATACACACACACACACACACACACACACATATATATATATATATATATATTATATATATATATTATATTGTGCACCCATAGTTGGGGTGTTCTCCATGTGTGTTATTCATGTTTATTAATGATGATGTTTTGTATGTGTTAGATGGTCCAGGCGGCATAGAAAAACTGAGAAAAGAATTGCAGGTGTGTTGCCTGGCTGTCTATGTGCGGTTGGGTGTGTGAGTGTGGTAGGAAAGCACGATTACGCATCCATATTTCTGGGAGAGTCAGGCACACAGACACACACGCACCAAGCACCCATCCGTAACAGAATTATTACCTAATTATAACCTGTTCACACGCTCAATAGGTAAGACATGGTTCCTGTGATTGATTATATAGTAAGCATTTCATTTGTTATGCTATTATAGGGTCTTGTATTTCTGGGGCAAGCACCCTATATATTTGGAACCCTGACAGCTCCTTCTCGGTCCTTGTCGTGTTGTCTGCTGCCCAAGAACACTTTGATTTCTTTAAAAGAAAACTAATGGGAAGAACCCAAAGTATTTTAGTGAAGGAGAGTAGGGGTTTCTGAACGCATTATGATTTGTTTGTGTGGGTCGGGGTCAGCATCTGTGTGTTCAGAAAAAAAGTGAAATTAGCGTTTGTACCGAAAATGATGCTTGATGTGATTTTTTTGTGTGTGAAATATTCTGAACTGAATTATATTTACAGGCCCAAGAAAAAGAAGAAATAAAAATCCCCGCGCTAAACGAAGTTCGGCGCAATAAGAAATAAAGTGGGTTTGTTTTTTTTTTTTCTGGAGTAAATGGTATTCTGATTTTTTTTTACTGAAAGAAAGGGATTCAGAGGTTTGCTTGCGTGCAGGGTATATGATTGTTTTTGCATTTGAATGTGTATGCAAAGACCATCGTGTGACACATTCTTTCATTCATTCATGCATTTATATATTCATTTATTCATTCACTTATTGTTAATAAGGCAATTATACTCTGGAAGCCGACAATGGCAAAAGCAACCAGGTTTGGGCGTAATACACTGAGCAAGTGAGTAATGCACGTGCACACGAGGCATCACTGAGATCCGTCAACCCGATCTTTCGTTCAGTGTTTCTTTCTGGCTTTCCGTCTGGCGTCTCATATGCCATGAAAATAGTTCGTGTAGAAATAAGGATTTTTACCCTAGTTAAATTTGGAAGGGGCCTGTACAGCGATCGTCTCCAAATGGCTTTCAGGCGAAGTGGGCGAAGTCACGCATCAAGTAGTGGCGCGGTTCATCAGTTCATGATGCGAGTTTATTGATATATTCCCCATTTTCAGTAATTTGGCGTAAAAACAAATCTCTTCACAATGTCTAAACATCCATTTAATCACACGGAAGCGCACAAAAAGCTGTTTTAGTTATTAATATCAGGAACAAACAGGTTCCTGATTCTCGAGTGATAGTGCTTATGAGTGACATGTGTAATTTGAAGCCACCATGGAAATGGTGGGAAATAATTTTGGTAGAATTAGGTAGCGTAAATGTTGTGACAATGAAGAAGATTACATTATGAGAGAGAGAGAGAGAGAGAGAGAGAGAGAGAGAGAGAGAGAGAGAGAGAGAGAGAGAGAGAGAGTTGACAATTTGACAGTTTTATTGACAATAACCTAATTGGCCTTATGCCAAGGAGGGCAATTACCAGTGTTCTTTCAAATGACACACAAAAGCACAACACATACATACACATAAACAAAAGAAAGAAACGTATCGAAAAAGGAAACTGCTCTACAGAATTATTTCTGCAGCCAAAATAATCTAGCTTAATGTGTTACAGACGAAACATAGGTCAATACTGATTCAAAGTAAGAGATAATTAAGGACCTTCTGACGGTAATCACAAGATCGTCAAATATATTTATATTATGTCAATTTGTAACACCTAATGGTATAAGCTTAGAATTGTCTGCTTCACGAGGAAAGAATTTTGTTCCTTCGATTATATTATCCTTCGACAATAACTTTCGCAAGCGACCTGATAGTATCTCCATCTGCGATGAAATTATTCGAGCAAACTTATGTCATTTTATATCATATTGCTGAAAAACGATTGATGGAGAGAGAGAGAGAGAGAGAGAGAAAAGAGAGAGAGAGAGAGAGAGAGAGAGAGAGAGAGAGAGAGAGAGAGAGAGAATGCGAATGCGAATGCGAAAATGTATTCAGATAAAGGTCAGAGCCCCATGCTGAAGGGGTGGTACCTGCAATACACATGATAAAAATATTATCATGAAGGAAAATGCAAGGAAAAAGCAAACATGTATGCACAATGCAATAATATTAAGAATATACAGTACGCAGCCTTTTTTGTGCTTCATAAATGTACCGAGCAAGATTTAAGAGAATATTTTCATTTCTTGATGCGAGGAGTAATTTCAGTCTAAAACTACAGGGTTCAGAAAAATACTTCGGCTTTATAAACTTCACTCTAAGGTCATGAAAAGAAGGACAGCAAAAAAAAAAAAAAAAAAAAGGAAATGGACTTCATCTTCCCTGTCCAGATTACATAAGCGGCATATCATTTCATTTTCACTAATGGTACTGTACCTAAAACGATGACACGCAATGTCAGAAACGCCAAAACGAAACTTACTCAGTGCGCTCTTAACATATCTATTCATATCCATTTTAATGTACGGTTCTATCATATGCGTTGTTTTAAAGAGTCTGTATTGCGCAAATCTGTCACTACTATAGATGTGATCATGCCAGTCCTGCCATCTGCAGTCAGTTACTCTTTGTTTAAAACATTTTAAAAGTCCTGATATATATTCAAGTCCTTGGTTATCCCAAACATAACAAAGCCATAAGAAGTTAAGCACTGGTGAACATTAGTAACCCATGTCTTCTTGCCATTACAATCCAGATTTCTCAATACTTTGTAAGTTTTAAGAGGTATTTTAATTTCTTCCATTCTAGTTATTTTCAGCCAGTATATAATACATTTCAAAAACGAGTTAACATAGATTGGATACCGTCCAAGCTCACCATAAACTAGATCATTCGGCGTTCGATTGTCTACATTTAAAAATCTTTTCATTGCATACAAATGGACATTTTCTATTTCAACACTTTTCTCAAGAGCCCAAATTTCCGCTCCATATTGTAATATTGGCTGCACCTGAGACTCAAATAACTTTAAGAAAACTGAAAATGCATTACAATTCAATTTATATAACGTGTGAAGTATAACAGCGACTGCTCTCTTTGCTCTATTTGCAAGGCCTTGGCATCCAAAAGTGAAACTTAATCTGGTTGTGAAATATAAACCAAGATACTTATATGCATTGACAACAAGAATATATTGACTACCATAGACCCATCTCTCATTTCGAACCAAATAACCACCTTTACGGAACACAATGATATTAGTCTTATTCATATTTACGTTTAATTCTAATCTAGATGCAGCGGAATACAAACTATTCAATTGTCTTTGAAGACCAACAACAGTCGTCAGCAAAAAGCAAGACAAAGATCTCCAAAAGGTCAAAAGTTACACCATGCCTTCCATTTTGAATAATTTCCATGGCCAGTTCATTTATGAACAAGGAAAACAAAACTGGACTGCAGACGTCCCCTTGCTTACCTCCTCTGATACACATGACATAATCTGATAATTTTGCCCCAGATCTGACCCTAGCTTTCACTTCTCTATACATACTCCTTACACAACGGTACAGTTTATCCCTAATTCCATTCTTCAATAAAAAAAATAGGCCATAACAATATCCGTGAAACTGAATCAAAGGCTTTTTCAAAATCTACGAAAGCAACATACAACTTACGATTATTCACAAATTGTTTCTGAACTGCGGCTAAAAGACTAAACATATGGTCAATTGTAGAGTAACCTTTCTTGAATCCTGCTTGATGTTCTCCTGTCATATTATTCTAAGATATCCAGCCATGTAATCGGTTATTAATAACGGAACTATAAAGTTTACTACATATATTGCACAAATATATACCCCTATAATTGTTTACATCATTTACCTCCCCTTTTTTAAACAAGGGCAATATTATGGATTCTTTCCAGTCCTCGGGATAAGTCCCGGTGTTAAAAAGAAAGTTAAAGAGTTTAAATAAAAAGCTTACAACGGTCTCACCAGAATTCTTGAAGAATTCCCCAATGATACCATCAGGTCCAGCACTTTTACCATTTTTCAATTTTTTTAATGGCTAGCAATATGTCTTCTCTGGATATTGGTCTATCATATATATTTTCTTCATTATCAATCTCCACATTGGTCACTGTGTATACTTGGTCATTTTTTTTAAATATTTTTTTTTAATGTAGGAACCAATCTTCCATTGGAATGTTATTTATAGGTTGTGATTTCTTTTTTGAAATTTTGTGTATAGTGTTCCATAAGAACTGTTGATTTTTGACTGAGGACATAAAATCATTCAACAGAGAATCATTGCATTCTTTCTCTTTTCTTTTATTTGAATTTTTGTACTCTCTTCTTGCTATACAGAACGATACTCTGTCATTTTCATCCAGCGTTTTTTCTGTACAGTTTACGTAATTTACTTTTGGCTAACCTACATTCTTGATCAAACCAACTCTGTTCAAATTTCTTGTTTACTGGTTTGATTTTCCTCATACTTTCAGCTTGTTCTTTGACAATTTCATTAAATAAAGACAGTGCCTCGTTTACGCCCACATGAATAAGATCTTCCGCAGCTTTCAACTTTTCTAGAACATGTGGTGAATTCATAAAATCCGTAAACTGTTGACCATAATCTGAATTCCAGCAATACTGAACAATGAACTGACTACTCTGACCACACTGTACACTAGGAGCAATACTGGTATGTGGCTGATCAGTCTGCATTTCAATACACAGCACTGGTGGCAAGTGATCAGAATCGTATCTTTCCATCACAGTAAGAGTAATCCTTTCATACAATAATTCCAAAAGGTGTACAGATGTTAAGAAATAGTCATTCACACTGCTCCCTACATCAGAAATGTACGTGAAACGACCTTCAAGGTCGCCATAACATACACCATTTAGAATTATCAGTCCTAATACAGTGCACATGTTAAGTAATTTAGTTCCATACAAATTTGATACCTTGCCTTGAGAACATCTTTCATATATAATATTAACCTCCTTGTCATAATTAATGTATAGTTCACGTTCGCATACAATTTCTGTAGAAATGTTTGAAGTTCTTGCATTCATGTCACCACAAAATAGTAATTCAATATCATCAAAGTACATCAAGTTATTGACAACACAATTCTCCAGCAATTCAATACCATCATCAAAACCACACTTGGAATAGAAAGGTGAATTTTCCGGAGGGACATACACACATACCAGTAAGACATTTTTACTAAAACCGAAAAAGTCTCTATCAAGCATGAATAGCATTGAATACTGATAGTCACAATCCACTTGATGAACATACAGAAGAAGACTTTTCCGTACCATACAAAGCAGTCCTCCTGAACATCGACCCTGTTTCGTAAGCCTTACAGCCGGTTTTACAAATAATCTATGGTCTGGAAAAATAGTTGACTCAAATGATTCAGCAAAAGTTTCAATAAACATACAAAATCAAAAGAAGAAATAAAGTGGATAAAGTCTCTGTCGTGTATTTTACGAAATAATCCACAAATATTACAGTGAAGAAAGGACATACTATTTACACATTTATTTACAGAAGACGTCAAAGGGATATGTGTATTTGTTTTCATGTCATGTTCGTGTTCAATCGTCCTGTCACCACCGTGACTGAAAATGTCATCTTCCATTGCACAATCATTACAATCATTCCACCCGTCATTGGCACAAACAACAGCATGCAAAGGTACAAGGTCATCAAGATTGTTAGCTACATCTGCACTGATACAGTTAACACTTTTATCTATTTCAGCAGCAAGTACACAATCATCATGACAGCCTCCCCGCCCAGTCCCACGTGTTCTCTCAAACACACTCTGTTGAGTTTCACACACACACACACACACACACACACACACACACACCGGTGTTTACAGTAGATGGCATAACATCGGTATGTACCATGGAAGACATATTGCACGAAACATGACCGTCAAAAGTCAAATCCAACTTTCCACAGTTGACACATTAACCGATCGTGTGTTATTAGCATCTGACCCATTGCCGTCCACACCGATGTCAGTGAAAAACTGCACGGGATTTCCAACCTGCTTCAAACCAGAATCGCTCACTGCCCCAGTTAAAGTGTCAGCACGTGGAGACGGAATATGAATCTCGTGCGGTGGCAGCTTAAATTTCGCCTCCCTCTGACTTTGACAACGGGGCATTTTCCAAAGGGACATTTTCCAATGACAGGGCCGGCCTGAATCCTATCTTAATTCTACCAGATTGCCACTGACATCCACACCAAACTTTTTACTGTCAATTACAAGATGGTCATATACCATTGACATTTTATTTCCTTGTGACCGAGCGGACTTAAAGTGTGGGATAAGCTTCTTTCTTGTTTCTCTTACCCGAAAGGAAAAGTCTTCACTAACAAATATTTCAGTGCCCTTCAGTGTCTGTTTTGCTCGTAAAATTTTGTCCTTATCTTTGAAGAACGTACAACGCGCAACTATTGGCGAGTCTGGCTTGGAGTTTACACGATGCACTCGGTCGAAGGGAACCTCACCTGCAAAATCTATTTCATCAGTTAGCATTTCTCTTACCAACTCTTCACAGTCCTGTCAAGTCTCATTGCCCCCACGGGGAATACCATGAATTATCATGTTATTCCTTTTCGACCGGCCTTCTAAATCGTCCACTTTTCTGTCTAACGCTTCCACTCTGGCAGTAAGTTTGGTATTTTAATCTTTTAATCGGTCATTTTCCTGTTTTAAGTGAGACATTTCCTGCTTCAAACCAATCAGCTCAGACAGAGAGAGAGAGAGAGAGAGAGAGAGAGAGAGAGAGAGAGAGAGAGAGAGAGACAGACAGACAGACAGACAGACAGACACAGACAGACAGACAGAGGCAGACCGACAGGCAGACAGACGGACAGACAGACACACAGACAAAATGTCAGACGCACAGACACAGAAAGACAGAGACACAGAGAGAGAGACAGAGACAGACCGACAGACAGAGACGGTGAGAGACAAATTGACAGTCAGAGAGACAGACAGACAGACTGACACACGGAGGTGGAGAATGAGGGAATAAAAGGCGGACATATACAGCAAGGCCATGGAAGACTAAAGTAGGAAGTTTGATAGAAGGAGGTGGAGGGAACAGGGGACGGGGAAATTGAAAAGGATGGGAATGGGAATGGGTAGTGCATGAGAACGAGAGAATGGAAACGGAAAATAGGCGTGTTAAAAAAAAAAAAAAATCAGTGGAAGATAACGCATATCTTCCAATGCAAACATAATTACACTTTCTCGGTTTAAGGGCCACGCAAATCAACACAGAGAGTCAAATATTTGATCCGAAGAGCACCCCAGGCTTACGATCAGGATATTGACTGTCTGCATTACAGGCGCACTGCTTCCACACCCATGTTTTGGTATTGGTCTCACTGACTGAACTGAAAAGAAGAAAAAACACTACAAATTTACGATGAACCGGTTTCAAACCGTAACACAAATGTATCCATAACTATGCAAGAGTTAAAGGATTCAATCGCCGCAATCAAAAATAAAACAAAACGTTTGATTACATGCAATTACAAATGAAGTGCTAAAATATTTGCCAGAAATCTGCCTCCGCTTTTTATCAAAATTATTCCAAAAGATTTCGAGGGATGGTACTGAAACAGCCGGTAATTATTCCGATTGTAAAATATGGAAAGTCTGCCACAAACATTGATAATTACTGGCCCATATCTGTGACTTCTCACGTTAATAAACTTATGGCAAAAAATGAATTAAATAGGTTCACTTATTTTTGTGACAAAAATGATGTAATACCCTGGACGAAGCAGGCTTTAGAAACAAATCGTGTTGTCAAATAAACAACACAAATAAAGTGTCATTAAGCGAGACGAAAGAGCGTTTTAGGCACATTCTTTGATATTAATAAGCTTTTGATAATGCATGGCATGCTAGATTGTTATACAAATCAAAGACGATTGCATATCTGGTAGTTTTAACAATCCCATCAAAGAATTTATGTCTGAAAGTAGTTTATAAGTTAGAGCAGAAAATACCTATTCCAGTTTAAAATCGTTGGAAGAGCGCATTCATCATGGTTCTGTTATACAGTCCATGCTATTTAATATTCTGTTGTGTGATCTCCCAGAACACGCTACTTAGCATGCTACGGCAGCATGCCGATGATCTGTGTATGTGAATACATGCTACACCAAAAAGTCAGTACATTACCACAGAAAACTCCATCAGGCACAACTGAAAATATTTGGCAGGTTTGTATCTGTAAATGGTCTAAAACATGATTTTATTCGACAATGGATATGATCCCACCGATTTGTCATCTTTTAAGCCAGATGGGGTAACACATGAGTACGTACACTTGCAAAAAGTTGTGTATATTTGACATCTAAGCTAAAATGACTTTTCCATATTGATCATCTTTTAACAACACAAGAAAGAATTTTAAATGTTCTTAAGTTATTGAGCAAATAAAACTGGTGTCAGGATGTGAAAACGTTGAAGCATTTAAAATATCTTGAATTTGGTCTAAGTTATCATATGCTTAAGAGACTTTCTTTAGTGCGCCAAACTATTTGTTACAAACATTATAAAGTGTCTAAGCAAAGCCTTTAAATTATGCCTTGGAGTCCCAGTGCATGCATCTACCATTGAGACATACATACATATATATAATCCAGAGTCTGAATACCCAAAGAGAGCAAAAAAGATATCCTTATTATCCACCATAAGTTCTTATACTGAAGATTTGTTGAACAAAGTCAGGTATTTGGTGCAGCAGGTTTCAGTCCAGTAAGAGCAAATTCCAAGCATGGCAACAAACAACTTAGAAATTTATCAGGAGCATCGGCTTCTGATCTTGTCTTGAAGAACCGTTTTAGTTCTTTGGTGGACAGTGAAGTTTCTGGAGAAGAGGGCTGATAGATTTTCTTTTAACTACCTAACATGGACATACTCCAGTGGAACATAAGGGGAGTTAAAGCAAATTGTCGGGACCTTGAGCTATTATTGACAGATTATTATTGATCTTCGGTAATTGCTCTTCAGGAAACCCTTTTAACTGTAAGTAAGAAGCATGAGATTCCTGGTTTCTCCTGCTTACTCAAGCCAGCTTCTGCAGACTTTTCAAGGAGAGGCGTTTCTCTTTATATTCATAATTCGGTACTACATACAGAAATTCCACTTCAGACGGATCTGGAGGCAGTGGCAGCTCGTATCTCGTTAAACAAGGCCGTTACGATATGCTGTTTGTATCTGTCTCCATCTTTTGTGATTTCGAAGAGTCAGTTGGATGGTTTAATTTCTCAGCTCCCTCGCCCATTTCTTTTATTGGGTGACTTGAATGGCCATTCTCCACAATGGGGAAGTAACTGCACCAATTCCCAAGGGAAAGTTCTTGAAGATTTTATATTGGATCATGATCTCTGTCTTCTGAATTCAGGCTCACCGACCTTTTGTTCTCCTTCTGGTTCTTTGACTCACTTGGATTTGTCCATTTGCGACCCTTCTTTATTTTTGGACTGAGAGTGGCAGGTTCATTCGGACCTAAGCGGGAGTGATCACTTCCCGATTTTTATTTATTTTACGAAGCAATTGCCGGAGTCCCCTCGGGAAACATGGAAGTTTCGCTCTGCAGATTGGAGTCTTTATCAGCAACAGATTTTAAGTAGACTGCCTATGAATCTGTTGCAGAGTTATGATGATCCTGTTTTGCAGTTCACTAAAGTGATTGTAGAGAGTGCTAAGGAAGCTATTCCCAAGTCCCGTGATAAACCAAATGATGTTAAGACCCCTTGGTATGATAAAGAGTGCAAAACTTTGAAGGGTAAGAGAAAGGGTGCTCAAAGACTTTTTGCTAGGTTTCCTATGGTGGGGAACAAAGTTAAACATCAGGCGTGTAGGGCTAAGTGTCGGTATACTTTTAAAACTAAGAAGAAAGAATCTTGGAAAAAATTTTGTTCAAATCTGTCCTTTAAGGTCAATTCAAGGAAAGTCTGGAAACTAATCCGTAAGATTAAGGGAAAGTCGGTTACATCAGTTATAAAATGTTTGCAAGTAAACGGATCGATTATTACTAATAAAAAGGAGGTTGCTAACTTGTTAGCTGTTACTATCCATCAAAATTCGTCAGCTGATCATTATTGCAAGGAATTCCAGCGTATCAAAAGATCAGCGGAGTCAAAATCTTGTTCCTTCGTGCCAGATAGTTCTGAGGATTACAACTGCGTTTTCAGCATGGATGAGTTAAAGGACGCCATTTTGAAAGCCAACAACTCAGCTCCTGGACCAGATGACATTCATTATCCATTTATTCAACATTTGCCAGATGAGGGTTTAAAGGTGTTGTCTCTGTTTAATCATGTTTGGTGTTCAGGATATTTTCCACCTTCTTGGAGAGAGGCGGTTGTTATCCCTAGTCCTAAACCAGGGAAATATCGTTCGGATCCTAACAACTATCGTCCTATAGCTCTCACTTGTTGCTTATGTAAAACTATGGAGAGAATGGTATATTCTCGATTGTTATGGCAGTTAGAATGTCAGGGGGCCTTAGATGTTTCCCAGTGTGGATTTCGGAACAACCGCAGTACTACTGATCACCTGGTTCGATATGAGTCTTTTATCAGGAATGCTTTGATTAATGGAGAACATGTAGTTTCTATTCTTTTTGATTTAGAAAAAGCTTATGACACAACATGGAGGCATGGAATTCTTCAGGACTTGAAAGCACTTGATTTCAAAGGTAGTTTGCCAATGTTTATTGCTAATTTTTTGTCTAACAGGCATTTCAGTGTTAGACTTCATTCGACCTTTTCGGATCCTTTTGAGCAGGAGATGGGTGTCCCTCAGGGTAGCATCTTTTCTCCACTTCTGTTCAATCTCAAGATTAATAACATCGTTCAGTCAGTAAAGTCTGGAATTGATAAGTCATTGTTTGTTGACGACTTCTCCATCTCTGCCAAGGGGAAAACTTTGGCTGCAGCTGAGCGTCAACTTCAGGTGTGTGTTAATCGTGTTCAGCAGTGGGTTACTGAAAATGGATTTAAGTTTTCAGCTACTAAGACAGAGTGTATTCATTTCCATAGGAAAAGATCTCAGGTCTTAGAACCAGCTATCAGTCTCAATGGTCAGGTAATTCAAGTTTCCAAACAAGTGAAATTTTGGGGGCTATTTTTGATAATAAGCTTTCTTTCTTGCCTCACATTAAGTACATTAAACAATCTTGCCAGTCAGGTTTGAATGTTTTGAAGGTTATTAGTCACACTGATTGGGGTGCAGACAAGCGAACTTTGTTGCGATTGTATCGGGCTTTGGTGAGACCAAAGCTAGATTATGGGTGTGTGGTATATGGTTCTGCACGAAAGTCTTACCTCAAAGCTCTTGATCCAATTCATCATCAAGGACTGCGGATTGCTCTGGGAGCACTTCGCACATCTCCAAAAGAGCGTTTGTATGTTGAATCTGGTGAACCCCCTCTGGAGCTAAGGAGATTGTGTCTTTCCATGAATTACTATCTGAAACTGAGGGCTAATCCAGAAAACCCTGCCTATGACATTGTCATGAACCCGCCTTTTAGAGCCAAATATGACTTAAAGCCAAATGAGATTCCTCCACTGGGTATTCGTATTTTGCTCCACTTCGGGCAGCTGGCATTGACCTTGATGCTGTTGATGACGGTCCATTACAGACTGATGTACCTCCCTGGAAAGTCACCAATCCAGAGATCAATTTATATTTAACTCAATTTCGAAAGGAGGTCACCTCGAGTGCTGCATATAAACAACATTATCTTGGGCAATGTGAACTTTATAAAGATTTTATCAAGATTTTTACAGATGGTTCTGAAAAAGGTGAGAGGGCTGCAGCTGCCATTGTGTGTGATAACAATTTTCAGGAGCCTACTTTGTTAAGATTGCGGGATTGGTCGTCTGTTTATACTGCTGAACTGAAGTTTTTATATCTGGCCCTCAGTGCGGTGTCCAGGTCAGATCAGAACGATTTCCTTATTTTATCGGATTCATTGTCGGCATTGTCGGCTTTATCGACAAGAGAAGTTTCACATCCAATTTTGGCTGATATTCATGATCTTCATACTCAGCTTGTTTCTTCGGGAAAGCATATAGTTTTCTTGTGGGTCCCCAGCCATATGGGAATCTATGGTAACTCAGTGGTGGACAAAGCAGCCAAACAAGCTCTCGGTGCAAGTCTTTCCAGGAGGCCTATGCAGTTTGTTCCTCACTCAGATCTACGTCATAAATCTAGTTTGTATTGTCGTGAACTGTGGCAGAGTGAATGGTCTAATCAAATTCATAATAAAGTGTTTAAAATTTGCCCAGATTTAACCAATTCTTTCTCATCGGTGGTACGTAACCATAAAGAGGAATCGGTTTTGTCACGGTTACATATTGGGCACAGCTATACAACGCACCGTTGGATACTCAGAAGGGAAGACCCCCCATGGTGTGTTGCGTGTGACAGCTTGTTCAGTGTTAATCATTTTTTGACAGAATGTGCTGATTTGATGTGTATCAGAGAGAAGTTCTTTTCCACCAGTGATTTATCAGTTCTTTTTCGTGAGATTTCAGTAGACCTTACTTTTTTCTTTTTTGAAAGAGGTAAACTTATTTTATAAAATATAGTGTTTTAATAATGTACACAGGTGTCGTTGGAGTTGAACAGATAATTGTGCTTTTGTCCTCATAAATTTTAAGCGATGTGTTAATACTAGTGTGGGTATTTGTATCTAGAGACTCAGCAGATATGATAGCTGAGGTCCTGGTTTGGCTCTTAGTAGTCAGCATGAACAGTGACAAATTCTGTGGCCCTTCATATCCTGCTCCTATGGTGACCTCAGTTTCAATTTCCTCTCCTAATCTATGCCTTTGGTGAGTTGGTGTCGAGGTTGCCGGTATCATCGAATTCATGGAGACTGTCGCTGGACGGACGTGGTTGCGCCCTCCGGAGCCGGACGCTGACTAGCACTGGCTCCAAGTTTAAGCAATTAATATTGTCAGTAGGGGTGCTATATATGTGGTGTTCTGGGTATAATGGCTAAGAACAGGCACCACTTCGCACCACCCAAGTGACTCATGACGATCGACTTGACATTGACTCTCTTTGGATTAATCTTAAATAAATGTTAGCGAACCGCCCAGAGAACGTGGACAAACGAGTCACAAGACGAAACACAACTAGTTTCGACCTCTTAGGTCTTCATCAGGTGAGACATTAACGAATAAAACAATGAAAATTCACTTAGCTTTGATCGCTTCAGATCACTTGGTAGGGTTCAGCGCAAGGAAGAAGGCGTTGAATGGATTTGGATTGCTGGTACCAGGGCTGCAACGGGATAATCTAGAGTGTAGCTGCGGACGGTGAGTGAAAATGAACAGTATGAGAGACATGCAACTGGAGTGACAGAGAAGATGAGAGGCAGAAACAAACAACCAAAATAGTTATGCCACGGGACTAACACCAGGCCACTAGTTAAAATGCAAACTAAGAAGAAAATAAGCCATCTGGTTGCTACAACATTTTCAAGTTTTAATCTGTGAAAAGTATTTTCCAGCCCCTCCTTCGAGGGCTTGAAATGAACAACTGGGTCATATTACGAATACCGCATGGAACAACACTTTAATAAAAATATATGTGCTAAAGATTTCTATGTGTGGCTCGTTTCCATTTTTAAGGAAACAACCCCCCCCCCCCCCCCCCCTAGAGTGTCAGGAGATAAGGGCCGAAACACTTGCTTGAAGGGGGCTTCTCTTCTGAGGACTCTCTGCTGCCACGCTCTCCACGAGTTTCTTTCTACTGATGCATGGGTAAACCATTGACTTCCGGGAATAGGCCGGAGGACGTCCGGGAAAGACCGGAGGACACTGGGAAAGACCAGAACCAAGGGCTCTGTGGGCTGGCTCCCCACTTTGCCTTAAACATGTGGCTACTAAAAATAAAAGGAAAAGATGCTCCCAGGATTCACCGAAAGGGGGAGAGAATGATGAATCCATCGGTGCTCAACCAATCATGACTGCAAATCCCAAACGGACTATGAACATGGACCAAATGGAATATCCATGTGTCTGTGGAAAGCGTTTCGCTACCACCCGTGGCATGAAGATCCACAGAACAAAGATGGGATGTGTGAAGACTCATCTGAATGAGCAGCAGCGCACTGCATCAGCAGATAAGACGTCGGAAGACCAAGGCCAGGATTTAAACCACAGTGCCAAGGACATCCACGCTGTTGGTTCGGATGAGGAATTTGCACAGGCCCTCGATGCCAGGCGCCTGAAACTCAACCTGCCACGAGCAAACGAAACTGAAGATTGGGAGAAACTGGATGCAAAAATCGTCCAAAGACTCGATGCACTGATAGGAAAAGCACCCTGGAACACAAACTAGCCACATATGGGGACATTGTGTATGCCACATGTAGAGACGCCTATGGAGCAAAACTACCCAAAGAGAAAACACCTCCAAAGAAATCCAGACGCCAAGAAAAGATGGACAAGATCAGGGTCCAAAAGAAAAACCTCAAGATGCAAATGAAGACCGCACTGCCAGCTGAAAAACAAGGCTTGGAAAAACTGTGGAAAGACCTGAAAGAAAAACACAGTGCCCTCAGCAAAGCGGAATCTGCGAGGAAGAGGAAGAGCAAAAAGAAGAAGACACAAGAGCGCTTCTTCAGAGACCCCTTCCAGTTTGCCAGAACACTGTTTGAGCAGCCAAAATCTGGGACCCTAAGTGTGGACAAAGGAGTTCTTGAGCAGCATCTGAGGAAAACATACTCTGACCCACAGAGCAAAGCACCACTCGACATTCAAGGTCTGGTGTGGCCAACCAACCCTGAGGAACAGTTCAATGGCAAGCCTCCAACGTTGGCGGAAATCAAGAAGGTGGTCGACAAAGCCAGAGCCAAATCATCACCAGGGCCAAACGGAATACCTTACCAGCTTTACAAGAAATGTCCCAAGGTGCTGGAGTGGCTCCACAGGCTGCTGCGATCGGCTTGGAGAAACCAGAAGATCAGCGGCCAGTGGATGACGGCAGATGGTGTGTACATCCCCAAAGAGCAAAACTCAAGTGACATTAGCCAGTTCAGGCCAATATCACTACTGAACGTCGAAGGGAAAATCTTCTTCTCTGTCATGGCAGCAAGGCTGACCAAGTACCTGATGGAAAACAAGTACTTGGATGTGTCAGTCCAGAAAGGTGGCATCCCAGGCGTGGCGGGCTGTGTAGAACACGCCACAATGATCTGGGACGCAATCCAAAAAGCAAAAACAGAAAAGAGAGACCTGGACGTAGTGTGGCTTGATCTGGCAAACGCATATGGATCTGTGCCCCATGAGATGATACAGTTGGCTCTTGAGATGTACCATGTGCCAAAGAACATCTGCGACATGCTCAAGAAGTACTTCAATGGCTTCTCAATGCGGTTCTCTACCAAGGAGTACACAACAGACTGGATCAACTTGGAAGTGGGTATTGCAATGGGCTGTGCAATTTCCCCAATACTGTTCGTGCTGGCAATGGAACTCATCTTGAAAGCAGCAACAAACAACGCGAGACAAACAGACCTTGGCGATGGATACAAGATGCCTCCTCTCAAGGCCTTCATGGATGACACTACAGTGATTTCATCCAGAGAAGACGAGACACGTCATGTGCTGGAGAGGCTGGACGACATAGTTGCCTCATCCAGAATGAAGTTCAAGCCAAAGAAATCACGGAGTCTCTCACTGAGGAAAGGAAAAGTGGCCGGATCTGTGGTCTTCAGTGTTGCCAACCAGGCCATTCCAACAGTCACAGAAGAACCAGTCAAGAGCCTTGGAAGATGGTATGATGATACGCTGAAAGACACACAAAGAGCAAAAGAAACCAAGCAGATGGCGGAGGAAGGCTTGGAGACCATTGACCAGTGTGGGCTCCCTGGCAAATACAAGGTCTGGTGTCTGCAGTTCATGCTGATACCAAAGCTGCTATGGCCTCTGATGATATACGACATCTGCACCAGCATAGTGGAGGCAATGGAAGCCAAAATCAACAAGTTCACAAGGAAATGGCTTGGTGTCCCACCCTGTCTGACTGACATAGCGCTGTACTGTCGCCAAGCAAAGCTGAAACTACCCCTGAAATCCATCCTGGAGGAATACAAAGCAGGGAAGATCAGACTTCAAAGCATGCTGGAGGACTCAGGAGACAAGGTGGTAGAAGCAATTAAGCCCCAGCTGAAGACAGGCAGAAAATGGAAAGTTCAAGAGGCGATGGATTCTGCAAAAGAAAGTCTCAAGATCAGAGAAATAACAGGACACACACAGACCAACAGACAGGGACTGGGGGTGACCAAAACTGAATGGTGGTCAAAGGCCAAAGGAAAAGCCAAAAGAGACATGATGATTCAGGAGATGAGAAAAGAAGAAGACCAAAAAAGACTCCAAAAAGCAGTCCAGCAGAGCCAGCAAGGGCAATGGACAACGTGGGAGAATGCACTCCAAAGAAGTCTCACTTGGAATGACATTTGGCACATGGCCCCTCTCAGGATCAGCTTCATTCTCAGATCTGCATATGACCTTCTGCCCTCAAATGCAAACCTGGTGAAGTGGGGGAAAACAGACGATCCTGCATGCCCCCTCTGCCATGAAAAACAAACAGTGGAGCATGTCCTAAGCTCATGTAAAGTAGCCCTGGCTCAAGGAAGGTACACATGGAGGCACAACCAAGTGCTCAAAGAAATTGTACAAGTAGTCTGGGCTAGTACCAACACCACAAAAGGGAAAATCAGGACTCCAAAAGCACCCGCAGCATTCTTCACGGCAGGAGGCAGCAAATCATGGCCAAGAACAACAGTGCCACTCGAAACATGCAGGCAGAGTCTGCTGGACGGGGCAGATGACTGGGAGTGCACTGCAGACCTCCCAGAATTGAAGAGTCACCCAGAGATCATCAGCAAGAGTGGCATGAGACCAGACATAGTAGTCCACTCTAAGTCAACCAAGCAGCTGATCATGATCGAGCTCACGGTGCCATATGAGAACAGAATGGAGGCAGCTCAAATCTACAAGACTGAAAAGTATGCTGATCTGGCAAACAGCCTGAGGAGAGAAGGCTATCAGGTCAAAGTCCTCACTGCAGAAATTGGAGCTAGGGGGTTTGTAGGAACGTCTGCATACAGCCTCATGAAACAGCTCTCAGTTGCAGGGAAGGAAAAAAACCAGAGCCCTGAAAGCAATGGCAGAAGCGGCAGAGAGGTGTTCAAGCTGGATCTGGTCAAGGAGGAACAAAAGTGA
>CM065716.1:81769932-81772432 GCA_033310375.1 Conus canariensis | reverse complement strand
CTAGTCCCTCTGGTGTTGGGGTGTAGACCATCCTTCAGTGTTGTGATCTGAAGGTTGTCGTGACTTATGAAGGAAACATTCTCTATTTTGAACAGTCAGTGGTGATCAGGGCATTGAAGAGCTGACGACAAACTTCAGTATCAGGATCCTGAACAGGTGTGTGTGTGTGTGTGTGTGTGTGTGTGTGTGTGTGTGTGTGTGTGTGTGTGTGTGTGTGTGTGTGTTGTTGTTTTGTTTGTGTTGTGTGTGTGTGTGTGTGTGTGTGTGTGTGTGTGTGTGTGTGTGTGTGGTGTGTGTGTGTGTGTTTATGCGTGAGCGTTGTGTGTGTGTGTGTGTGTGTGTGTGTGTGTGTGTGTGTGTGTGTGTGTGTTTATTTATTGTCTTTTCATGGTGTGAATTTTATCCAAAGAAAGGAGTAAAAAGGAACTCATTGGACAGAAACGTCGGTTGTCAGGAGTTGTGCTTATGTTTCTGGTCGTTCTGTATATATTTTCATTAAAGTATATGTCGACAAAAATGTAAATAGTTACTGGTATTGAGAGGGAAGGAATGTTTATGTCTTGTGTTAATCATTTCTTCCTCTTATGCCTGTGTCTACCGAGTCATGAAGAGGATGCTGGTTTTATGCAGAGAACTTCATTGAGTGAGGTTAGTGGATCAAAAAAGGTGACTGGTTTGTCACCTGGAGGACGGTCAGTTGTCCTGGTGGACCGGGTGGTCAGCGGCGTCGTCCACGGACGTCTTGTGGGGGCGCATTCCTAAACTATAGATTTGTGTGTTTCTAATGACATGCGAGGTATCAGAAAGTTAAATGTAAATGAAAGCCACAACTGGCCTTAGGCCACTACTGGTCTATACAGGTATACCAAATTTCCAGATATGATACTGTGAAAAGAAAGGAAAAAAAACAGAGAGAGAGAGAGAGAGAGAGAGAGAGAGAGAGAGAGAGAGAGAGAGAGAGAGAGAGAGAGTATAAATCTCTAGACGATTTATAAATTGATTTAAATCCGAAGATTAATTCAATTTTTATTCTTTTTTCTGAAGTCCTTCCATGTTAGAACAGGAATACAGGTATTGAGTTTTGAGAGGCGCGGCACCTGCACCAGTTTATCTTCAATTCGACGTGAGGTCTGGCTGAAATATTAGAGATTTTAGGTACTGTTCAGGCCAAACTGAGTGTTGATTTTCATCTTCAGGTGGCGCGTCTTTAGCAGTTGACAGCTGGCGGTATTTCAGTGGAAGGAAGGACAGACATGAACATGGTGTAGTTTCCTCGTTCACAAACACACGGTCAACACTGTCAGGGGGTGCCAACCAGTTTCAAGCAGGCTCATTACCATACGACCAAGGGCAACCCCCTTTAACATCACCATCATACACGTGTACCCCACAACTTCAGAGTATAGTGAATATAATGTGGAAGACTATAACCAGCTGCAAAAAGTCGTAGCTCGTGTTCCAAAGCAGGACATTCTAGTGATACAAGGGGACTGGAACGCCAAGATTGGAGAAGCGACGTAACCTACGTGGAGGGGCACATGTAGCAAAGTTTGCAACTACACGAATGACAGAGGCCCCCACTACTAGAGTTTGCCATTTTCAACAAACTCAAAATGGCAAACACTACTGGGCATCACAAAGCATCAAGAAGGTGGACATGACATAGCCGAAATGCACAATGCCACAACCACATTGATTTTATCGTGGTGATCAGACGTTTTCAGTCAAGTGTGTACATCGTGAAGACATGCAACTTCCCGGGAGATGATGTTGGAAGTGACCATGACTTGCTAATGACGACTTTCCAACTACGTATGTAGACAATTATCAAACAGAAGCGCACGCAGCTCACGTTTGACCTAAAAAAAGCTGAAGGACCCTGATGTTGCAGAGGACTTTCAGGTCAAGATAGGCGAGAAATGTGCAGCACTCTCTATCCTTGATGTGGAAGAGGATACAGATGTCAACACACTTGTCAACGCTTTCAACACTGCGGTTACTGAAACCGACATTATCATGAGAAAAGTAATGCAAAATAATGATGATACTGCAATACCTACAGATCAGAAAGGATGTCGCAATGAAAGAAGATCAATAATTGCAAATGAAAAAGGAAACAAACAAAGCAAAAAACAAAATCGAATTTTCAGCTGTGTTTCTTACCTACAAACGATTTAAACACATTCATTCTAAGCCCAGGGGAATAGGTAAGTAGACAGAAGTCCTGTTTCTATAGAAAGTGGGGTTTTTTATCATTAGTGGAAATGCTGCTCTCACGATGGATTGTTTGGGTGTCTGTAAAGTAAAAGCATACCTGAATAGAATAGCAGATCTAAGTTAGAAATTCAAATAAAGCTCCCTCTCACCCATACAAACAACAGAGACAAAAGAACTTCCAGCACACAAGAAACAGTATAATTACCAACCACAATGGCAAAATGGTTAGCGTCGCAGACTCCCGAATTGGAGATCGTATGTTCGAATCGCACAAGAAACCTTT
>CM065716.1:81763958-81766458 GCA_033310375.1 Conus canariensis | reverse complement strand
AAAACCCTAACCCTAACCCTACCCTAAAACCCTAACCCTAACTCTAACCCCTAACCCCTTACGTTCTCCGCCGTCAGTCGCTCCATTTTGATGCTTTTGAATTATTGCCAGAAGGGTAAAAATGTCATCAATTGTACTATGATTTCGTCTAAAACCAGCTTGAAATGAATCAATTAAATCATTATCTTCGACCCATTCAGTAAGTCTTTTATTAATGATATAACTGTACAACTTTCCTCCAATATCTAGCAAGGAAATACCCCTGTAATTGTCAGGACAATCAGGATTACCCTTTTTTATACACAGGTAGAATGATAGACTGAGACCAACTTTTAGGAAAACTACCAGAATCAAACAGTTTATTGAAGTATTGAATTAAAAATAGAATGACTTCTTGAGATGAGTTTTTATACAATTCACCACTTAATCCATCGGAACCAGATGCTTTTCCATATTTCAAAGCTTTTATAGCATCCTCAATTTCCCATTGCTCTATCGCTCTGTCTAGTGGAGCACAGTCCAAGTTTGTGTCTACAGGCAAGTTAGTTTGAAAAGTTTCTTCAAAATCTGGTAAATCAGTATCGTTAGATAGATCACTATTTAAAACCATCTTGAAATGATCAAAACCATTCACCAGAAGTGATCGAATTATGCTTCAATTCTTTAGATATCAGAACAGATTTAACAGTTCCCCAAAAACGTTTAGGATCGCCACTACTATTCACAAGGGTATCTAGAATTGAGTGTTTATGTTCGGACCTCTTAACGCTAAGCAGATTTTTATACTGTCTCCTTGAAATCACATACATATATCTGTAATATATCATTTGTAGCCTTTTACTATCATTGTCAACATCATTTTTTACAATACTGTCGCAAACTCTGCGAAAAGTTCGTAAAGCTTTACGTACTTCACGTCTTTTTTTCTGCACATTCTCTGTCAAACCATGGCTTTTGTCTGACACTATCTGCCCTAAACGTCTTTAACATACTTTTTCCAGCCACTTTGAGACCACCAATGAATGAGGCTAATAAGGCATCAATATCAATATCTATTAAATTACTAGCATCTTGAATTAGTTTCTTAACATCATTATCATTAAACATTGCACAATAATCATTTTTCTTTTCATTATTCCACACAAACTTAGTAACTTTACTTATCGCAGAATGGGTCGAGGTGGGTTTTAGTTCAATGGCCTTAGGTACTTCAAGAAATATTTCTACAGGCATATGTTTTGAGTCAGTTCTGGGAATAACGTTTAAATATGAACCCGCATGAAACATACATTCAGATACAATAAAGTAATCAATAACACTACATCCATTATAGGCAATGTAAGTGAAGTTTCCCCCCTCATCACCCAAAACAAGTCCGTTCATTATAATCAGGTTATATTGATCACATATTTGAAGTAAATATTTACCAAATTCATTTGTAACACCATCCTTTGACTCCCTACGAAATCTTGTACACAGCTTTGAATACTCTGCATTTTCACCAATAAAGTCGTCTATTGAGAAGTCAGAAACATTACCATTGCCTGTTCTGGCATTCAAATCAAAAACAATGAGAGGTAGTTCGCCATATTCTTCAAGTAAATCAGCGATACAGTTATCCAAAAAACATAAACCATTATCAATTTCAGTTTCAGCATAATAAACACTATTTGAAGGTGGGATATACAAACCAATCAAGAAACAGTCAGAATAAAAACCCGTTAGTAGTTTTGATATTTTGAGAACCAAGCAGTTGTCATATTCAATTGTGATATGTGTAATCTAGTCAGCTTTTTCTTTACAAGAAGTGCAATTCCACCAGACAGTCTAGCGGTAACGGAATCAGAAACTTGAACACCAGGAGAAATATATACATCATGATAAGGAAACAAGTGACTTGGGAAGGAATCTGAAAAAGTTTCAACGAAAAGAATGAAATCATAAACAGACACAAAAGAGCGAACTTCATGATCATATACTGTTGACATACCTTCCACATTGTAAGTCAAGAACCGTAATGTTTTGGCATCTTTTAAAATGCCAGATTGTTGAGCCGTGGGGTGATTTGAAACACAGGCAGGGCCGAATTCCTAGCTACTAGAGGGGGCTGGGGCTGTACGAGGAGTGGTAGTGAATGTGTCTGTCAGGTGTGTTTGGCGACATTTGGCTCTGCTTCGGGTTTGAGGTGGATGGCATGGTGATTTGACTGGGGTTTCGTTTTCATATGAAACTTGAGGAATGAAGTAAAAACAGGTAGGGGACTGGTCACTACCTAAAGGAGACTGCTGGGGCTGAAACAAGGGCTGAGAGAAAGACTGACTTTCAACATGGTCGGAGTTCCATGTATCCACAGGGTCTAGAACGGAGGAATGGTCGGCAGAGACAATTCCACTGGACAGGAAACCATTCAATGTGTCCGTTGTCACAGGCACAGTCTGGGCAGGTGGACCAGCATGAGTATATACACTGTTTTGCGAACATGCACTGAGCGGTGGAGGAG
>CM065716.1:81748958-81758958 GCA_033310375.1 Conus canariensis | reverse complement strand
AACTTCTTTTACACTGGTGTGTGGGTTTCAGAAATGTTTTGTTTTATCAATGCCACATGCAACATCTTTGTGTACTACACCATGGGATCTCGCTACAGGGAAACGTTTTGGGCATTGTTTCGCAGGAATCCGAAAAACGCTTGAAAGTGCGGCATAAGACTCAAAGAAATGCCACTTACCCATATTTTCATATCAATGATTTGTAGAGTTTTCTAGAAAATTTTCGTTTTAGATTCGTGAGTTGACCATGAAGTGGTGACAACACTGACATGGCCCTTTGTGGTAGGCTGGGCTATAAGCAACATTACCTTACTTTACCTCATAGACTGTTCTAGTGTTTTCACCAGCATGGACACACAACTTCACAGGTTCAATTGGTATCATTTATTTTGATTCCTTAAAGATGGAAACAAGCCACACATAGAAATCTTTGGCACATGTATTTGTATTAACGAAGCACTGTTTCGGTATTCGTGACCCAGCTGTTCATTTCAAGCCCTTCAAGGAAGGGCTGGAAAATACTTTTCACAGATTAAAACTTGAAAATGTTGTAGCAACCAGATGGCTTATTTTCTTGTTAGTTTGCATTTTAACTAGTGGCCTGGTGTTAGTCCCGTGCCAGACCATTTTGTTTGTTTGTTTCTGCCTCATCTTCTGTGTCACTCCAGTTGCATGTCTCTCATGCTGTTCATTTCCACTCCCCGTCCGCAGCTACACTCTAGCTTATCCCGTTGCAGCCCTGGTACCAGCAATCCAAGGAGAGTCAATGTCAAGTCGATCGTCATGAGTCACTTGGGTGGTGCGAAGTGGTGCCTGTTCTTAGCCATTATACCCAGAACACCATATATGTATATAGCACCCCTACTGACAATATTAATTGCTTAAACTTGGAGCCAGCGCTAGTCAGCGTCCGGCTCCGGAGGGCGCCACCACGTCCGTCCAGCGACAGTCTCCATGAATTCGCGGATACCGGCAACCTCGACACCAACTCACCAAAGGCATAGAAATTGAAACTGAGGTCACCATGGGAGCAGGATATGAAGGGCCACAGAATTTGTCATTGTTCATGCTGATCGATAATACTAGGATGATGAACATGAGCCATATAAATCCGTTCAGGTCTGAGACGGGGTGACAGGGCTACAGGGCTGTAATCTATGCTTACTTTCATATGTCCAGGCGTAAGCGAGCCTGACACCTGCAGAACAAGTCAGAAAATTTGAGTAACGCTCTCAGAGAAGAATCCATTAAGTAGATGAATCTCAAGTGTTTGGTCCCAGTCTTACCAGATGAGCCCATACGAAACTCAACTTTGGGTAAGAGCCGGTCTTACGACTAAACACAAGTAGTATACCGTGGGTTTTTTTTTATCCTATGGGGAGGATGGAGCAGGAAATGACGTCATAGTTGCTCACGTGCAATTACAGAAAATGACGTCATATACAGGAATGACGTCATAATTGGTCACTTTCCTCGCGGGTCACGTAGGCTGATAATCAATTGGCCATGGCCTAGGGTCAATCCTTAAAAAACAAGACGGGGGAAACTTTAGCAGATGCCTTTAAGGATATCTTTGCTAGAGAACTGAAGCCTTTCAAACTACAAACGGATAAAGGTTCAGAGTTTTTGAACAAATCATTTAAAACATTTTTAAAAGAACAAACCATGGGGCTTTTTGTGACTGAAAACGATGACATAAAGGCATCCATCGTTGAGAGATGTAATCGCACTTTAAAGGAGAAAATATGGCGATACTTTACAAGGAAAAACACTCTGAGATTCGTAGAAACATTGCCCAAACTAGTGTTCGCTTACAATCGTTCTTTTCATTGGAGTATTCAATGCGCTCCGTCAGGGTCACAACCGAAAACCAAGAGGATGTATGGCAAACTTTGTACAACAACAAACAACTTAAACCTACGCCCAAACCCAAACTTAGAATTAGGGATAACGTACGCATAAGCAAAAGCAGGAAAGTATTTAAGAAAGGCTATTTGCTCTCCTGGACTGAAGAAGTGTTTACAGTGAGTCAAATAAAGAAAACATCACCTATCATTTATATTCTTAAAGACGATCATGTAGAAGACTTGAAAGGAACATTTTACACTCAAGAAATCCGGACAGTTGGAAAAAAAAGAAATATTTCGCATCGAAGCTATATTGAAACAACGAACTCGACCTGACGGATCTGATGAGTATTTAGTTAAGTGGTACGGATACAACTCGTCATTTAATTCTTGGATTCCGCGTATATCGCTGACGCGTTCCTCTAATTGATTATGATGGAAGAAGATCAACTTTCTGAAAATGGTGGTGCTACTCAACGGATAAGAAGGTCGACACTTTGGCAGATTTTTGACTACAGGGTTCCTTGCGGTGAAATCGTATTTACGTGTCAGATGCTGCTCATCTACATAGTGGTTTCCGTATCTTTATATAATCTATCTCGTGGTCATGGTAACGACAATCTGTGGGTGGCTCTCCTCGGCAGTTGTTTAGGCTACGTTCTCCCCAGTCCCTCTATAAAACGCTAATACAGATTGACTCGTCCTGCTTTATCAGCATGGGTTTTTATTTGACACTCCCCAATAACAGTTCTATGAAATATTACCCAGATAATGCCCCGGGGCATTATATCACCAAATTACCCCAAGCCATTGACTTGGACAGCAACTGCGAGGTCGGACTATCAGAAATTCAGTTTCGTAATACATACGTTAATGTTACAGACAGAGAATGCTGGTTTCGCCATGTAACTCCAGAAATTAATGCAGCGAGTGAAGAATATCAGCATCCGACCACCGTGGAAGTGTTTGTGCCTGAAGGGCTTTATGAAACCAACGAATTTTTTATTCACACACTCAATGCTTTGACAACAAAAGAAGTAGGCCTACGACCGAATACGAAATCGAGATTTAAATTCTACTATAACTGCGCCAGAAAAGTCAGCCTAACATTATATGAAAAAGAGGCTGTATTGTCTCTGAGCCTGAGTTTGCAAAGAGTGTTAAGTCTACCATCCTCCAGCATTAAATGAGCCGGTCATTTTAGTACCTCTTTAATGATGGACTTGAACGCAAACATTTAAAGAGCGTGTACATCTACTGCGACCTGGTGAATGCGCGTCCGGTGGGTGACGTCGTGGCTCCTCTTCTTCGAATCGTTCCAACAACCAACAAGACTCGAGAGGTAGTACATCACATTTGTGAGAAACCTCATTATATTCCTCTAGGTCGCTTTAACTTTAACACGGTGGAAATCTTTTTAACCACTCACCTGGGCCAACAGTTTTCATTCATGAGTGGGAATACTATAGTGACACTTCACTGTCGTTGCAGACGTCCTGATACTTATTAAGGATGCTCTACCCCTATAAACCCAACGCCAAAGCCTACGAAAACTATTACTGTACTCAAGTCATGGATGGGCTTCCCGTCTTTGTCGGGGGAAGACACCAGAGAGGTAGAGGATTGGGAAGTTCATTATCCGGTACTGGAAGATTCCTCTGTTGAAACGTGGAGGAAAGGCCTTAATAAAAGAAGGAGCCCAAACGGGATTGTGTGTGGCCCAAGATGTACTCGCTCCAGTCAAAATATCAAGACATCTTTAAGACAGCGAAGTCGACAAGCTGATAAAAGATTATTGGATCAAGCAGTAAACAAATATAACCGGAGTAACACCTCCGGCTAGACAGGCCAGTAAGCAAATAGAATTATTGACATCACCCCAGGCCAGTGAGATTAAACGTAGTAACGGAAAGAGAAGGAAGACCAGGAAGGGGTGAGAAAGACATTATT
This sequence comes from Conus canariensis, assembly GCA_033310375.1. Taxonomy (NCBI): domain Eukaryota; kingdom Metazoa; phylum Mollusca; class Gastropoda; order Neogastropoda; family Conidae; genus Conus; species Conus canariensis. Next base: position 81,755,161 of record CM065716.1, on the reverse strand, counting down.
GGGTAGATATCATGGCGCTGCTTCACCATCACTCATGCGAGCGTGTACATAACGGACTTGATTTGTTTTCTGTGCCCCCACCCAGACAGCGGTAGAAGAAGGGGCTTTTATGGAATATGATCCATTAGCCACTCTCTCCCCGGGTGCACCCATCGAATTTTACGTGTCAGGGTCTACGATGGATTATTTGGATTTATACAACACTCATCTTCACGTACGGGCTATAGTGACCCAAGCGGATGGGAGAAACCTGGCGGCTGCCAATATGGACGTGGCTCCCGTTAATTACTGGTTACACTGTTTGTTTTCTCAAGTGGCCGTTAGACTTAACGACACCTTAATTTCACCTAGTGAAAACACTTACCCATACAGGGCCTACATACAGGCTACACTCAACTACTGCACGGAAGCCAAAAAGAGCCACATGACTGCTGGGCTGTACTACTGGGACACTACCGGTCATTATGAAGATTCGCAGGGAAATGACAACAGTGGACTCCGATGTAGACGGGAGATGACAGCCGACAGCCATGAAGTGGACATGGTGGGCCGACTACACATATATATTATGCATCAGGAACGTTACATGATCAACGGTGTGAACGTCAAAATCCGACTCATCCCGTCAAAGAGCAACTTCAATGTGATGGCTCACGACCCGGCTTTTGGTTTTAAATCCATCATCACCTGTGCTTCCTTGTTTGTTCAAAAAGTTGAATTAAACCCGGCTGTTGCTCTGGCGCATGAAAAAGCGTTGGAAAAAGGGACTTGTAAGTACCCCCTAAAACGAGTCGTTCAAAAGACTTTTGCCATCCTGCAAGGAAACTTAAGAGCTTTGCCGGACAAACTTTTTCTGAGTCAGACTCCTACAAAGATCATCACTGGCCTGATAGACACCCGCTCATTTAACGGGCACTACAACAGAAACCCATTTAACATTCAACATTTTGACCTATCCTTTTTAAGTCTGTACATGGATGGACGCCAGGTCCCTGCTAAAGGCTTACTCCAGCGTTTGATCAACAGCATTTTGTCAGGTCTTTCCACAGTCTGACTCAGGCAACAGGAATGGTCAACAATAATACTGGAAACGGGATAGGATACGGAGATTTTTCCGGAGGAAACGCATTTTTTGCCTTTGACCTGAGTCCCAGTTTATTAGATGGAGATTAGCAGTTCGAGCTGGTTAAAAGTGGAGCCCTTCGTCTGGAACTAAAATTTTCTCTGGGCCACCCTGTCCACGTCATGGTATACGCTGAACTGGACAGTATGATCGAGATAGATCATTCTCGCCAAGTGCTGACAGATTTTTCGTCATGAACAGTGAGGAGATTGCAAATGTAATCAATAAAGACGTTAATGCCAAAAGATGTTTGGTGGAGTACATCCCAGAAACAAACTACCTCGTCATATTAATACAAGACGTGATCAGGGTTTTGTTATTAATACTGACCACAGTGAAGGACCAGGAAAACATTGGGTGAGCATCTGGTTCGATGGACGTGGAAAAGCGGAACACTTTCATAGTTTTGGCCTGTCACCAGCACTATATCCGGACATTAAAAAATTCATTCAAAGATATACTCCTACGTATCCTTTTAATCAACGATTATTACAAAATCTTACTAGTTCTGCGTGCGGTCATTACGTGTTGTATTTCATTTTAAGAAAGAGTAGGGGCGATTGTCTCCATCGTTTGCTCTCTATATTTCATCCTCATAAACAACGATTTAATGATAAAAAAGTAATCTAATTTATTTGGTCAATACACATGAGGTAGATAAACAGGAATTTCACTAGATGATGAAATTTTCCGGATAAAACCGGTTTTATCTAATAACTATATAAATAAGATGGTGATTGGTTTATTCAAACTGGGGGAAGAGAGTTCCTCTTCATGGGAAACATGGCAGTGAAATCGATTATGTATCCTTTGGGAAAAAACGGTATTGCCTCCGTAAATACCTGGGGGAACAGCGTCAGACTGTATATACATCACTACAAGTCTCCCAATGATTGCAAGGGGGTCGACTTATTTCCACTCCAAAGGTGGCAACGTTGATGTCAAATCAGTTGCAAAGACTACTGAAAGTAAGACAAAAGCTGGATGATGAAATGCATCGACAAACGCTGACGCTGTCAGAAAAGTGAATAGACCGGAGCAGAAAAAAAAACGACTGGAACTCCCTACTACATACAGCCCGGAGATGCCTGCTGAGATGACTTCCGTTCTACCCACCTACAGTCGTGCTGCACACGTGGAGATGCTCTCTTCCTACCTGATCCAACGCCGTAGTGATGTGGGACAACCTGTGTGAAAAACGTCTGCAGCCATCTAGAAATAAATAGAAGAAGGTGGTGGCTTGACGAAAAAAAAAACGTTCTGTATTGTGGTTTTTTTTGTTTTGTTTTTTTAACTAAGCGTGACTAGAAAATGTCAACTTTTAGCACAGTTGACCCCAATGACAAAGCAAGTTTTACGATTAGCGTGACTAGAAATATCAATCTTTGTCACGTTAAGGATTTGATTTCGCTTACGATGACAATGTTAACTCGCGTTTAGCGTGACTAAAAATGTCAACTTTGGGCACAATTGACCCCAATGACAAAGCAAGTTTTACGATTAGCGTGACTAGAAATGTCAACCTTTGTCATGGTTAGGGTCTGATTTTGCTTATGGTGACAATGTTAACTCGCTTTTAGCGTGACCGTATTTTCTACAGTTTGTCATTTTTGTGCACTGATGTGACCTTTGATGACAGTGGATTTGTTATCCTTTTTACATAATGTGTTCTGTATCATTATTTTCTGTGACTAGATTGTATAGCAATTAAGTTACTTGAAATAGCACATATCATCATTTTTCGTGACTGATAATTTCAAACTACCACAACAGGAATATCGCGTAATTCGTGGTGCAAGATGATGACAGTGTTTTTTGGAACGTGGTATAAAAAAGGGCGGATTATTTCATACTGAAGTCGCTATGGTGAACACTTTTTGCTCTCAGGAACAGAATCTAAGAAGAGTTGGATGCGCGATGGCGGAGGTAAAGACTGATCTGTGTTGGCGCTGTTTGTGGAGGAAGCGTCGATCTTGTTTCAGACTGAAAAAGAAAATGAAGAAGAACTAGCAACAAAAAATGTGGAGCTTAACTGGAAAAGAGTGTTTGAGACTCTGGACACTGGGAAACTTCTCCATCGGTGGTTGGGAGCGTTACCATCGAACGAAAACATACTCCAACACCTTTTTTGATGGTTGATGAGGGCGTCAGCTTGGGACTATACCAAAACGCCCGTGTTTTGGCACAACGTTTTCGAGCGCGTGATGGCTGTTCGTGATTGAATAATTTTTTTTTCCTCCTGTTTGTTTGTGCCTAAAAAGCATCGACAACTTTTTTTTTTAAATACGCGTGTAATTTGAATAAAATAATTATTTGTTATGATTGAATGAACTCTTGAGTGATCATAGGCAGAAGTTGTCTTTCGTTTTGATGATAGATAATAACTGTTGTTGTTTGCGACTTAAAAAAAAGGTTTAATGACTTTTTGTTTTGTTTTGTTTTGTTTTGATGATTGAATGAATCTGTGGAATGATTATACGTCAAGTTTTTATTTTGATAAATAACAATAATTGTTTTGTTTGTTTTCGCCCCCTAAATGTCTGTTTTTGTTACTGATGTACATAATGTACCTGTATCATTTGTTTTAGGGTGTGGGTTAACTATTTACAATTTGTTATACCGAAATGGAGAGAGAGAGAGAGAGAGAGAGAGAGAGAGAGAGAGAGAGAGAGAGTGGTGTTTACCACTTGTGAATATGTGTGTAACAGTCCAATCAACAACATTAACATGAATGATATTGAATGATTATGGGAAACAATGTGTGTGAGAGAGATACCCCTTACTATTTTGTTCCCTTTCACATGGATTCACCGTTTACAATTCGTTCTTATGAAGTAATTTGACGCTAAACTCGTGTTATAAACAAAAGAAAACGAAGTATTTTTTTCCGTTTTCAATCATTTGCGTGGTAACACGAGAGAGTGTTTTTTTCCTGCCTCATCTCACTTTTCTTTTCACGTACGAGCGTCAGTGTGAGAGACACGGATGTTTGTTATGTGTATTGTTTTGTGTGGTTCTTTTACATACACGGGCAATCACTCTCATACAAAACCAAGCATTCCAATGCCTGTGAGCAACCAGCGTTCTCATATACACCCAAATAAAGACCAAAAATCCAACACATACACGAAAACGCGCTTGAGATTAACTCGACCTTGAATTCGTCTTGACCGGGGTAAGACCCGTGCGACGTGTCACGTGATTGCTGAGAGAGTTGGAGGACAAAGCCCACTACGTCATGCTGACCGAATTAGCTAAAGTGCGTCAAGGTCGTTCAGACTCAGAAGGAGAAATGATGCGAATAAAGACAGTTTTTTCTTTTTGAATTTAAATATTTCATATAGCTTTTTTATGAACAATTTTTTATTTAGTGTTTACTCGTAAAGTTTAAAAAAAAAACACGACTAAAACGCTTAAAGTACAATAAATAAGATTATTCTATTAAACTGATCAAAATGGACGCCTCGTCTTTAACATAAATGATTATACAACATCACATACACGCTGCCAAGTTTGCTGTAGGTTCGGGCGCATTCCATTCCTCCGAGTAAACTGACAAACATACACACGTGGTTTTGTTGTCTCGTACCAACACTTTCGGGTCATTTCTGTTCTCATCAAGTTAATCTGAAACGCACACAGAAAGAATAATCCATACGTATAACTCGGTCATACACGGCGCCGGCTGCTCCATCGAAAACCAATTTCAAGGTACCTTTAAGGTCCATAGACATCATTGTTCACATTTTTTTTTACCAGTTAATGTTAAAATACATGTTTGGGCAAACTGATCAGCACACACCAACAAATCTCTGTGGGTTACACGATGAAAGAAATATCTTTATAGGGTTAAAATAGAAAGGTACACACTCGGTTTAATGCACCGTATCAACGATTTATCCATCACAAAACTCTGACCACATATATCAAAGATAAAACAAATCCCCCTGTCTACTGTGATAGCGTGTACATACTCGGTTATAAATGGTCACAGCACCAAAGAACCGTACACATGCTCAAGCACCCACGCACAAACGCACGCACTCACTCACAATTACGAAAACACTATGAATAGGAAATAAGATTTTATTTAAACAAAATTTTACATAAACTGAATATTTGTTTTAACACGCACTAATTAAAAAAAAATAACAAACACTTTTTTCCCCATCCCTCTTTTACAACATCTACTACTACTATTACAATCGTTTACATTTTTCAATGTCTGGAGCCTGGCTAGTTAGACCACCAGACTGTTAATCCGAGGGTTCGAGTCCCATATCGGGCGACGTTCTCACGACAAAAACATGGGACCCGGTTTATCGTTTCATCCGAATGACTAGACGCTCATTTCGATTTTCCAGTCAAAACTGCGGAGAAAGGGCAACGAGAGCTGGATGCAAACCCAGACTGTCACTGAACATTGATTCAGCAGGTGAACGTCTTATCCATCTTGCCAGCTTCTTCGTTATAAAGTAGGTGAGTGAGTTTTTTTTAACCAATGCGTTAAAGATTAATTCAAGACGACAGCTTTACCGAACCCGTTCGTTTCGGTGACCGAGTACTAGCGGTCAGTCTTGCACGCGAGTTAAAAGTATATATATTTAGCTGAAGGTACTTATAAAAATATTAATGACCGAATCAAAGATGACAGGAGTAATCTGTGAAATTTTGGCACTGCATTCAAATTTTGATAAATACGACGTCAGTAGTGTGTTCACACGATCTGGTTTGATGTAGCATACACGTGACACCAGCCACTAAGCCTTCCTGATGACAATAATTGCTTGGTAGCAGAGCCAGTGTGAGTGAGTTCTCCCTCCAGAGAGCGCTACCATGCCCATCCGCCGATAGTTCCCATTTGAGGTCATCATGAGACCATGGCATGAAGGGCCACAGAACCTGAGACTTTTCTATGCTGATCGGAGTGCATGATGAAGATGACGTTACAGGTTACCATTCAGGTCTGAGACCGCATGACAGGGCTGTACTCTACACTTACTTTCATTACATATCTCAGGGTCAGTTAGGTCAAAGAAATAAAGACACCAGCTGTGTTGGTCAGGAAATTAATGCAATA
>CM065716.1:81738958-81743958 GCA_033310375.1 Conus canariensis | reverse complement strand
AATTTATTTTCGTTTATACTGCATAGAAGGCTATCAACGAGCTGTATGAGGGCTGTATGACAGGAATGATTTTCACGGAAACCAGACTGATCTTCATTGAGTAAATTATTTTTAGCAAGGTAAGAATAGAGGGACTTTTGCATGTGCTTTTCAATAGGCTTAGATAAAGCAGATAAAATAGAAACAGGTCGATAATTTGATGGATTTGATGTATCACCAGATTTATGGAGAGGAATAACTTTAGCTTCCTTAAATTTTAAAGGAAAGGTTTGTTTATCTATACACAAATTGTATAAATAAGTTAGCGTGTCAGAGATAACTGGGCATGAAACTTTTAGTATTTTTACATCTAAACCGTCTAAATCGCGTGCACCAGATTGTTTTAAAGATGAGAAACTTTTACTGACATCCAATACCGTCATTGGTTGGAGAGTAAAAGGAAAGTAAACATTCTTTGAATCAAGGTAAAGTTTTAAGTGGTTGAGATCATTTTCATCGGACCTGTCATGTAATATGATTTTATCTTTGATGTTTGTAAAGTGGTTGTTTAACTGATTTGCAGATACGTCTGTAAGAATTTGCTGACTTCTTGATACTTGTTTATTATTCAACATATTGATAGCTTTCCAGATCTGACGTGAATCCTTTGTAGAAATTAACATCTTTTGGAAGTAATTGCGTTTAGATTTTCGTTTCATTGAGTTTACCTTATTTCTTTGTTTTCGAAATTCTTTACTTGTTCCGAAATTGCTTAAATGATTTCTTTTATTAATTTCTATATCAATTTCTTTTGTTATCCACGGTGGTTTTGTTTCTTGTTTGACTCTTTTCTTTATGAATGGAGCATGCTTGTTATGTACAGAAGTAAATGTACTGATCCAATATTCAGCTGCTTCATCAGGATCTCTTATTTGATATATGTAGTCCATCTGTGCCGTGGCAAGGTCTGAAAGGAAATCTTCTTCTTTAAAGTTTCTAAAGCTTCTATAATATATGATCTTATGCCCTACCTTTGGAACTTTAACACGGGTTTTGTACCAAGTAAGACAAACGGGATTATGGTCACTACATCCACATGGTGGAGCACATACTTCAATAATAGGTTGTCTTGTGTTTGTGTAAATGTGATCAATTAAGGTGCTTGAATGTTCAGTTACACGGGTTGGTTTGTCAATAAGTTGTTCTAGGCCGTGTAAAGTGTAGTTTTGATGCCACTTGGGTTTGGGTTTCGTTAAATCTATATTAAAATCTCCCAAAATGATAGTTTCAAAACTTAGCATCGTTACTTCATCCATAAGGACACTGTGTGTGTGTGTGTGTGTGTGTGCCTCTGTGCGTGTGTTTGCGCAGTTTCTTGTGCGTGTATGTGTGTGACTGTGCGTGTGCGTGCGTGTGTGTGTGCGTGTGTGTGTGTGTGTGTGTGTGTGTGTGTGTGTGTGTGTGTGTGTGCATGTTGTGCGTGTGCGAACAGGTTTGTGTGTGACTGTTGGGTGCGTGCGTGCGTGCGTGTGTGTGTGTGTGTGTGTGTGTGTGTGTGTGTGTGCGTGTGTGTGTATGTGTGTGTGTGTGTGTGTGTGTGTGTGTGTGTGTGTGTGTGTGTAATTGTGTTGTGCATGTGTGAGCAGATCTGTGTGTGTGTGTGTGTGTGTGTGTGTGTGTGTGTGTGTGTGTGTGTGTGTAGATATATATATATATATATATAATATATATATATATGTGTGTGTGTGTGTGCGTGTGTGTGCGCGTAATTCTGTTGTGCATGTGTGAGGGGGGGGGGGGGTGTCAGCTCCGCTGTTCAATAACCCAAGCATTGTCAGCAGCTAAAAATTGTGCAGAACAACTTACTTGGATCTCCTAAGAGATGCAATCGCCCACTGTTTGACCAAACAATATAATGCTGAACAATTAAGTAGTGGGGGAAAACAAGTGCAGGTTAACAATTCTTCCATCATTATAATAAAGACTTGGCAAAGATTTGAAATAAAAAAAAGGGTGGGGGGGGGGGGGGTATTCACCTGTGTATATATATATATAATATATATATATATATATATATTATGAACAATATGAAAGTGTCCTTAAAAAATCTGAAGGTGCTCAACCCCCCTTGGGGAGCAACATCTGTTAAAAATATTTTTAAAATGAAGTGTTAAAATCTACAAGCTTGTTTCAAGCCTTGCTATCATCAGGATGTCTTTTGGGCCGCGCCAGCGATCTTTTATGGCGAGCGGGACTTGATTTCAACTCTGTGTGCAGGCGTATCTCCTTTGCTGCACGTGCGGCATATAGTTCTTATTGGGGCCTGTTCAGACGGAATGTGCTAGCAAAGATTTCCACTTGTGCCTGCAATTGTTTACAATTTCTACTTTTGTGTTCAGAGTTGCTAAGTGTGGTTTACATAAAATTAACCATTTTTCTGTGGAGCATAGATTGCATCTTTTTGAAATATTGTTGTATGGTGTTGCTCTTTTTATGATTTTCCATGATATGTTGTAGTCTATTTTTTATCTTTGAGTCTCCAAATGTATTTACTTAGCTCTGTTTGATTTTTGTATTTTACATTTTTGAATGACTGTTTGTGATTTGCGTATCTGGTTTTGAAAGTGTTTTCAGTAATCCCTATATATGTTTCTTTTTCATTTTCTGAAGTTACCATAGCTTGGTATACAATGTTGCTGTGAAGGCATTTGTTGCTTAGGGGGCACTGTTCTTTTTTAGTGCAGTTGCAAGATGTCCTTTCAGCACCCTTCTCTTTTATGTTGGTTTTCATTTTGTTAGATGAATCAATTATGTTTTTGAGGTTAGGCATACATGAGTATGATAGTTTGATGGTGTTTTTGCAACTTTAGGCAATCTACTAAAAACATACCATTTTCAAACCCACAAACTTACACTAAAAAACTGATAGAACAAACCGAGAAATTTGTGCGCAACATGAGATGGAAGGCGTTCTTCTTCCTAAACCCAAATGCAAAGAATGAAGACAAAAATACATATGGATTCAAATCATGGCGATCACCTCCGACAATAGATGAAATGAAACCTTTTGAAGACAAAATGAAGAGACTGATAGCCAATATTAAATTCAAAACATCAAATAACAACTTTCAAACATCAATAGCAAATGATATAAAACAAATCCGAAAATGATAAAAAGATATTCGTAAAGGCTGACAAAACTAGCAATTTTTACAAAATGGAACCAAATGAATACTCTCAACTCTTAAACAAAAACATCCAGAAAAACTACAAGAAAGCTGACAAAACTACACACAGCAACATCCGCAAAAAAGAAAAAGAGCTTGCACACCGCATGGAGTTAAGCGACAGGGTAGAGGCAACAGCAACAAAAGAAGCCTTCATAACACTTAAAGACCACAAGCCTAACTTCCAAAACAACCCAACATGTAGACTAATAAACCCATCTAAATCCGAACTGGGCAAAATAAGCAAGAGAATTTTGGAAAAGGTTATAGAAGATGTAAAATCAAACACAGAATATAACCTTTGGAAAAACAGCTATGAGGTCATACAATGGTTTAAGAAACTCAACAAACAGAGAAATACAATGTTCATTATATTTGACATAGTAGACTTCTATCCATCCATAGATGAAGAACTACTCAACAAAGCTTTGAAATTTGTCAACAAATACACAAATATAACAGAGTCAGAAATGGAGATTATTTTCCACACCAAGAAAACCTTACTCCATAGCAGAAATGAAACTTGGATTTAAAAAACGAACAAAAACTCCACATTTGATGTAACCATGGGATCGTATGATGGTGCCGAAACATGTGAACTAGTCGGACTATTCATGCTATCCAACATCCAAAAACAACTTGGAAAACATGTCGGTCTATACAGAGATGATGGCCTCGCTGCATTAAACAATAATCCAAGAACCATTGAAAACAAGAAAAAAGAGTTATGTAAAATCTTTAAAAACCACAACTTAAAAATCACAATAGAAGCAAACAAAAAAGTAGTGAATTACCTAGACATAACATTAGACCTCAATGACCATGTGTACAAACCATACAAAAAACCCAATGACATACTAATCTACGTAAATATCAAAAGCAACCACCCACCATCCATACTAAAAACAATACCCAATGACTATCCAACCTGTCATGCAATGAAAACGCATTCAACGATGCAGCAACAGAATATCAAGAAGCATTACAAAAAAGTGGTTACAATTACAAACTACAATACAGTCCAAACAATAGCACGAACAGAAATAAGAAAAATAGGAAAAGAAAGATCATATGGTACAACCCACCATACGATGGACAAGTAAAAACAAATGTAGGAAAAGAATTCTTTAAAATCTTGGCAACATCATTTCCAAAAGAACACAAACTGTCCAAAATATTCAACAAAAACACCATCAAACTATCATACTCATGTATGCCTAACCTCAAAAACATAATTGATTCATCTAACAAAATGAAAACCAACATAAAAGAGAAGGGTGCTGAAAGGACATCTTGCAACTGCACTAAAAAAGAACAGTGCCCCCTAAGCAACAAATACCTTCACAGCAACATTGTACACCAAGCTACGGTAACTTCAGAAAATGAAAAAGAAACATATATAGGGATTACTGAAAACACTTTCAAAACCAGATACGCAAATCACAGTCATTCAAAAATGTAAAATACAAAAATCAAACAGAGCTGAGTAAATACATTTGGAGACTCAAAGATAAAAAAAATAGACTGCAACATATCATGGAAAATCATAAAAAGAGCAACACCATACAACAATATTTCAAAAAGATGCAATCTATGCTCCACAGAAAAATGATTAATTTTATGTAAACCACACTTAGCAACTCTGAACACAAAAGTAGAAATTGTAAACAATTGCAGGCACAAGTGGAAATCTTTGCTAGCACATTCCGTCTGAACAGGCCCCAACAAGAACTATATGCCGCACGTGCAGCAAAGGAGATACGCCTGCACACACAGAGTTGAAATCAAGTCCCG
>CM065716.1:81731458-81736458 GCA_033310375.1 Conus canariensis | reverse complement strand
GCTACAGCGAAACGTTTTGGGCATTGTTTGGCAGGAATCCGAAAAACGCATGAAATTGCGGCATAAGACTCAGACAAATACCACATACCCACATTTACATATGAATGATTTGTCGAGTTTTCTAGAAAGTTTTTTAAAATTTTTTTTAGACTTGTGAGTTTACCTCAACGTGGTGACAGCCCTGATATGGCTCTTTGTGGTAGGCTGGGCTATAAGTAACATTACCTTACCCAGCCTTGTAGACTTTTCTAGTGTTTTCCCCAACACAGAGACAAAACCTCACAAATTCAATTAGTAACATATACTTTGCTTCCTTAAAGATGGAAAGGAGTCACACATAGAAATCTTTGGCACATGTATTTTTATTACCAAAGTGTTGTTCCAGGCGGTATTCGTGATATGACCCAGTTGTTCATTTCAAGCCCTTTAAGGAAGGGCTGGAAAATACTTTTCACGATTAAAACTTGAAAATCTTGTAGCAACTTGATGGCTTATTTTCTTCTTAGATTGCGTTTTAAATAGTGGCCTGGTGTTTGTCCCGTGACACGACCATTTTGTTTGTTTCTGCCTCATCTTCTGTGTCACTCCAGTTGCATGTCTCTCATGCTGTTCATTTCCACTCCCCGTCCGCAGCTACACTCTAGCTTATCCCGTTGCAGCCCTGGTACCAGCAATCCAAAGAGAGTCAATGTCAAGTCGATCGTCATGAGTCACTTGGGTGGTGCGAAGTGGTGCCTGTTCTTAGCCATTATACCCAGAACATCACATATTTAGCTCCCTACTGACGCCATCAATTTCTTAAACTTGGAGCCAGCGCGAGTCAGCGTCCAGCTCCGGAGGGCGCCACCACGTCCGTCCAGCGACAGTCCCCATGAATTCGCTGATACCGGCAGCCTCGACACCAACTCACCAAAGGCATAGATTAGGAGAGGACATTGAAACTGAGGTCACCATGATATGAGGGGCCACAGAATTTGTCACTGTTCATGCTGATTGATGGTATGAGGATGATGAACATGACGACATAAAAGTCCGTTCAGGTCTGAGACTGGGTGACAGGGCTACAGGGTTGTAATCTATGCTTACTTTCATATGTCCCGGCGTCAGCGAACCTGACACCTGTAGAGCAAGTCAGAAAATTTCTTTGTTCCCATTCTAAAGTACTCCCTGTTCTATAAGAACTGGGAGTACAAAAAGGAAAGAATGGGTATGAGAAAGAACAACATGTAGAACAGAGCAGGTCAAAAGAAAACTACCAAACCTGCAGCCTGTGCAACACAAAGAAAACAAGCTGATTTAAATGACTGTGTGGTGAGAGAAGGATTGGAGATATGATTCAGTGCAGAGAATGTGGTGCGTGGGCACATGAAGACTGTGCAGGGACAACTGATGCAGATTTTGTCTGTGAGCTGTGCCTTTGAACAAACAGAACTGGATTTGATCAATGAAAATTATAGTCTCATTGGCTCCCGTGATTAGGGAACGTATTTTGTCTTATCAATATTTACAATCGTTTGCCTTTGTAATCCATTAAAATGACTTTAGGCCTTAATGTTTCTTAGATCAAAAACGTTTATTCTCTGATGTCAATTTGCTTGCCTTTGTAATCCTTTGTTGGAATTCTTTGCCATACCTTTCCTCTAGCAAGCAGCTTCAGGAAAGCTCATTCTATTGTGTTCATTGTTTTATCTTTGTAGTCCTTTGTTTTCACTTGTGACCTTAGCTTTTCTCTGGCAAGCATCTTCTGACAATTTTCTGTTGAATCCATTTGTTTGTCTTTTTGTAGTCCTTTGTGGTGATTTTTGGCCTCTTTTTCCCCATTTGGCTTCAATTTTTCTGTGGCAAGCAGCTTTAGAAAATGTCTGGTCGTTCCATTCTTTTGTTTGCTGTTGTAAACCTTTGTTGTGTTATTTGGCCTTACTCTTTCTTTAACAAGCACATTCAAAACATTTTATTTTGTTGGATTTTTTTTGTCTTTGTAATCTTTTATCAGGACTTTTTGCTTTATCTTTTCTCTGACAGGCAGCTTCAGAAATTTTGTTTTGTTCTGTATCTATTTGTTTGTCATTGTTATTTTTCTGAAGGAGTTTGTGCTTTAACCTGTTCTGGTGCATACATTTGGAAATCTTGTTGTGTTTTTTCCGTTCTCTTGCCTTTGTAAACCGTCTCAATGATTTATGACTGCGAACAGAATCTGTAAATCTCATTCTGTGGTGGTCCGTACTTCAGGACAAAGTGGTCTATATTTTTAACCATGTCCAGTATTATGGACCGCATTTAAAAAGATTTCAAAATGAAACTGTCGATTTTATGTTATTTAGGTTGTTGATATATTAACATAATATCCATTTGGTGACAAGTAAAACACACATCAAGTTTCTTTGTTGTCGGTAATTTCGTTTTGATTTTATGGCTATTTACTGAAAAAATGGTCCATATTTGTGGACTCTCCCCTAGTCCGTCAGATGATTTTTTTTGTTCTGTCTCATGTTCTGTGCCATTTCAGTGGCATCACTCTCATGGTGCTCATTTTACCTCCCCGTCCACAGCGACACATGAGATTTTTCCATCACAGCCCCGGTTTCCGGATTTCCATAGGAGAGTCAACGTCAAGCAGATCATCACGAGACAATCTACCTGAGGAGGTACTGCACTGCTGCCGAGTCACTTTGGCGGTGTGCAGTGGCACCTGCTCTGATCCAAGATACACAAGACACCACCTACTACCCCCCCCCCCCCCCCCCCTACTGACAACAATAATTGCTTTGCTTCGGAGCCAGCGCGAGTGAGCTTCCAGCTCCTGAGGGCGCTACTACGTCCATCCAACGACGGTCCCCATGAACTCGCCGATACCTGCAACCTGGACACGAACTCACCAACAGCATAGACGTGGAGAGGAAATCAAAACTAAGGTCGTCGTAACAATAGAGTAGGAAGGGCCACTGTATTTGTCACTTTTATGTTGATCGATGGGGACGGGGAAGACTGAAATGATAGCTATGGATCTCCGTTCTGGCCTTAGACCGCAGAACAGGGCTGTACTAAATGCTTGCTTTAATAATACACCCCGGCGTCAACCAGGCCAGACGCCTGCAGGTCTAGTAGCAAACATTTGAATGACACTCTCAGAAACACTTCTGTTCAATGAAAGTCGACTGTGTGTGTAGTTGTAGTCTTCCCAGTTGGGTCATAGCAAACTCAGCACTGAGTAGAAGTCGGTCATGAGGCTAAAAAAATCCACAAATATGAATGGGCCTGATGGGAATCGAACCCACAATCTCCCAGTCAGGAATTCGCAATGCTAACCACTGCACCACGGCAGCTGGTTTTCGATAAAGTGTTAACCAAAGTCCAGATGGCACGTGCTCTTGGCACATGCATAAAAACACACGATACAAGAGGCGTTTCTGGCACATCCTGTATAAACATCCACGTTGACAGGTAAGCAACAAGGAACGTCTACAGAAAGAAACTAGTGGAGCCATGCAATAGCAATACGCACTTCCCGTGCAGGCAGATTTCCACACTTAGAAATTATCGTTTGTAGTGAGAGAATTGTGTATGATAATGATTGCACGCAGTCATTTATCATACCCTTCAGCTCAGTCTTTCAGGTGATGCCACAGATTATTTCCCATAAGTATCCAGTGTGTGTGTGTGTGTGTGTGTGTGTGTGAGAGAGAGAGAGAGAGAGAGAGAGAGAGAGAGAGAGAGAGAGAGAGAGAGAGAGAGAGTGAGCGTTTAAATGTGTAACAAAAAAGTTAAAATGCATGCATGATGTGCAACATACTCAATACACTCTTCGTACCACAAACCACCCTGCACTCCCCCCACCCACAATAGACGATGTTCTGAAATCTGCAAGGGAGGTAATCCGTGTTAGAGTGTCCCTTCAGCGGGAGTGACCCCGCCGTTTTCGTACCACAAATGGCAGAGATGGGTATGTTCAAAGCATTTTAGCCCTATCAGCTAATTTAACAGCTCAACCAGTAAGAAAAAACAAACAAACCGTGAGTATGAAACGGTGCACCTGTTATGCAGACAGCCAATATCCTGATTGTAAGACTGGCGTACTCATCAGATCAAATATTTGACTTTCTGTATAGATTTGCTTAGCTCATAAACTGAGAAAAGATAACCATATTTGCAACGGAAGATATGCGTTATCTTTCTCCAATATTTTTTTTTTCTTCTCCGGAACAAGTCAATTTTCGGCTTCCATTCTCTCTCCTTCTCTCTCTCTCTCTCTCTCTCTCTCTCTCTCTCTCTCTCTCTCCTCTCTCTCTGTCTGTCTGTCTGTCTGTCTGTCTGTCTCTCTCTCTCTCTCTCTCTCTCTCTCTCTCTCTCTCTCTCTCATACACTTACCATTACCACTGTCCTCTTTTTTTTATTCGTCTTTTCCCTTCCCTCCCCTCTCCCTTTTCTTCTTTAAAAAATCTCCCCACCTTAGATCATCAATGTTTAATAAGGGGCCATAATGTACTGATCTTAGCCGCTCAACCACCTGCTCTCTCTTAACTTATATCTGTTTGTCTGTCTGTCTGTCTGTCTGTCTGTCTGTCTGTCTGTCTCTGTCTCTGTCTCTCTCTCTCTCTCTCTCTCTCTCTCTCTCTCTCTCTTCTCGCTCTCTCTCTCTCTCACGAGTCAAACGTGTTAGATGTGGCGTTCTTCTTCATTATCAACAAATGTACATTACCTAATTTCACCTTTCCAGAGGAGCCTTCTGGTTACATGTGTCCATCATGAGCACTGTCACACGAGAATCAGAAAACAGTGTTCGGTCCTGAAATAAAAGACCAAGACACCGTTTCGTGTGATTCCCATGTGATAAAATATATCTTAAGAATATTGTGTGCATACTCTAAATTTCACGCTGCATTTGTTGAAAGAGGGACAACATAATTCATAAACTTGCATCATGAAGCCATAAACTACGTCACTGGTTGATACGTGACTTTGCCCACCTCGCCTCAAACTCAGTAGCAGACGCTAACTGCAAA
>CM065716.1:81723958-81726458 GCA_033310375.1 Conus canariensis | reverse complement strand
AGGGAAACCTATCAGATTTGGTTTCAAGCTATGAACTCTCGCTGATCTGACAGGATACATTGTTCAGTTTGAACCATATACTGGTGCTCGTATGAGACAGAATTATGGCCATTTGGGTCTTGGAGGGACAGTGGTGATGGATTTGATGTCTGAGCTTCCCAAGCATCCGTACCACTTGACACTTGATTTTTTTTTTACATCACTGGCACTGCTGACTGAGTTCGCAGCCAATGGATTGGGAGCAACTGGAACCATAAGGAGAAATAGAGTAGGCAACTGTCCACTTAGAGATGCAGCTCAATTTGCAAAAGAACCCAGAGAAAATCTTCACTTCCAATATGACAGGCGCAGTAATGTGTGGGAGAGAATTGGTGGGTCCTCTAGGGGAAGGACTTGAAATAATTTTGTCTATGAGAATTATGTCAAACCTTCACTGCCACCCTCTCTCTAACTAGTGGTGGAAGGAGCAACTTTCTGGTACTAGTCATTGAAAGAAATTTATGTTTTTACGTGCTTACTCCCAGTGCAGTAGTTAAAGTTTGAACACAGTGGGCATGTCAATGTTACTTTAAATGCGTACTCTTTTACACATCAACTTCACTTGCTTACACCCAGTGCAGTAATTAAAAGTTTTAACAGTAGACATGTTTTCACTGTTTCATCATTATGTGAGGGAAAGCTCTGAATGAACTGAATTGAATTGAAGTCCACTTGGATATTATCATTTAGCTAATAGTGGAGAGGATAGTTGATCTCTCTCTCTTGTGGCTGGTGACTGATCCTGCTGTGTAGACTTGATACTGTAGTGCTGGGCTGTGGTGTGTCTTCACAACCTGTCTTGCCCAGTGGCTGTAGCATAGCCCCGTTTTATGGCATAGCCACAGTTTATGGCGTAACCCCGTTGTATGGCGTAGCCACGGTTTATGGCGTAGCCATAGTTTATGGCAAAACACTGGCTAATGGCGTAGCCATGGTCCCAGGTATTTCTAGGTGAATAAGTGACTTAGACTGGGAATCAAGAAGCAGAAGGAGATAACCATGCCTTCGCTTGAGTTTTCCCTTTTGTCTGTCTCTGTTCTGATCTTCAGCTGGTCTTGAGGAAAAGTCAGTAGTAAAAGCTCAGTGTCTCTATTTTAACGCTGGGTTGGGTATTCTAGATTATTCCTTCAAGACAGGCTGTCACTCATAGTGGCGAGAGGGAGGAGAATTGTCTGTCATCTCCCTCCCCATTCTTGTGGATTGGACTAATCGCAAACGAGCGAAACCACGTTTGAGTTGATACCAAATCAACGTATGATAATTCATGTACATATCTGTAGAAGGAATGTTAATTGACCATGCACTGGTCAACACAATGCTGTCATCGACCAGCTGTGTGCATGGTGCGTGATGGTCCAAAGCATGCAGACAGTGGATATGGAAGGAGGGGGTGGGGGGGGGGGTAGTAGGAAAGGAGGGAGATGAGTGAGTGAGAGGGATAGGGTTCTCTGTAGTGTGCCAGCAATTAGTCAATCACTGAGGAAGTAGATATGCAAGAGAGAGAGCGAAGGGGGAAACACTGGTGATGTCTTCACAACGTGACGTAAACTTTCCTTGTAACATTCTGTTGCTAAGACTGCTGATTTCAAAGTGTTTCTGACCGATGGCAGGGAGAGGGAGGGGGTGAGTGGGATATGACTAGCGATATTGTTCAGACAGGATGTGAATTTTTTGCTGTGTCATGCCACCACATTAGGGAGTGAGGGGGGGGGGGGGGAGGGGGGGAGGAGGTGAAGGGTTGAGATTGAAGAGTTGGCATAGATTAGAATAGATTTGAATCCTGTACTGCCATGTGTGTGACAGATGGGACAGGGAAAGGGGGGAGAATGGTGCCTGTGTTTGTACAATGTGTACAAGAGGGTGGCTGCTTGGGACAGATCGGGTGGAGTTGTCAAGTGACTCGTCACTTGTGATTGGCAATGGAATGACAACAGTGTTGTGACCATCGCAACGAACAATGATCATGTTGTGCCACTTGCTCAAGTTCGACGATGGTCAGCAGCACAACATCAATTTGAGAACATTCAACAGCAACATCTTGTCAGGATCTACAACACAACAATGGTCTACAGGGCAGAGCAGAATATCACCAAGTATTGCATTTCCATGCGAACAAAGAAGTGGTGGTGGCCGCTTTTCGCTTATACAGTGGAGACTGCCATGCAGAATGCTTGGATGTTGTTCAGGAGTACGCCTGCTTATGACGCCGATCCCCTGGATCTCCTTTCCTTCAGGAGGCGTGTCGTGAAGATCTACCTGATGCGACATGCTGCCATTGCCTTGCCAAGAAACCCTGCTCAACAAGCCCTTCCCGCTGTCCAAGAGTGCCACACGAAGCTTGGTTTGATGGTACAGGACATTTTGCTTCACCCACAACAAAGCGTTGCGCACTGTGCCACAAGAACACTCAGAAAATCTGCCTCAAATGCAGAGTTGGTGTGCACAAACACTGCTTCAATGT
>CM065716.1:81693958-81718958 GCA_033310375.1 Conus canariensis | reverse complement strand
GCGATCTGAGACATCTATGACAATTTCAGCCCGTGAAGTGACCCTGACAAAAATGCTGGTGGGTAATTCCATCCTGTTCATGGCTTGTAATTCACCTACTGCACTGGTCCGCTTCAGCCGGTTCTTAATGCCAAAAGTGAATTCTGAAGGGCGGCATCGGAACTTCTTTTACACTGGTCTGTGGGTCTCAGAAATGTTTTGTTTTATCAATGCTACATGCAACATCTTCGTGTACTACACCATGGGATCTCGCTACAGAGAAACGTTTCGGGCATTGTTTGGCAGGAATCCGAAAAACGTTTGAAAGTGCAGCATAAAACTCAGACAAATACCACTTACCTTACAACCAGCAAATAACAACCCTGGACACATTAATAAAGGAGATATGCAAGGGAGGTACTTCTGGGACCGGCCCAAAAGTACTCCCCCTAAAGGTGATTTAGACTATATTTCCATGCTGATTCAAATAGAATGTCTATATATGAGTTGATAACCAGTAAATAACAACCCTGAACACATTAATAAAGGATATATCTGAAGGGGTACTTCTGGGACCGGCCCAGAAGTACTCCCCCTAAAGTTGATTCAGACAATATTTCAATGTTGATTCAGGTAGAATGTCAATGTATGAGTTTAAAACCAGTGTGTAACAAACCTGAACACATTCATAAAAGGAAATGTGCCGGGGGGAAGGGGGGAGGGTACTTCTGGGACCAGCCCAGTAGTACTCCCCCTAAAGTTGATTTAGACTACATTTCAATGTCAAAGTCAAAGTCAAAATTTTATTTAGAGATGGAAACATTGAATAAGCAGCGTATCTGCTTTTTTTGTTACATCAAGCCATCTATGAAAAAAGAAAAAGAAGAAAAAAAATCAAATCGTGTACAATGCCTTTAATCAAAAGAAAAATAAACATACCGTCTTACCCCCTCCCAACTCCTCCCCTTTCCCCACTCACTTCCATTCACGTAAAAGGTATCAATGCTCATTGCCGCCCCTATGGCTACATTCACGAAGTGTATATCTTTACCAATGTATTTCTTTTCTGCACAGGATGGACATTTTTACAGTATGATATGTGGTTAACGATTCATGAGATAATCTTTCAATTTTTTCTTAAATGTGTTTTTTTGTTGTTGTATTTTTTAAGGGTTTTGTGGGTTTATTCCACATATTTCCACCTGAATATATAAAACTGGATTTGTATAAAATGTCGCGTGGTCTAGGAATGGACAATGAATGATTATGTCTATGGCAATTGACTCTAAATGTTTCTGTAATTTTGGGGGGAGCTGTTCCATTGATAACGTTATGCATACAAAGGGCTTTATTGAAAAAGAGTCTGTTTGGGAAGGTTAATATTTTGAGTTGTTTGTAATCTTCATCAGTTAGGGAGCTCGATTTTAACAATACTAATTTCAATGCTCGTTTGTACAGACGATGAATTAATTTTAAATTATGTTCACTACAGTTGTCCCAAAGTGTTGATGCATAATCAATGAATGACAAAATATGTGCACGGAAAAAAAGTTTTCGAGAGTGGCCATCGAGAAAATTTTTTTTATCCGAGACAACTGAAATTTTTTTTGGAAAGGCGTTTTGCTAAGAATGTTATAA
This sequence comes from Conus canariensis, assembly GCA_033310375.1. Lineage (NCBI taxonomy): Eukaryota > Metazoa > Mollusca > Gastropoda > Neogastropoda > Conidae > Conus > Conus canariensis. The sequence goes on along the minus strand of CM065716.1, from coordinate 81,717,341 downwards.
TGTTCAGTCCAAGATAAATCTTTGTCAATAATGACACCTAGTGTTTTGTGTGAACTGACTTCCTCAACTTAATTGTTGGATATGAGTAAAGGCTGAAACTTTGATTTCATTTTTTGTCGTTTTTGTCTTGTAGACACGTACATGCACTTTGTTTAAATAGCATTTAAAGACATATAGTTTGGTTGTGTCCATTCAGTAAGTTTATCGATATCTGCTTAAAACTTAATTGTTAATTCATAGGCATCAGAGCCGTTTTCGTGAAGAAATGTATCATCTGCAAACATTTCGCATTTACATTTAACAAAACAAGGCAAATCATTAACGTAAATAGTAAACAAAAGAGGTCCAAACACAGAGCCTTGTGGAACATCATATTTGACAGGCATAAATGTTGACAATTTGTCAGCTACAGCTACTAATTGTTTTCGGTCACATAAAAAAGATGAAAAAAGACTTATGAATTCTGGAGTCAGTTTGTAAAGTTCAAGTTTACGGCACAACAATGAATGGTTGATGACATCAAACGCTTTTTCAAAGTCTACGAAGAGAATACCTGCAAATTCATTCTCGTGTATGCTGCAAAGAAGACTATCCATAAGCTGTATGAGGGCTGTGTGGCAAGAATGATGTTTTAGAAAGCCCGACTGACCTTCGTGGAGAAGTTTTTTTATCAGCGAAATAAGAATACAGAGACTTATGCATGTGTTTATCGATCGGTTTCGCTATGGCTGATAAAATAGATATTGGTCTGTAATTTGATGGGTTTGAAGAATCTCCGGTTTTATACAGAGGAACAACTTTAGCTTCCTTAAATTTTAGAGGGAAAATTTGTTTATCTATGCATAAATTGTGTAAGTATGTCAAAGTATCTGTGATAACAGGACATGACAACTTAAGTATTTTTTTTTTCTCGATACCATTTAAATCACGAGTATTTGATTGGGTTAAGTAGACAAGGCTTTACTAACATCTAAAACGGTCATGGGTTTCAGACTAAATGGAACACGAATATCCTTAGAATGGATGTATTGTTCTAAATAATTCAGATCATTTTCACAAGGTTTATCATCTGCTATGGTTGCAAAATGATTATTTAGTTGATCTGCAGATATGTCTGAGCTCATTTGTTGACTTTTTGACACATGTTTATTAGTTAATATGTTAATTGCTTTCCAAATTTGCCTGGTATGTTTGGTATAAGTTAACATTTTTCTAAAGTAAGTACGTTTCGATTTCCGTTTAAATGACGTCACTTTATTTCTTTGTGTTCTGAATTCTTCATTTGTTCCGAAATTACTCAAATGATTTCTTTTATTAATTTTTGCGTCAATTTCTTTAGTTATCCATGGAGGTTTTGTTTCATGTTTAATCCTTTTCTTAATAAAAAGGGGCGTGTTTATTATATACACAGGTAAACGTATCAATCCAAAATTCAGCTGCTTTATTTGGATCTCTGATTTGATAGATGAGGTCAAATTGTGCTTCAGAAAGGTCAGTAAGGAAATCTTCTTTAAAGTTTCTAAAGTTCCTGTAGTAAATAACTTTATGACCTACTTCTGGAATTTTTACATAGTTTTTGAACCAAGTAAGGCACATTGGGTTGTGATCACTGCAGCCATAGGGGGAACAAAGTTCGACTATGGATTGTTTTGCATTTGTGTAAATATTATCTATTAGAGTAGCGGAATTTTCAGTTATGCGTGTTGGTCTATCGATTAGTTGTTCTAAATTATGTGATATATAGTTTTGATACCACTTTGATTTTGTTTTTAACAGATCAATGTTAAAATCTCCTAAAATAATTGTCTCATAACTTAGAATGGTTACTTCATCCATTATTGCATTAAATCTGTCCTGCCAATCAGTGGTTTCTGATGGATTTCTATAGACAAAGCCTATTGCAAGCGTTTGACTATTTTTCATACTTATTTCAATCCAGACAGATTCAACACCATGATTTTCAAAATTAACTAACCTTTTACATTTTAATGAGGAAGCATGATATGTAAGTAAGCCAGTGGATTTTGGTTTATAGGGGTCTAGTCGCATTATTTGGTATCCTGGCATGTCCATTTCTGCATCTGATATATGAGAAGATAACCGGGATTCAGAGAAACAAAATACATGAAAACTGTTTCCATCACTGCGAAGTATAGTTGCAATGCCATCTTTTTTGTTTGTTGCGTTATTGATGTTAAGGTACCCTACACGAAGTTCATGTTCATGTTGCAGTGTATAGCACTAGGTATAGTTTAAATAAAATGATGAGAGGGAACACTAAATAAATCACTGCTTATTTATAAAACAAATATTCACTTTCTAAACCAGTGGCCTAACTGTTGAAATTCTAATAATGATATGAAAAAAAATCATATAAAAAATCAGAAGACAAGGTGAGAGTAATCAAACAAAGGATCAAATCTAAAAACCACAAGTATCAAAGAAACCACGAATAAAAAACATACAAAAAAAAACAACACAAAAACACGATGATTTTATGATTTGAATATAGATTACAAATTAATCTGTGTAATTTTTACACAGCAAAATTGAAAACCTATAAAGTATTTCAAAGACAAAAAAGGGAAAAACTACGTGGACAATACCAAGAAACGTTTGTACGAACGTAAACAAAACACTTTAAAGAAAACCAACAGAAAAGCAACAATAACAAATTAACGCAACCGAACACCTGTAGGAGGTGTCACTAAAGGCAAATGTAGTCCTGAAAGAGAAAGCAATCAATGTACAAACCAAATCCCAAATTTAGCAGACGCATAATGTAGAACACTTGGCGAACTATGGAGCAATGCTTATTTCGATAACACAATCAATCTGAACCCTCTTATGAGCAGGCAACTGCATCACACACCATGCGCTCCCTCCCTCCCTCCCTCTCTCTCTCTCTCTCTCTCTCTCTCTCTCTCTCTCTCTCTCTCAACGATCCGATTATCAGTCTAAACTGAACGAATAAAAGAAATGTTATAATCAGTCTGTTCGTGCTTCTCTATTACAAACTAAATATGATAGTTCAAAATTCTGGCTTTAGTAAAGCGAGTAAGCCCAAGGATTAAAAAAAACGTAACCATTAACATAGAAAGTTGGAAAGATCATTTCGCCGAGGTTTTAGGGCAACATACACCAATATCGCCGGGGCACAACGCTATTGAAGATGAAGAAGATATTTCCATTTATGTTCCAGAATTAGATGAAGAAATAACTAAGGAAGAAGTTCAATATGCAATCCGTAAAATAAAAACTGGTAAAGCTGCTGGAATCGATGAAATACCTGGTGAATTTTTGAAAGTAGCAGAAAATTTGATAACCCCCTTTCTTACTAAATTGTTTAATAATCTGTTTGATCAAGGCGTTTACCCAGATGAGTGGTCGCGATCAGTTATAGTCCCATTGTTTAGAAAAGGAGATGCAAATAACCCTGAAAATTATCGTGGTATTTCATTGTTAAGTATTATTAGTAAAGTCTTTACGTCAATTCTAAATAAACGTTTATACACATGGGCAGAAAAGGAACACAGCATTTGCGAAGAACAAGCTGGATTCCGTAAAAATTATGAAACGATTGACCATATTTTTTACTCTAGTATCTATAATAAAAAGCGGTTTTCAGGAAAGGGAAAATGTAAAGTGTACGTTGCTTTTATTGATTATATGAAAGCTTCCGATTCAGTCGATAGGGATTGCCTTTGGCTTGTTCTTAAAAAGGTTAAAACCTCTACCAAAATGCTACGTATGCTACAATGTATACTCAGAGGCATAAAAAACGCGAAAAATAGAGACAGTGCACGATTGTTCACATTGTGAACAGGACGTAAGCAATGTCGTTGGCACGTGCAACATTAGCAGTACGTGGTGTCTTGGCCGGTTGTAACCTCGTAACAGTGGGTGAATGTTGCCGGGTCAGCGTTTTTGGCACGAGGAGTGCATTTGCCATGTGGACTACCTACGCCACGTGCATCAATGTGAATTGTAACTCAATGTGGCCCCGATTGTGGGGCTATAAATTTCCAAACCCCAAAAAGTTCAAATTATCCCTTCCAGCGGCGCCAACATAATGCCGAGACTTTCTCGTCAAGATTGTTGCATAGCAATGGGGCAACTGCAGGCCGGGGTTCCAATGAGGCAGGTCGCTATCGCATTCGGAGTCCACATTTCCACCGTCTATCGCCTTCTGGACCACTTTCAAGCAAGAAACACCACTGATGACAGACCGAGGAGCGGCAGACCCGAGGGTCACCACAGCAGCCCAAGACCGCCATCTTCTGCGTCAGCATCGACGGGAGCCTTACCAAACCGCTGCCAACACAGCCAGGAACACCGTCGGCAACCATGGCAGGCCAATCAGCAGCAGGACCGTGCGTCGCCGACTGAACACAGTTGGTCTCCAATGCGGGCGTCCAGCCCGGCGACCTATCCTGACACTCCATCATCGCCAGAACCGTCTGCAGTGGGCACAGATCCACGTGCATTGGCGCCATCGGGACTGGGGCCGAGTCCTCTTCAGTGATGAAAGCTGGTTCTGCGTCGACCCAGGCGATGGCCGCATCCGGATCTGGAGAAGAGCGGGGGAACGCTTCACGGATGCCAACATCACCGAAAGGGACCCATGGGGTGGTGAAAGCATCATGATCTGGGGAGCTATCGGCATGAATCGCCGTATTGGCCAGTCATCTTCCAGAATGTGGGTCCAGGGCGTGGTAAGGGGTCACTGCTGTTCATTACATCGACCAAGTTCTGAGGCCCCACATCCTGCCGCATTTCCAGCGGCATCCACAGAACCTGTTTCAGCAGGACAACGCAAGGCCGCACACTGCCCGTGCTACGCAGAACTTCCTGAGGCAGAACAACATCAATCTGCTGCCTCACCCAGCCCGTTCTCCAGACCTTAACCCAGTAGAGCATTTCTGGGATGCCCTTCAGAGGCAGTTGAACCAGCTCAACCCCAGACCCCAGACAGCAGCTCCGCTTGCTGTCGCTGTGGGCCAGGTGTGGTGGCAAGTCCCCCAGAGGCAGACCAACACTCTGGTGCGCTCGATGTACCACAGGTGCACAGCTGTGATCAATGCTCGAGGTGGTCACACCAGATACTGACATTCTGCTGTTAACACAGGGTCAAGGTCAAGTTCATGTGACCTTATTTTCTACCAGAATGAACTTTGAAAGGACACTTTTGCGGTGTTTGATTGCTTTTTCTCACTTTCTATTACCAGTTCAAAGGAATCGTTGGTCAAATTACATCAAAATTTCTATACAGTTTGTTTTCGCGTTTTTTATGCCTCTGAGTATATTTACGCATCGGTGCAGTCGTGTGTGCGTTGGGGCAATGAAGTCTCTGATGTTTTTGACTGTCCGGCAGGTGTGAAACAGGGTTGCATGTTGTCTCCCCTGATTTTCTCCCTGCTCATCACTGAAGTTGCCGAACAAGTGACACAAAATGGAAAGCATGGATTCCAACTTCTACCAGGCTTACAGGAAATATTTTTGCTGTTGTTTGCCGATGATATCTGCTTGTTCTCGACATCTCCAGTTGGGCTTCAAAACCAGATAAATAATCTCGAAAAGGCTTCAACTTCTTTAGGGCTCAAAGTGAACTTGAACAAGACCAAAGTAATGGTTTTTAGGAAGGGCGGGTTTCTAACAAAGTCAGAAAAATGGTTTTATCAGGATAAAGAAATCGAAATAGTAAACAGCTATAAATACTTAGGATTTACATTGACCACAAAATTGTCGTACGACATTGCACTCGAAGAATTCTCAGGACGAGCTAAAGGAAAAGTTGTTCAGATCATGAAAACGATGTGGACATTGGGGACTTTAGATCGATGTCTTTTTTTAATTGTTTGATGCTCAAGTGAAGCCAATGTTGTTGTATGCAGCAGAAATCTGGGGTCTATCTCGTTTCCATTGCATTGAATTACCTCATCTGTTTGCGTGTAAACGTCTTTTGAATGTGTCTCCAAATACCCCAAACACAATGACATATGGAGAGCTGGGTAGATATCCTTTGTATATAGACAGCACAATAAGAGCAATGCGATACTGGTTGACGTTACAAAACTTACCTCTCTCAAGGCTGCCGAAACAAGCATACAAAATGGATAAAATGAGATTACTACAAAATATAGAAAATGTTAGCTTGGAAACGAATTGGGTGATTTCTATAAAACATTGTCTAGATGTATTTGGATTTTCTTTTGTTTGGCTAAATGGTGGGGTGGGTTGCGAGAAACTTTTTCTGCATGAATTGAAACAACGTATGACTGATTGTTATAAACAAGAATGGAATGATAAGTTATCAAACAGCGATAGATATTCTACTTACCGCTTGTTTAAATCGTTGCTGCAGCCTGAAAAATATCTACATGATATTACTATTCCGAGATTTCGAAATATTTTTGTCAAGTTTCGGCTGGGAGTAAGCGATTTAAATGTCCATAAAAGATACAAACCCAACTCTTAAAACTGTCCATTCTGCGATCAGATCGAAAACGAATTACAATTTTTTGCTTCATTGTCCATCTTACCATGACTTAAGAGAAAAGTATATTTCACCCTTCTTCAAAAACGTGTATCAGTCACCGCTAACCTTTTTATTGCAGAATGAGAAAAGAGATGTAACCCGCTCTGTAGCCATGTTTATTTTTTATGCAATGCAAAAAAGAGAACTACTAGAAATGTCTAAAAATTAACATTGTTAGCGGGAAATGTTATACCTGCTTTTTCGTTTTTTTCGCCTCTTCTACACAGGAAATGTTTTCTGTTTATTTTGCTTTGTTCTTCCCACTGTTCACAAGTGGTGTGTGTGTGTGTGTGTGTGTGTGTGTGTGTGTGTGTGTGTGTGTGTGTGTGTGTGTGTGTGTGTGTGTGTGTGTTTCCGTGTGCGTGTGCGTGTGTGTGTGTGTGAGTGTGTATGTGTGGTTATGATTGTGTGTGTGTGGATGCGACGTGCGCTAGTTTTCACTTGAGTTCTATTTTGTTCATTATTGACCTCCTTGCAGATAGGTCGGTGGCCTTTGCAATTAAAACTTTTGAGTCTTTGAGTCTCTCTCTCTCTCTCTCTCTCTCTCTCTCTCTCTCTCTCTCTCTCTCTCTCTCTCTTCAGCGCTCCCTCCCTCTTCCTCCCTCTCTCTCTCTCTCACTCCCTCTGACCCCCCACCCCCACGACCTCCCCCCTCCCACCGCCTCCACACACATACGTACGCGCGTGTTCATCCAAACCACGCAGACAACGACGCAACAGGATTGTTCAGACCAGTAAAAGACATGCTGTGAATACAATAATAGGCGCTTGACACTGCTTAATGTAATGCATTTACATATACATTCACAATTGACAATTATATTGAATGTTTAACATGTGGGATGTCATCATGTTCAGCCAGTGCAAATAACGGGTCATGTCATTAGTGGGAAACATGGGCTGGGTACTGGACATTGCGTTCAGTTCCCGCTAGGCAGGGAAGACATCCGGGTTCCGATCGTGGTATGGTGACCCTGACTCTATGTCAGGATGTACACGGGGGTTAGGCAGTCTGTGTGGGGGTGGGTTAGGATGAAGCATTGGTTCTGGCTGAAAGCATCGATTCTGATCATTAGGTTGCCTCACCAAAGAAGGGAAATGCTGCATGGACTGTAAAGGAGGTATGGCACGGTTTCTAACCTGGCCATTGTTGCAGCCAGGATCCTGTTGGCGCGGGAAGTAGGAACAATGGACAGGGGCATAGCTAGAGGCCTGGTCTGGGCCCTCTGTGTTAAAAGGATATTGACAATGTGAATAGTAACTACGCTGGCTAACAGTACCTATAGGAGTAGAAGGGTTATTTGACAAACGGGCATCAGGAGCATTCTCATGGCTAGCTTGTGAGGAATAGTTGGATGGGTAATCATACCAGGTATCACGGAAGCTGGGGACAGGCTGGGAGGTATGAGGAATACCGTGAGGAGCGGAGTGCAACTGCTGGTCGCGAGACATGTCAGAAAGGATGGCATCGTTACATCTGACATTGCCAGCATTGAATCTGAAATGAAAATCCTGTGAATATTTGTTCCCTCCCTGCCGACCGTTTGGCAAATCCCGCTCTGTCTGGTGACATCTGGCTGTGGCAGTGTATCTACCAGCCAGTCCAAGACAGTGCTCTTGAATTTAGAGGCCAGCTGAGCTGTACCCTTAAAACTGGGGTGGATGAGGTCTTTGTACATGGCCAGCTTAGGAGCACCAGAAGCGGCAATAAATGTATCAGTGTTGTCTATAAAAGTAGCTTCAGACTGGAAACATGCTTCTCTAAGATTTCGGTTTGTGGGGAAAACAGAATTATTCAAATTGTGTCTGCCCTTTGCTGGAATTAAGGAGCTGAATGCTATTTTTGAAGTAGGGAAAACTTGATGACACAGGTTAATCAACTGTGTCCATTGTTGAACTGTGACCTGTGCTGACGGGCAATCATTTATGCCAACATGGACGATTAGGGCTTTGACTTTGTGATTAGCTGGCTGACAGATAAGCCAATGCTCTAAGTCAGGGGTTGAAATTCCTGACACACAGATTTGAAACATTATAAGAGCGTAAGGCTAGTCTCTTGGGATCCAGGTACTGTAAGACAGAGTCACCAATTAAGAGCGCAGACACTTGATCATTCACAGATATAGAACTTAAGATATCACGGGGAGAGAGTTTGGGTCTTGTTTTATCGGATCGAGAGTTTACATTGTCTGCTTTAGCTTTCTGCTGATGTTGAGAATACATGTCACTGGATGTATTTTCACATAACTCACTACTAGACAAAGGAGCAAAACATTACTGACAGGAATGGAATAGTCAGTCGTAAGATGAGCAGACGAGGAAGCGTCATCACAAACGCCAGGTTTGGCAGGAAGGTCTGCTGAATCAGAGAGTGAGGCACTGGGTGTGTTTAATTCAGTGGGTATAGTGCCTTCATTAGCAGGATCTGTGAGTGTGGGGGACTTGACAGGATGTGAGGAAGGCTCCCCACTCTCCACACAGCTGTTGTCACTGCTATGAACAGTTGATTGCTGAGCTGGCCGTGGGTTAGCAGGTTTGGCGAGAAGGCATTCCGTATTATTCAGGCTGTCAGTCGGAGAAGTCGGCTGAGAAACTGACGGATGAACAGGTTTAGCTGTGTCGTCTGCACTCCCTGAGACCACTTCTTTGAGGCTGAACTGCGTGCTGGTGTCAACTGTTGACTTCGTGGATTTTACTTGTTTACGTTCTGAACGGAGGTTGCCAAGTTGGGATTTAAGCCATTTGTTTTCTTTCGCTAAAACATTAACGGAGTCCTTCAACTGGAAAATTATGATTTCTAAGTCATCGATTCTTGAGTTGAAGGAATCCCTGTCAGATTTAACATGGGATTTTAGTTCATTTTTGTCGCCGTTTTGCATCCTCAATCAATGAGAAAAACACATTTTTCATGTCTTGCTGGGTAGCATCTAGATCATCCACTTCTTCTTTCAGCTGGTGAAATTCTTGTCTGTACAAGTGGACAGAGGAACGCGAAATTTTGTTTTGGTTTTGTCTGAGACAAAGAGTCCGTCTGCGAAGTCTTTTACTTCTAGGTCCTAGAGGTGTTGCCTTGAATGTCTTTGACTTTGTCTCGGTGGAAGATAGTAACGGTCATGCGGAGGGGGTAGGTGTGTGCAGCACAACTTGCTGAGGGGTGCACTGACAGGGACTCATCAGGTGAAGGTCACTGATGGACACCGGTGATGATGTTTCCTGTTCTGTGACTGCTCTTGGGTCTCCACAGGGACTTGATCCATCCTGGGGGTCTTTCATCGCTGCAGGTTCACCGTGAGCGTCCATTGTGGAGGTGGTCAGGGACACGGGGCCAAGGGCATGGACAAACGTAAAAGTCACGTGAAGAGTGGAGGAAGTCAAACTGTCGAGGTCCTTTTTCAGCAGAAATGCACTGACGATATGTTTCAGTTTTTCACACTCTTCAAGATCCCAGAGGGAGCAATCTCTTCCTTGAAACAGCAGTGTGCCCGAGTTTTAATCAGTTACAAAATAAAGAGTAATAGTAATTCTTTTTGTTGATTTCCAAAAAAAGACGTATGGTGGTTTTAGCTAGAGCAGTGGGAAGGTCGGTGATCCAGTGTAAGGAAGGAAATGATAACATCTGATCGTTTCGGTTGTAATCAGTCACTTGTTTAAAGGAGCTGTCAGAGATCGCTGAGTACCGATACAGAAGAACATTTCGCCAAACACATAATTCCTGTACCCCGCACCAAAAACGTTTTTGTATTATGTCAGCGGTGTGAAGAAGTTTCTTTTCACTTGAAATTTCATTGTGTTCATGTACCTGTGGGTTTTCGTTCAGGGACGTTTGTTCTGACATCATGCAGTTCAAAAACACAGAATCACTCCGCACATACGCACATGTGTCAGTAGTGCCATACTCATTGACTCAGACAGAATGTCCATGTATGAGTTTATGACTAGTAAATAACAACCCTGAACACATTAACAAAGGAGATATGCAAGGGGGTTCTTCTGGGACCGGCCCAGAAGTACTCCCCCTAAAGGGCCCAGTTTTACTCCCGGGAGTAAGTCTGGGCTGGGCCCAAAAGTATTCTCTCAGCTTCGGGGGGTACATCTGGAGCAGCGCCAAAGTTACTCCCGGGAGTACATTTGGGCTGGGCCCAGACGTACTCCCGGGAGTCATTCTGGTGCCGAAGGGGGGGGGGGGGGGTCAGTTTGGGACTGGTGCCAAAAGTACTCCCCTGTCTAAAGGAATAGGCGTTATAAGATAGTAACAGAAAACAAACATTTATTTGCAAAATTGTCAACAGGGGGGAGTACTTCTGGGACTAACGGGGGTACTGTCCCAGAAGTACTCCCGGGAGTCATTCTGGCGTGGACCCAGAAGTACTCCCGGTAGTTCTTCTGGGCGGGGAGTACTTTTGGGGTGTTACAGCAGAAAAGTGGAATATTTTGATAGTTTTGGCCTGTCACCTGCACTATATCCGGACTTTCAAAAATTCATTCAGAGACATACTCCTACTTATCGTTTTATCAACGATTATTACAAGATCTTACTAGTTTTGCGTGCGGTTATAACGTGTTGTATTTAATTTTAAGAAAGAGTATGGGCGACAGTCTGTATCAATCGCTCTCTATATTTCATCCTCATAAACAACGATTTAATGATAAAAAAAAGTAATTTAATTTATTTGGTCTATACACATGAGGTTGATGAATAGGAATTCCACTAGATGATGAAATTTTCCGGATAAAACCGGTTTTATCTAATAACTATATGAATAAGATGGTGATTGGTTTATTCAAACTGGGGGAAGAGACCTTCTTCGTGGAAAACATGGCAGTGAAATCTATTATGTATCCTTTGGGAAAAAACGTTTTTGCCTCCGGAAAAACCTGGGGGAACAGCGTCAGACTGTATAAACGTCACTACAAGTCTCCCAATAATTGAAAGGGGTGGGGGGGGGGGGGGGGGTCGACTTATTTCCACTCCAAAGTTGGCAACGTTGACGTCAAATCAATTGCAAAGACTACGGAAAGTAAGACAAAAGCCGGATAGTCTGGTCCGTAAGGTCAAGAATTTGGCAAAACATTTATTTAATGGACAAAAGTACCACACTTTGCACATTTGATCTACATATCTTAAACTTTAATTTCAGATCCGGACCCAAGGAAAATATGCATTTTATCGCTTAAAACGTCATACTTTTTACGTCATAATATGCATAAATAGCCCGTCCCTGCAAAGGCGCACGTAAATCCTATTTCATTGATATCATTTATATGTATATCATAATACAGTTTTTGCAGGAATGGACAAGGCTGATGGGCATGTACTGTGTGTAAATAGATGGGTTTGTTGTTGTTGTTGTTGTTGTTGTTGTTGTTGTTGTTTTTTTGACTGATCATCCATCAAAATCCAGAAATCGCTTTTCGTATGTTGCGGGTGAACACTGAAGAAAGTACATGACGAACACAATGGACTGGACTACATGTGTCATTTGCCAGAAGTTAGCAGATGAAGAGCTGAGATGTCCTCCAAAAATAAAAGGAAAGAAGATAGAATACAACCATACAGGACATTCATTGAAAATGTAATTGAATTTCGGAGGCTGAACTGTCTTCCAGTGCCTCTTGCACTTGACAAAGACACCACTGCTGAAGATCTCATTCAACATGAAGCAAAGTGCCATAAATTTTGTTACAACAAGTTCACTACATATCGCTTGGAGAGGGAAAAAACGAAAAGCTGACATGGAAGAGGCAGGACCTTCTGATGGTGATCGTAAAAAGCCGCGTAGAGAGGAAACAATCATGGCCAAGGAATCCTGCATTTTTGTGCGGACCAAAAGGACACTTGCATGATGTATGCACATTTGGTGTGGACACAAATATTAGATGGCTCAAGATCTTGAAGACACCGTTCTGCTGACCAGACTAGGAAACTGGGATCTTATTGCACTTGAAGGAAAGTACCATTTTAGTTGTTTGACTAGTTTCCGAAATCGGCATCGTTCATTTCTGTGACAGCGTCAAAGGGCAGCCAAACTTCGGACAGAAGAGGGAAGAGCACAGTCTAGGGCATTTGTTGAATTGGTTGCATACATAGAGAATTCAGTCAGAGATGGATTTTTTTTCTTTCAATTGTCTAATTTACACAGTTTGTACACAGATCGTCTGCATTCTCTGGGGGTGGAAGCTTCGGTCAACAGAACTGTTTTTAAAGAAACATTACTCAAGCAATTCCCTGATGCCCAAGAGCAACGCCGGGGTAAGAATAACGTCGTTGTCTTTGAATAAGGCGTGCAAGATTTGCTGAAACAAGCAATGGTGACTGATTTTAACAAAGACGCTGCTACCTTAGCAAAAGCTGCCAGAATAGTGCGCCAAGATATTTTCAGTGGAGACTGCTTCAATTTTGACGCTTCTTTCCCTTCTCAATGCCAAGAAAACTCAGTTCCTTCTTCTTTGAAGATGCTTGTTTCAATGCTGTTGTACGGAGCAGACCTAACACAACAACAGAAGAAGGAATCACAAACATGTCTTACAGTTTGTCAGACAATTCTGTTAAACTGCAGGAAGAATGTTAGAAGTCACGCTGGTGCTGGAGAGAAAAGTCGTCACTCGCTTGAACGCGAACCCCCTCTGTCCTTGTACTTGGGCATGAAAGTTCGCACACTGACAAGATCAAAAGCACTTATCACAATGCTGCATCGTTTGGGATTGAGTCCTAGTTATGGGAGAATTTTGCAGCAAGAGAGGCAGTTAGCATCAGGTGTCCTACACATGTTCAAAGAGCAAGGTGTTGTTTGCCCTTCACAACTGAGATTCAACCTCTTCACAGTTGGCGCTCTCGATAACCTGGATTATAACCCCTCCAGCACAACCGCTGAAGGTTCCTTTCATGGGACAAGCATTAGCTTGTTCCAGTCTCCATCGAAGATCAACATGGGCCAGTGCCGCACTCAGATCACCCTTTCTGACACTGGAAGAGCTCTTGGCCTGACTTTGCCCGAATCTTACACCACAGTGCCTGCAGTTTCTCTCAAAGAATCCACAGTCGAGCCACCAAAGCTTGCTGAAATGAAGTGAGTGGTTGCAGACATGGCTGCTGCACGAAAACAAGAAGATCAGTGGCTAACAAAAGCAAAGGAATACCTACAGAAAGAGAAACTTGAAACTGGGGACACTTTAGCTTGGTCAGCATTCCATGCTTCTGTACAACATGGGTGGGACAGAGACCAGAGAGAACCAGCACTTTCGCAACTATTCCCCATCTTCTACGAGAAAGTTGCTACACACGCCATGGTGAAGCATGGCATGGACATTCTGCGCCAGTCCACCCAGTTTCTAAAGCCTGGGCAGATACCTATAATGGCTGTGGACGCACCCCTGTTTGCGCTGGCCAAGCACATAAAATGGAAGTGGCCTGAGATGTATGGTGAAAATGCCATAGTCATTATGCTTGGAGGTCTTCATGTCGAGATGAAATTTTGGATACCATTGGAGACTACTTGGAATGTTCAGGGTGGACTGCTGCTCTGGCAGAGGCAGAGGTTGCGTCTTCAGGTATTGCAGAGTCATTCTTGCGTTGTTCACACCTGACAAGAACAAGACATGCGCATCAAATCAGTGCTCTAGCACTTGCACAGCTCCAGAAAGAAGCATTTCTTGCTTCATCTGGACCTCAGACTGAAGAAGCGATGGAAACATGGAGACAGGAAATGATTTCAAAGAGCCCAACATTTCGTTTCTGGGACTCAATACTCAATCTAGAGCTTCTAGGATTGGTCTATGTCAGATCGATCAGAACAGCAAACTTCAGACTGTATGTCGAGACACTGAAGGCCATGGCCCCTGGTTTTTTTGCTTTGGATCACCAGAATTATTCGCGCTGGCTCCCAGTCCACATCAGAGACGTGGAGAACTTGCCTGACTGTGTCTTAGATGAGTTTGAACAGCAGGGACACTTTGTTCTGACAAAGACGACAAGAAGATACTCTGCAATTCCAATCGATCAAGCGCACGAGCAGAATAACTCACTGGTGAAGGGGTCTGGAGGGGCAGTGGGTCTGACACAACATCCATCAGCCTTTCAAAGGTGGATGTTGTCTGGTCCTGAACAGGCAAGACTGATGCAAGAATTCGAGGCAGAATTACTTGATAATGAGGATTCCAGTCATCATGAAGAGGGGTTTGCAACTCAAGAATGCTTCAAGAAGCAAACAGTTTCTCTGATCAAAAGTGTTAATGCAACGGGGAACCCTTTCTTAGAATCTGGCCCTGAATTGCTGAACATTAGTTCTCGTGATGTTCTTCCTGATGATGTGGTAGAGACTGTAAGAAACATTGAGAACATTGGAAAGCAGCAGTATGATGACTATAGGGAATCTGTGTTGGTAAAGGGGACCAAATCAATTCACGTACCCATCAAAAGGAATTCCCTTCGTCTTTTCAGATGTCCATCTTCAAAGCAGAAGCAACCAAACAAAACTAAAGAACTGAAGGAAGACGTCAGCTTGTTTTCACGCCTATATGTCGTGGCTGAGAGCAGAGGTGCTGATCTTGATACTTTCTTCCAACATGAAAATCATGTGTACCCACCTTCACTGGCGGACAGAGGCTTCGAGCAGGCACAAAGAGTGATCTGTTGCCTTGTTTGCTGAGAGCTGAGCAAGCAGAGGTCCAACCGATTCTTGGGGATCTGGAATCTGCTTATCAATTGGATGAAATCGACAGTATAGACACTGACGACACAGACCTTGCTGAAGCCCTTGCCGAAGTGCCTGCAGGTCTGTTAGGTACCTCACAACTGACACCAAACGTGGAAACTGTTGAAACAAAAACTGATACAGTTGCAGTGGTTGAATCCCCTGTCATGTCTGACGTCAAGGTGCTGGATGGTACTGCTGTACTCCATTTCTTATCCCCTCGTGGTAGCTCAACATCTGATGATTTTGCAAAAGATGTCTTCCTCCCATACGTATCTCAGCAGCTGGAGAATACGAAGAGACTAGACATAGTGTGGGATACGTATGCTGAAAGTAGCCTGTTTGAAAAGCAAACCAAGATCCCGCACAAATGGCAAGACTTTCTGAGAGATCCTGAGAACAAAACAGAACTCATGAATTTCCTATCAGTTGTCATTGAAGAAACTCACTTCCATCCAGAGAAAGTAGTTGTTGTAAGCGGAGGGGAAAAGGCCATCGTTCATGGTCCCAGTGACGGTATCTCAGATTGCCATCAAGAAGAAGCTGACACTCGGATTGTGTTTCATTTAACTGATGCAGTGAAGAAAGGTGCAACTGATTGCCTCGTTCGGACTGTTGACACAGATGTTATCGCAATCCTCCTAGGGAAATTCCACAGTCTACAAGTGATCTGTCCAGAATTAAGCATATGGGTTGACTTTGGCACTGGAAAGAACTTTACACACATACACATCAATGACATTTTCTCAAGAATCGGAAAGAACAAGGCAGAAGCTTTGCCAGCCTTCCACGCCTTTACAGGATGTGACTGTGTGTCAGCTTTCTTTGGACGAGGAAAACGCACAGCATGGGAGGCCTGGCGCTGTTATCCAGATGTTACCAAAGCTTTCCAGAAACCAGTGAAGAAGCCCTTCTGCCATCTCCAGGAAGACTGTGAGGAATTCAAACTGCTTGAACGTTTCGCTGTTATCATGTATGACAAAACCAGCAATTTGGACACAGTGAACGAATGTCGAAGGGCTCTAGTCTGCCAGAAGGAAAAAGCAATAGAAAATGTTCCTCCCAGTCAAGCAGCTCTGTTGCAGCATGCAAAACGTGCATTGTACCAGGCAAGTATCTGGGCAATCTGCGATGAGACCCAGGATGACTTGCCTTCACCTGAGGACTGGGGCTGGACCAAAAGCCAGTCGTCAAAGACATATCAACCATACTGGACTTCTCTAGAACTAGCTGCAAAAGCATGCAGAGAACTGATTCATTGTGGATGTATAAAAGTGAATCTGGTTGCTCACAGACTAGCAGATGCTCATGTAGGGAATTGGGTTGCACCGAACTCTGTTCATGTAAATGCAAAAAATAATGACTTTCTTTGCCACATTCTTGACAGTATAGACTCCGCTATTTTGACCTAAGTAAAGCAAACATTTGAGATATTTAACTTGAACTTTCAAAAGCGCTTGCAGAAACTTCGTTAACATTAACATGTAGTCAATGTGTGCACTTTAGACCTGAACATTCAAAGTATTATGCACTTAGAGTGGCTTCAAAGCGTGCGTACGAGGTAACGCATATGTAGCAATGTTTGCATCGCCCTTTCAAGTGGCACATCAAAACAATGACTTGGGTCCGGATCCAGATTGAAAGGTAAGGGCCTAAACTATCAGCAAAAAAGTCTGTAACTTTTGTCCAGTAAATAAATGTTCTTGATACTGTGCACCCTGCTAGGAGGTTGAAGTGCATCGACAAACGGAATAGGAAAGGGAATAGAACCGGAGCAAAAAAAAAAATATGACTGGAACTCCCTACTACATGCCCGGAGCCGCCTGCTGAGATGACTTCCGTTCTACCCACCTACAGTCCTGCTGCACACGCGGAGATGCCCTCTTCCTACCTGATCCAATGCCGTAGTGATGTGGGACAACCAATGTGAAAAACGTCTGCAGCCATCTAGAAATAAATAAAAGAAGGTGGTGACTTGACGAAACAAAAACAAAAACGTTCTGTATTGTGGCTTTTTTTTCCTTTTCTTTTTTTTTGTAATAAGCGTGACAAGAAAATGTCAACTTTTAGCACGGTTGACCCCAATGACAAAGCAAGTTTTTCGATTAGCGTGACTAGAAATATCAATCTTTGTCACGTTAAGGATCTGATTTCACTTACGATGACAATGTTAACTCGCGTTTAGCGTGACTGAAAATGTCAACTTTGGGCACGGTTCACCCCAATGACAAAGCAAGTTTTACGAGTAACGTGACTAGAAATAGTAATCTTTGTCACGGTAAGGGTCTGATTTTGCTTACGATAACAATGTTAACTCGCTTTTAGCGTGACCGTATTTTCTACAGTTTGTCATTTTTGTGCACTGATGTGACCTTTGATGACAGTGGATGTGTTATCCTTTTTACATAATGTGTTCTGTATCATTGTTTTCTGTGACTAGATTGTATAGCAATTAAGTTACTTGAAATAGCACATCTCGTCATTTTTCGTGACTGATAATTTCAAACTACCACACCAGGAATATCACATATTCGTGGTGCAAGATGATGACAATGATTTTTGGAACGTGGTATAAAAAGGGCGGATTATTTCATACTGAAATCGCTATGGGGAACTCTTTTTGCTCTCAGGAACAGAATCTAGGAAGAGTTGGATGCGCGATGGCGGAGGTAAAGACTGATCTGTGTTGGCGCTGTTTGTGGAGGAAGCGTAGATCTTGTTGCAGACTGAAAAAGTAAACGAAGAAGAACTAGCAACAAAAAATGTGAAGCTTAACTGGAAACGATTGTTTGAGACTCTGGACACTGGGAAACTTCTCCATTGGTGGTTGGGAGCGTTACCATCGAGCGAAAACATACCCCAACACCTTTTTTGGTGGTTGATGAGGGCGTTAGCTTGGGACTATACCAAAACGCTCGTGTTTTGGCACAACGTTTTCGAGCGCGTGATGGCTGTTCGTGATTGAATGATATCTTTTTTCTTTCGTTTTGTTTGTGCCTAAAAAACACCAACAACTTTTCTTTTTAAATACGCGTGTGATTTGAATGAACTAATTATTTGTTGTGATTGATTGAACTCTTGAGTGATTATATGTAGAAGCTTTCCTTCGTTTTGATAATAGATAATTGTTGTTGTTTGCGACTTTAAAAAAAGGTTTGATGACTTTTTTAAAAAATGCGTATGTGTGTGCGTGAATCAAGTATTGGGTTTATATTTACATTTTTTTTTTTTTGCTTATAGCCCAGCCGACCGCAAGGGTCCATATCAAGGCTGTGGAGCTAGAGAAGCAGACCACGGATATAGAGGGAAGGCGGGGGGGGGGGGGGGGGGGGGGGGGGGGGGGGGGGTTGGTAGGGTGGGGGGAGGGGTGTTATTAAGAATTCAATTTCACAAGATTAAATTTTCTTGTGTAAGAAGGTATAGACGTATAAAAGTTATATACGTGTAAAAAAGGTATTTCAAACGTGCTTAGTTCCAAACATACGAGCTAGAATTCTACTGTTTCAGATGTCAAATTCAACATATTAAAATACAGAAAAGAATATGGATGTTGTTGGTGGATTCAGGAGGAGGAGGAAGGGACGGGGGAGGAGGAGGGAGGGGTGTCTCGCTGACAAAGTTACACAAATTAGTGAAAGAAATAAAACGTCACACCTACGACGTAAAGAGTAACCTTAAAAGACAGTGTAGGAATTATAAACCCATTCCATATGCTTACGCATTAAAAATAGTTTTATTGTTTTGCAGAACTACATGCTCTAATAATAAATCCGGTGAGCTATATTACATTTGTACATTAATCAGGCAAAATAATCTAGTGATTGTTCTATAATTTAATCCATTCAGTGTTGTATGAAATATAAGCCAACCAGTGAGTGGACGGCGGATTGATTTTATAACGGACAAGCTCAGAAGAACAAGAAGAAGGAGGCAGGCAGGACAAGGAGAAGATTGCGGTTGAAGAAGCAGCTTGTTTGAAGAGGAAAGAAGTCATCACGCGTACAGAGCAAGTTCTGGTAGAGGCCACCCAGTGCTCGAACGCCAAGACACAAAGGGGCAAGATCCTGTGAACCAGTGACGGGGTATTGAGTCATTCACAAACGACCGTCATTGGATCGCCAGTGTTCGGCAAAAAGGGGGTTGCGCTGAGGTAGATACTCTCATTTATTTCACATAATACTTCAATCATATTATTGTGATGGTGTGGAGGGGTAAGGGGTGTGCAGGTGAAGACAGGCAGATGGTATTAAGTGCAGGAACCAAGGGACAGCAGCCAGTCAAGAAGACACAGAGGATGACTTGGAGTTTTTCTCCTTTTATTTTCCTTCCATAACAAGCTCAAACCAGGAACACAGCCCTGTGAGCTCTCTCATCACTCAGCGCACTGAGCACTTTCTCGGGACACACTCACTGGGACCATTCTAGGCAACACTCGGGGAACACTGCTCGCAATCACGCCGCGCCCCAAATATATACAGCTTGCCCGGACCGCAAAGAAGACAACGCAGCGCCGCACTCAAAAAGCCTCGCGAGACAGCAAATGACAAAATTTGTGCTATCTGTCGCAGCTTCTGCGTTGTCTAGCTCGCCGTACGTTCAAAGTATCCAAACATATTTGATACCGATGAAAACCTCAGAACCCAATGAATAAAATGCAGTAAGTCATATTTGACAAGTCTGTGGCTGTGTAAAGTTATTGGCGATTAAAGCCCGAGAATTAACCCACTTTTAACGAGTTTACGTCATATTTTCCTCTATTTCGATGAAAAACACCAAACAGCATGAAATAATTTTGCAATGAATGAAAAGCTGGCATTTCGCTCTTTTTATATATATAAACGTCGTTATCCAAGATGCCGTCTGAGCGGAGAACTTTGTGTTTAAAATTTGATCAGAAACACAACCTGCTTTCATCGTCACATGGCCGTCGCCATGTGTGTTTAACACGATTTTCGTTAAAATATTATTCTGTTGAAATGGTCCATCGGATGATAATTTTTATATATTTTCGGTTGCTTCTATCATAGAAATGGAGTCACTAAAAAGATTTTGATTGGGAAGTCCGAATTTCATAAAATGACAATTTAGATTAAAACTCCGACAATCAACAAAGAAGGCGACTTGCTCAAGGGACCGGCGCCGTCAGACATTTCGTATAGTCGCAAGCTTGTAAGAAAAGATCATAGGCATGCGATATACGAAATGAGAGCTTATGGACTTTACTTTCAATGCGCATTCATGGATTCTTTGGATTCTCTCATACTTTTTTTGTGAAATCAAGAATTATTTACGGTTTGTTCGTCGGACAATTCAAAATGGCGCCAAGATTAATTGTGCGAAATACCAGTTTTAGAGAAAATATGGGCTTCTCAGTCCAACACGATTGTAATGAATAGAATACATTAGTTTTTGTGATTTCAGCAACATATACACAACTATGTAGGCTCTGAGGTATTCATGATTTGAAGAATTTACACAATAAAAGAGATTCAACAAAGGGAGGTAAGGTGGAAGATAACTCGAACAAAATATCTCGTCTACGACGGGTGACCAATAAATATACACTGCTAGCACCTGGCTACATTATTATTCAGGTTTTAACTAATCGATCACATTGTCTAATCCATTTGTGTGAGCCGTATCGTTGCGCCGCGTCAATCTTTGACATAATATACGACTCAAGTTCTATTCCGAGTTCCGATCTACTTCTATTCACTTGATGTTTAGTTTACTTTAACATCGTTGCACCATGATCGATTTATTGCCGGCGTAGACTAGATGACTCACATCCTCATATATCGATCACCCCATCAGCACCTTATCATCATGTGTTGCATTTATCATGCTATATTTTCAGCCATCTTCATATCCCGTGCAGATCTACTTCACCTAGCAATATCATGAATGATGAGCAATGTTATTTTGAAGCCATTATACCTATCATATCCCTTGACTGTAGCATATAATTTTCACAACAATACTGATCAATAAGTAAATGAATACAATGTAATAGTAACGAGCTATGGAGCATTGTGTTCAATGGGGAAGAATATTTGTAAAGATCTATTTATCTTAAAGAAGAATGAGCACAGAAGAGAGGGTAAAGGATAACTATGTTCCATACGGGCGGAGCAGGAAGCAGAAAGAAAGATAGAATATTTATAGAACACCAAGTAGCGGCGGTGTGTTGCCTTGCAGGTTCTTATCTGTTCATTACCATCACCATCGGGATCCATCGAGATGAGCACGACATGAGACGAGACGGAAAAATCACCACGCAAGTTTATCAGCAGGACGGCGAGATCAAGATCTACATTCCACATCATCAATCATCCTTCGCTTCACGAGCTAAGTAACATTTTGTTTCATCACCCAAGAATACGTACATCCAGGAAGGTCTTCAGCAACCGATCTTGCAGAAGGACTGAACAACGAACTAGTGCGCGCAGTTCAACAAGATTCATAGGAAGAAGTGACATTACCAAACCTGTGTTTGCTATAATTATTTTCGTTATTTAGTTTATGTCATTGTAAATTGTACATTGACAACATCTTCACGTACCGCACACTTCACCATCGCATCATTCACCTCGCCCAGGCCCATCAAAACACATACTTACCAAATTATCATCAAAACTTAAAAGTCATTAAATCATTGTTCATTGTACATCTTGATCTCTGTTGTTTATTGAAAGAGAAAGAGAGGAGTGCGGTTATTCCGAGGGAGGGAGGAGGGTCTAAAGGGGCAAGGGAAGTGGGAGGGAAAGGAGGGTATGTACTAAAAGAGGAGTGGAGGTAGAAAGTGAGAGAGTAGTAGGGGACAGGTAAGGAAGTGAGGGTTGGGAAGGAGGGGGAGAGGGGTGGAGAAGAGGGGAGGGAGGGGTGGAAAGGTGGGTTGTAAGGGAAAAGTAGCAGGAACAGGGGGGAGGGGGGAGATTGTGGGATAGTGGGGGAATCCTCACATGTGTCGGTTCATGAATATCTAAAGAGACCTTGCAGATGCTGATATCTAACAATACAATAACGATTTATCTGTACTTAGACAATTGTATACAGATAATTGATATTCAGCCAAATTGGTGGACATAGTCAGATTACTCAAGACATTTTACATTCTTTTGATTGAAATTTCGCTGTGTCATTCCATCTTGCTAGTGTTGGATAAAAGAATAAGGTATCAAAACAATCTTTAAAATCATTACATATATGCATAAAAATACATATGCCTTACACTACACCCATTCCATCGAATCATGTTGTACTGCATAAATAGACATCAATACAAGCAAATGAGTAATTATTTATCATGATAGTAATAATAGAAAGAGAAAGAAGAAGAGAAGAAGAAAGGGCACGCACACACATACGTGTGCGTGTGTATGTGAGTATGTGTGTGTGTGTGTGTGTGTGTGTGTGTGTGTGTGTGTGTGTGTGTGTGTGTGTGCGCGCGCATGCGTACCTGTGTCCGTGTGTGTCCCACGTAACCTTTGTAAATTGCTGTTACTCATTATGTTCATGTCTTTGGTTGTGTGTGTGTGGATGTATGCGTGTATCTGTGTGTCTGTTTTTCTTTCTCTGTGCGTGTGTCTCTCTGTAAGCGTGGGTGCACATGCATGTGCGTATGTATGTGTGCTTTGTGTGTGTGTGTGTGTGTGTGTGTGTGTGTGTGTGTGTGTGTGTGTGTGTGTGTGTATTCACATATCTATAAAGTGTATGTAAATGTGTATGTGAACTTTACCTTGAGAGAGCTTTTATACATCCATTTCGAACGACATTCACAAATGCGTTATATTGTGCTGCATTCCCAGTTTTTAGTTCCCCTACCAGTACGTTATTCAGTAAATAAAAGTTGATAGGATCTCCTAAAAATAAAATCATGAAACTGTGACACAGTCTTGTCAGTAAAATGTTGAATAAGATAAACCTTACGGATGCGACTGAGAAGATGACCATCCACAACAACATTTCCGAACACTCGCAAACGGTATCACAAAACACTTCATCTCTAGATGACTCCTTTAAGTTTGTATCCAGTGAGATGGTGTACTTACCTTGGGTCAATCCAGATAACATTGTAAATGGCATTGTCCGTAGAATTAAACACAATTTGTTGTTCGTGACGATTTCGGTTGGCGGGCCAGCTAAAGTCATCAAC
>CM065716.1:81675755-81688255 GCA_033310375.1 Conus canariensis | reverse complement strand
TTTACCAAAAAACATTTTGGCTGATCGCCAGTTTCAAATTCGTGTGTCTGACATCCACGAGTGGGAATTGGGAGCACCCTAGGGAAGCACCGTTTCTCCTCCTCTTTTCAACATAAGATTAATGGTATGGTCGGCACAGTAAGCCAAAGTTCCAAGTCCTCTGTGTCTGTTGACAACTTTACACTCTATGCAGTTGTAGCCACGTCTGCTGCCGCACAATATCGATTCCAATTTTACATGGATTATATCCGACAGTGGGCCGATGAAAAAGGTTTTACTTTTTCCAGATTCAGTGTGTCCACTTTCACAACTCTCTACAATACTTTGCTGACTCTGAAATTCATTTTAATAAATTTACCCTTCCAGCTTTTAAGAAAACAAACTTCTGACAATCGTTTTGGATCAAAAACACTATATATATATATATATATATATATATATATATATATATATATATATACTTTCCGAACACTTTATATACATTTTATAGGTCACATTCAGCACTTCAAAAATCCCTGTCAGAAAGCAACGAACATCCTACAGTTCGTGGCACACGCGAACTGGGGTGAGGATAAGAAAACTTTATTTCTCCGTCTTTACTAGGTCTGATCCACTTTAAACTGGACTAAGGCTGTGTCGTCTATGGTTCTGCAAGACCTTTATGTCTCAAGCATGTTGATCCCATATACCATCAAGGGCTTTGATTCTATACGGTGTTACTCCACGTCACCTGTGACTAGAGTCTATATGCTGAGGCCGATGAACCATCTCTTTCCATTTGACCCACTAAACCGCATCACTTTATAGAGCACTACAGCAGTGACCCTACGATCAGTCCCAAGATGGATCAGCCGCAGAACGACGACAACTAGGAGCCTTCTCAAATAGTAATGTTTACAGCTTAGTTTCTGCTTGGTTCCCGATTATGTCTGCATTCTAGGCAGGGACGTAGTTGATCAACTCATCAAGAAGAAAGAAAAAAAAAAAACTCAGCTGATTCTCTATCCCTCATACCGATCTGAAACCCAAGCGACAAAGACATTTAACAATAGAACTGGAACATGCACACTTCCAAATCCGTCTTCACCTTAAAGGAGTTTTTAATTATCTGCCAATGGTGACTGTGACGTAAAACAGCTTCATGCCGATAACATATTCCTTTTATAGACACTCATTGCTCATAAAAGATGAGAGAGAGCTCTGTGATAGATTTCATGTGGGGTACCACTCACTACAAAGCATGTACCTAGAGAAACTGGTATTTACATGCCAGACATAAACAGTTTCCGGCAGACTCCGTAAAAACCCAGTTCAGATATATTCTACCAGATGTGATTTTTTTAGTACCTGAAGGAGAGAAACATTTTTTCATTTGAGATAAGATTTTATGAACGAAGGATTTTGAAGCAAGTATTGGCTGTTTTGAGATATCTGGTTTATACACAGATATAATAATATATATATATATATATATATATATATATATATACTTGGTGGTGAGAACACCACAAAATTATGGACTGTGGTGTGTCTCTATTTGACGCCAAGAACAGAGACACAATCAGCCGTGTCTCCCTGATGAGTCCGATCCAGCGGACGAAAGGCCTAGGAGCAGGCAATATAAGTAGATCTGCCTTCGAGAGGGATTATGATGGTTCTCTCATGCAGCTAGTGAAGGGTTTTCATATTTATAATATATATTCTTAATTTTATGTTCCAACTTTCTTCATCTTCACCCCCCACCCCCCACGCTTTTGTTTTAAAGTTCAAATCTTTGCCAAGTCATTACTATAATGATGGAAGAATTGTTAGCCTGGACTTGTTTTCCCCCACTACTTAATTGTTCAGCATTTTCTATTATTTGGTCAATCAGTGGGAGATTGCATCTCTCAGGAGATCCAAGTAAAGGTTGTTCTGCACTAATCTGCAGAATTCTTAGCTGCTGACAATGCTTGTGTTATTGAACAGCAGAGCTGACCACTCAGACTGTTCCATATCTTTTGATCTCCCTCGCATCCGTGAATGGATCCTCAAGCATAGGCTCTAAGATTGTTCCCTACATTTTATACTGTTTGCATAATGTTTTTAGTTTTTCAGCAACTTTTTTTCTTATCCACACTTTCGTTTTGTTTCATTCTACTACCCTTCGCTGGCTGCTTTGTGGGTGCTGTTTGGATTATTTTTGAACCCTTGGTGGTGAGAACACCACAGAATTATGGACTGTGGTGTGTCTCTATTTGACGCCAAGAGCAGAGAAACAATCAGCCGTGTGCCCCTGATGAGTCCGATCCAGCGGACGAAAGACCTAGGAGCAGGCAATATAAGTAGAACTGCCTTCAAGAGGGATTGTAATAATTCACTCATGCAGCTAGTGAAGGGTTTTAATATCCATAATATATATTCTTAATTTTATGTTGACACTTTCTGCATCTTCAACCCGCACCTGCCATTTTTTTAAGTTCAAATCTTTGCCAAGTCATTACTATAATGATGGAAGAATTGTTAGTCTGCATGTGTTTTCCTCCACTACTTAATTGTTTATATATATATATATATATATATATACATATATGTACGTATGTATGGAATTGACTTTGACTAGATAACAGCTCTGAAGAAGCTCACGTGGTTGACTAGCCCTATAAGCAATACGAATTTTCTATATCTGTACGATGATTTAAACCAGTCTGTTCAAGACATCAACCACATGACAAATCTTTTAATACGAAAAGCAACAGGGGAAATGCTGCCTGACAATACAAACAAATACGTACTGTTCGAAGGAAACCAAGTCCCAGGAAATTCAAAGTAGTGTAAAAAGAAATGCACGCAAACAGATACAAACGACGACCTGGAACCTGAGTACAATTCCTTACAGGCAATTAAAACAATAATACCTAACAATCATTCATCACCAATATTTCCACCTTTCCCGCTCTGACTCCGAGCACTTTGCTTCCCTTTTCACTATCTCTCCGTTAATCATCAAACGAAATGTCTAACATGTAGAACGTTTTACCTAAAAACAACAAGTGCATGAAATGGCAAAATCAGAACAATTACAACATCTGTTCCGGGGAAAAAAAGATGTGGGTCTACCCTCTTGTGCTGAGCGCATCCCCCCCCCCCTCCCTTCCCAGCCGTCACCCCTTTCCTTGCCCCCTCATGTTAAGACAGCAACCCCTGCACATGCGGCATAAAGAAATGTGGCATTTTGCCAATACATAAAAAGAACATTTTGTACAATATAATCAGCTTCAGGTTTCCTTGAAAAATATATGTAAACTCATCACTACTGTAAAATGTTATCAGTTATTTCTGGCTTGCCACCGTGCTGTGAAAATTACCAAGTGCTAATTGTAACGCAGTAATTTTATATGAAAGTCAAGTCAGAAACTTTTGATAAGTTCTGACGGCTGATAGTAGACGCATATTCGTTTCAGATCAACAGTTCAGCTTACACAGTATAAGAGTGTGAAAATGATGCTATCCCCACATGATAACACTTGGCATGTAATAACTAGAATTTCTGGAGGGCTTGGAGAGATTGATGGAGGAGGATGAGAGATGGGCTGAAAAAAATCAGGACTTGAAAGTACAAATATAAATCCTCCAGCGGCACCAACAGGAGCTGCTGAGTTTTGTATTGTGAATAGACCTTTTTATGCCTGTCTTAATCAATGTTTGTCTTCTGGATGAGAATGTCTCAGTAGAGATATGAATGACTGAAATGTGACGGTTTATCCATGGTATATATGAGACACCACGTAGATTTATGTGGTATTCTCAGCACCATGACAAACCATCACAATTAAAGGAATGCTGTTTACATCGTAGGCTCTGATAAAAAAAAAATGTACTAACTTCATATCACACAATATGGATAGAGAAGACAGCTTCTTCGTAGTATCAGTTAGTGACTTGTAAATATAAATCCCTGCCGAGTTTTTCCCCTGTAGTCGATGTCAACTCTCTCTCTCTCTCTCTCTCTCTCTCCTCTCTCTCTCTCTCTCTCTCTCTCTCTCTCTCTCTCTCTCTCTCTCTCTTCTCTCTCTCTCAACTGCGAGACCGTTAGGCTTCAATATGCAAAGGATAAAAATCGGTAAAGTTTTCTAAACTATATTTAATCATATGCAAAAGCAACAAAACAGCAGCATTCGGAGGGCAACCGATCAATGCAGTACTATCTGCATCGTCGTTTTGGAAGAAAGCACTGCGTCACATATTTTACTGCAGAGGGACATACAACAAAGTAAACGAAGTGGCCATCAAACAGATCAACAGACGTTTGGTCTTTCTTTTGTCTCACTCTCATAAGTCATTGAGCTAGACAGTGTTTCAGGCGGTTTCTGTGTCACAGTGCGCGAGGGCAGCTCAATATTGTTGTGTACTTGTACATGCGTCGCAGTCATAACACTGTGCTTCTAACTTGGTGGGAATTTAAGGATCGATGGATTGGATTTCCAGCGGCACATCACCAAGGCAACCGGTGGCACGTGCATCTAAGTAGAAATGTCGGTGTGCACTGTTCCATCCTTGCAACATGCAGATCCCCCAGTGCCAAGTTCGCTAGTTCCCAATATGCCTTGTGAAGTGACTAGGAAATATGAATAATGTTTTTATTATAGAGGAATGAAGCGGTGGAAACTGTTCTCGTCTGATATTGAATTTCAAGCCAACAGGGCACAGTCACGTGTTAACGAATGCCGTTCGTTGGTTCATGATACCACTTTCGTAACTACGATTCCCCACTTTCAGCAAATGCGCGCATAAAAGCGACGGTATGCGAACAACAGTCTCAAACTGCATTTAATCACACGGGAATTACAGGAAACGGTGTCTTCACTATTTAATCAAATACAAAATCCAAATTCCTGATTCCTGTGACAGTGCTTTCAAGGCAAATTCATCCTTAAAGCCATCATGAGAAAGAAAAGAATGAATTGTGGAGCTAGGCGGTGAACATTTCTCGATGATGAGGAATAGCGCTTCTATCGCGTTTGACTTTGTGTGTGTGTTTGTGTGCGTGTGTGTGTGTGTGTGTGTGTGTGTGTGTGTGTGTGTGTGTGTGTGTGTGGGTGTGTGTGTGTGTGTGTCTGTGTCTGTGTGTACGTCTGTGTGTGTGTCTGTGTGTCTGTGTCTGTGTGCATGTGCGTGTCTGTGAGTGTGAGATAGAGACAGAGAGAGACAGAGAGAGAGACACAGAGAGGGAGACAGAGAGACAAAGAAACAGAGACAGACAGGGGCAGAGACAGAGACAAAGAGCCAGAGACACTGTGAGAGAGAGACGCACAGAGAGAGAGAGAGAGAGAGAGAGAGAGAGAGAGAGAGAGAGAAGAGAGAGAGAGAGAGAGAGAGAGAGAAAGTTAGGGGTAGGACTGGTCTAAAAGAGAGAAATACATTGACAGGCTGTGAATGAGTGAGGTGGGGAGGGGGTCTCAATGGAGGAAGGAAGTGGGGGTCATTTAGGGGGAAAGTGGTAATGGAAAGTGTGAGAATGAGAGAATGAAACGGAAAACGAGCTGCAGGGGATGGGGGTAATGGGTGTGGTGGAAGTATTGCACACGATGCATCCATTGTCGTTGAAGAAAAATCAGAGACATTTAAATGCACGCTTCTCTCTCTCTCTCCTCCTCTCTCCTCCTCCCTCTCTCTCTCTCTCTTTCATCTCTCTCTCTCTCCTCTCTCTCTCTTCTCTCTCTCTGCTGTCTCTCTCTCTCTCTCTCTCTCTCCTCTCTCTCTCTCTCCTCTCTCTCCTCTCTCTCTCTCTCTCCTCTCTGCTCTCGGAGGTGGGGCGGGGGAGGGGAGGGGCATGAGTTAGCGCCTTCAGTGTCAAGTCGCACGGTTCAGTCCTCCGTTGATGTTCTCCTCGTACTACGGACTGAGACTGAGCTGCAAATCTGGAATTATTCAAAGGCTTTGTGATGCATCATGCCTTCTGCTGCAGTTGATATCAGAGGATCATGCAGCTATTTTCTGTCGGTATTCCTTGCTTTCATGTACAAGAGTTTTAAAGAGAAAATTGCCATGCGCTTCGCCATATTAAAATTGAAGCGGAGAACGGACGGTGCTGTGGCAGGTATGCTCCTCTCGTATTTATTCTGGGGGAGTCTTCTCCTGATGTGAAGAGCAGTCCGGGACCTAATCCTCTTCCGAGTCGTGACAGCAAGAGGCAGACCAGACTCGGCAGCGCTGACGTTGGCAGCGTCAAAACCAGCATGGTGAGGCCACTCAACGTCCAGGGAGGAGCTTCTATCCGGCCTGCGAAAGATGTGACCCTGTCCGACATCGTTTCAATGATCAACTCCTTGAAGGCGTCGATGAATACCAAGCTGGACGAGCTGAAGCAGGAGATGCAAACCATGCGAGAGGACTATGTGGCCATGCAGGAAGAAGTAAAGCGGCTGAGAGATGAGGTGAGCAGTCTTCAACAGCTGAACGAGGATCTCCAGAAGGCAAACGGCGACCTGTCAGGAAAGTTGGACGACCTGGAAAGGAAGACCGATGACCTGGAAGGAAGATCTAAACGCAACATCCTGATCTTCTACGGCATTCCCAGAAAGCAGAACGAGACTGGTGCTGACTGAGGACTTGTTGAGGGAGCTCTTCATGGAGACGTTCGAACTTTCGTGTGATGTGGACTTTGATCGGGTGCACTGTTTAAATTCGAAACAGGACTCCCCTATCATCGCCAGATGTACGTTTGATAGGCAGAAAGTGGACGTTCTGAAACAAAAACTTCAGGGAACAAACGTTTTCATCAGTGAAGACTTCTCTGCCGGGGTGAGAGACATCGGAAAAAAATTAACCCCTCACCTGAAGACAGCCTGAGGAGAAGGAAAACGTGCTGCCATGGTGTGCGACCATCTCCTCATCGGCGGTAAAAGTTTCACTGTTGACAAAGGTAAACGATTGGTGGAGATGAAATAGGGAGTCGGCCGGTCCACATATTTTCTCGGAAATCTGTCTGCGGTAGTGGAGGTAACAAACTGTGATGTGACACCGGCAAAGTTGTCACCGTGCGGCAGTACCAGAGAGAGAGAAACAGACCGTGCAACGTGTGAATTTGTGTGTTGTGACCGGGGCTCAGTGCTTTCTGTAAGGGACATGCCAGTAGAGAATGTCAGAAGTTTGACCTCCGCTAAGGGAAATATCCAGGTAAGCCATGTTGATGTCTGTAATAAAATGAAATGTTTTTCTTTTGTACACTAGAATGTGAATGGGTTATTTACAACAACAACAACAACAACAACAACAACAACAAACTGGTGATAATGAATGTATGTCATTTATTCAATCTTTTGATTTTGTATGCTTAGTTGAGACTTTTTTTGAAGTGTGTCAGTCTTCATGTTTTAATGGATATACCTTGTTCTGTAAACCGACGGTAAAGCTGACAACACATGGAAGGCGTTCTGGAGGAGTTAACTGCCTTGTAAAGAATGATTTGTGTCCTCATATTAAATTGGTAAGTGTTGAGTCTAGGTTGTTTTGTGCTTTTCTAATTGACAAATCATTGTGTGGAACATTGAAACACATTGTATATGTATATGCTTATATTCCACCCGAAGTTTCGCCTTATTATGTACATTTTGATACTGGAAATAGAATCACTTTGTTGGAGCATTTTCTATGGATTGCTGGTTTTCTGTTGATAGTAAAGGTACTTTCTTGATCCTCTGTAATGACTTAAACAGTAGGACTGCGAATATCTCTCTGGACTTAGAAGAAAATATATCTGGGTTCGAAAATATGCATGAAAGTGGACCTTTAAATGTAGGCTGAAATTCTTAAGACAGGGAACTTAAAACATGGTAAAATGATACTTATTTTGTGTAAGGCTTTCGATTTGTGCATTTGGAATGGTATGTGTAAGGGTGACCATCAAGGTCGCTACACGTACATATCTGAGCGTGGAAGCAGCGTTAATGATTATTTCTTACTGTCGCATGATTTGTACACTGAGATTTCCAGGAACTGTAAATTGAATGTCTCGGATAGAACCGAATCCGAACATATGCCATTGCAGCTAAGCGTTAGTTTCAGAAATCCGTGTACAAGAAAAAAAATCATGTATATGTGATTGAGAAGTTTGTATGGGATGAACAGTATGCCGATTTATTTTATAATTCACTATGTTCTGATGAATTACAAATTCAAATGGTAGCTGTAATCAATTTGATAAATGTTGATATTAATGCGACTTTAAAATTTTTCAATAATTGTATAACAAGTGCATCAAAATGTATGGAAAAGCAAAGACGTGTTGGTGACAGTACAAAAAATGATGACTGTTATGATAATGAATGTCACATCGGTAAAAGAAAGGCCCGCAACTTGTTAAAGAAATTTCGTCGCGCATTGTCTCTGCCTACTCGCGGTTCTTATTATACAGCCAGACGTGAGTATAAACATATACTGAAGTGAAAAGAAAAGCAGTTCAATAATACAATGATAACTGATTTGCTGCATTCTATTCATGATCAGAAAGAGTTCTGGCGGCGCATGCGCAAGTTTTCAAAAAAGAGGAAGCAGCCTACGAACAATATTAGTGTGAGTGAATGGTTTCAACATTTTAAAGGATTGCTTCAAAAGCACGAAGACTCAACTAATGAGCATCTGCATACCATCGAGTATCACCCTGATAGTGACGACAACTATGATGATGGCTATGATAAGATTATGATGATGGAAACTTTAATGATGATAATCACAGAAGTTTAAATCGTCCTATTTCAATGGAAGAAATTTTGATGGCTTTGAGAAAATTTTTTTTAAAAAACGCAAAGCTGCTGGTCCTAATAGAATCATTGTGGAACTATCAAAACATGCTTGTAAATCAAATTTAATCCTGGATTTTCTCTTGCAATTTTTGAACTCCTTATTTGATAAAGGAATTTACCCGGAAAGTTGGACAGAATCAATTGTTCTTCCTATATATGAAAAGGGGGATACTAACGATCTTAACAATTACAGAGGTGTTTCACTTTGCAATGTGTGTAGCAAACTATATAGTGCTGTTATTAACAGTAGACTTCAAGAATGGGTAGAACAAAACAACATCACCGGAGAACTCCAAGCTGGGTTCAAGCCAAATTATTCTGCTATCGATCACATGTTTGCCTTGATGGCTTTCATTCAAAAACAACTTTCTTTAAATCACAAATTGTATGATGCTTTTATTCACTTCGAGAAAGTATTTGACTCTGTTAACAGAAGTATCCTTTGGCCTATCTTGTTAAAAATGGAATAAGAGGTAAACATTACAAATGCATCATGAGTATGTGTGATTGTGTGAAAGCGAGAGTAAGAAGTGGTGCTATTTAACAGAATACATTACATGTACATCAGGAGTTAAACAGGGTGATATTTGTAGTCCTGTTTTGTTTTCACTTTTTATAAATGAGTTGACAGCAGAGGTTGTGAATTCTGGAAGACATGGTGCTACATTTACAAACGACTTCTTGGAAATCTTCTTTCTCCTCCTAGCGGACGACATAGTATTAATTGCAGAACTTGTTGTTAGTTTGCAAAATCAGTCAAACAGTTTACAATGAGCTGCTGATTCTCTTCAATTGACTGTAAATATGAACAAGTGTAATATGTTAGTATTCAGAAAGGGAAGATACCTCTCTGTAAGATAAACTTGGACATATAACGGACATATAATGCCAGTAGTAAATGTTTATAAATATTTAGGCATATACTTTTCCACTCGTTTGCCTTTTACTTTTGCATGTACAAATCTTGCATGTAGTGCCCAAATGCGTTATTATGCGTTATTAAGAGCTTATCCTTGTTAAAAAATAATTCCCTTAAATTGTTCTTGAAGTTATTTGATGTTCAGATCCAACCTATATTACAATATAGAGCTGATGTATGGGGAACGGACGCTGCTGCTATTCAATGTGAAAAGCTTCATTTATATGCACTGAAAAAGTTTCTTGGAGATTCGCCACTGACACCTAATGATTTTGTCTATGGCGAGGCAAATCGATGACCTGTATATTTGTTGTCTGTAGTCAAATGTATCCAATACTGGTGAAAATTAAGTCAGATGGATGTTCAAAGACTACCTCACAACGCATACGAAATGGTGGTTTGATCTGGATTGTAAGGGCAAGAAAAACTGGGTATCGAATATTTGAAACAGTCTGTATGAATATGGATTGGCTGTTGTATGGCTGAGTCAAGGTGTTGGTGATGCGAAAGCCTTTATACGTGTATTTCGTGAAAGATTGATTGACTGTAGATGGCAAGAATAGGATTTTCATATTGAAAATAGTGATATATTTAACTTTTATAGAATGGTAAATGGTGTACGTAGTGTGCCAAGCTACATGTCAATGTCTATTAATATGGAAGTTGGAAGCGTTTAATGACAACATTTCGTTTTGGTATATATGACATCTATGTTCATCATTCTCGCTATAGACAATCAAGAAATTGTAATCTTCTTTATCCATTATGTGGCGCATTAAAAAAAAAGATGAATGTCATTTTGCGCTTATTTGTCCGAAACTTTGGGATCTCAGAGAACAGTTTATTCCACGTAGTTTCAGTTTCAGTTTCATCAAGGAGGCGTCACTGCGTGCGGACTAGTCCATATACGCTACACCACATCCGCTAATTTTTGAGACCACGCTACGCATGATTTGAAGCTGGTGGATAAATGAATTAACAACAAAGATGAGACAATTGAAGAAGAGGGTCTCGTGGCTACGACTCAGTGGATGTCTGACCTACGCATTAGCCCAGCGCGCTGGTCAGACCTTGAATACCTACCTACCATTTTTTTTTGTTTGTTTGTTTCTTTTGTGTAGTGGATGTACACGTGTGTGTATTCCACATAAATATTTCAAACAGCCATGCCTATTTAAACTAGTTGTGTTAATGTCGTCAAGAAATGAAAATATTTTAAACAGCTCGTGTTACATCTGAACAAAGCATTTAACAGAAGAAGTCTGTATGTATGTTAGTTATGCACTAATTTATTGAACTGTATGTCTTTTATATATACACCCTCCTTCTAAGGGGCTATGGCCTTTACGAATAAAATGTCTATTATCTATGTCTCTCTCTCTCTCTCTTTCTCTCTCTGTCTGTCTGTCTGTCTGTATGTATGTCTGACTGTCTGTCTGTCTGTCTGTTTCTGTCTGTCTGTATGGTCGTCTACCCTCTCTCTCTCTCTCTCTCTCTCTCTCTCTCTCTCTCTCTCTCTCTCTCTCGTAGGCGACTGCTCTGTTATGGCCATTTCTGTAGGATGGACTATATGCAGTCCCTCTCTATCTGTCTGTCTTTCTCTCTCTCTTACTCTCTCTCTCTCTCTCTGTCTGTCTGTCTCTCTTTTCTCTCTCTCTCTCTCTCTCTCTCTCTCTCTCTCGCTCTCTCTGTCTCTCTCTCTCTCTCTCTCTCTCTCTCTCTCTCTCTCTCTCTCTCTCTCTCTCTCTCTCTCTCTCTGAGCGACCTGGCAATTTCTTTTCAGTTGAAAATTACCATGATTGATTTGCACAAACTGTTTGAAAAAAATACATACGCAACTCACTGAAAAAAACATGTTTTGTTCACGTGCGCGCACGCACACACGCACACGCACACACACACACACACACACACACACACACACATGTTCATTCACACAAACGTACGCACGCGCTGGCGCGCGCGCACACACACACACACACACACACACACACACACACACACACACACACACACACTTGCTTTTCCGTCCCTATTCTCACACTTTCTTGATGAACTTCGACGAACCGTTTCCACTTTTGTGATGTGCACGTTGCTTCCAGCTGCTGCAAGCCGTATGTTTGTGATGTCTTATTAATGACATCGCATCTTCAACTTCATTCATTGCATACAGCATTCTTTACTTGGATACTGCCTTCTTTACTTGCATACAGACTTCGTCACTTGCGTACAGCCTTCTTTCATTGCACACTACCTTCTTTACTTGCATGCAGCCTTCTTTACTTGCATGCAACCTTCTTTACTTGCATACAGCCTTCTTTACCTGCATACAGCCTTCTTTACCTGCATACAGCCTTCTTTACCTGCATACAGCCTTCTTTACCTGCATACAGCCTTCTTTACCTGCATACTGCCTTCTTTCATTGCATTCAGCCTTCTTTGCTTGCATACAGCCTTCTTCACCTGCATACTGCTTTCTTTCATTGCATACAGCATTCTTTCCTTATATGCAGTTCAGTGGTCTACACTCGACGTTTGCTCTAAATGTGTTAACTTTCGTGTGACGTCCGTTTACCGAATGCGTAACGCACGTAATAACTCCGGAGGCAACTTCAGGCTCCAGGAAGAAGGCCCGAAAGTTCAAGAAGCTACCAGAAATAGTTTATTGAACGTTCCGAACATTTTAATTGGGTATAATACCTCTTGGTTCCCGATCGTATAGAGCCTGTTTGTTTTTGATGCATTTGCATTGATTTCTTTGTCGGGTTGGAAGAAATTTATTTGTGGCGATTGGTGCG
>CM065716.1:81663255-81670755 GCA_033310375.1 Conus canariensis | reverse complement strand
GGACTAAAGCTGTATCGTCTATGGTTCTGCAAGGCCTTCATGTCTCAAGCCTCTTGATCCAATGTGCCATCAAGGGCTTTGATTTTATACGGTGTTATTCCACGTCACCTGTGAGTACAGTCTATATACTGAGGCCGATGAACCATCTCTTTCCATTTGACCCACTAAACCGTAAAACGAAATGTTGTATAACTTCTTCTCTAAATTTGAAAAGAGAGGGGTTAGTTACCGCCAAGGACACAGACAAACAAGAGTACAGGACTAGACACAATGCATTTCGACCTCTTGGGTCTTCTTCAGGTGAAAACACACAATATTTAGGACAGTGACAAGAACACTTAGCTGATCTTCTCCTGTTCGTTTCCAAATTGACTTGTAACTGTTTTTTCACTCAAATCTCAAAGCAAATTCGATGAGGGCTCTAATACCCAGAACTATGTCTTCGACTGTTCATCTGTTTCCACTCAGGGCTTGTTTACTTTCTGTAAGTGGCAGTGCCAGGTGCATAAAACATTCTATCAAAAGTATTCTATTTGAGGGAACTTGCTTCTTGGTCTGTTGCTTTGGTGCATCGTTTACACAGATCTGTTCCTGCCTCCAAGCTCGCACTTTGATGGTTGCACTGATAGGGGACATTCTGGGAGGCGATAAAACTCACTCTCCGGTGCCTGCAGGTGTTCTTCTCCCCTGGTCGATACCAAGATAACGTCTATCCTCCCTTGGTCAATATTACGATGTCTACATCCTCACATTGCAAAAGCTTTGCTTGTCAACCTTCTTATCATTTGGTAAACACTTTCCCAGAGGTACAGAATCCAAACAGCATCGCCTTCCGTTGGGAGTGAACCTCAGGTGTAGTGAAGGTAGGCAGCCCCAGAACCTCGGAATTTGCCATTGCTCTGCTCCCGAGTCTATCTTAATCAGTATTTTCTTTCTTCCTAACTTGGCAAGAGAATTTCAATTTCAGACATAAAATCTACATCCAGTTCTATGACATCATTAAAACCATCGAAAGTCATAACAAAAATGAGTCTTCTCATTTTTTCTGTTGTGACTATTGGTGAGTAGAAAGAAAGCACTGACAGCCTGTTATCTCACATCCGAAGCATGGCTCTAACCTCGTCTCGAATGATCTTCGTCTGAACGAATGGAACGAGATATTGCGTAGCTTGTAATGGAAATCGAAGGTTAGCTTAATTCTACCTGTCACGACCAGCCCCTGGAGGTCGGCCCTGAGGGACCAGTAGGGACTATATTTTGAAGACCTTTCTTCTTCGACGCACGCGTTGCATACCGCCAGCACCGGCCGTTGCCATGACAACTATGATATCCTTCGGTTCTCAAATGAGAGGAAAGACACAATTCCACTTGAAAAACAGATACCGAGCGAATATGTCACGTCTCTTGGTGATCGACTGTGAGAAACAACAAATCAACAGTGTCAACATACAATCTTTATTGAAAACGAAAAAAACCAAAAGACTCCCGTGACCAAGCTACCTTCACGGCCCCGCGCTCACAAACAAGAGCAACAAGACCAGTGAACTTCACTAGTCAACAAAGAGCAACCAAACACTCAAACTAAAAGATAATATATAAAGAGAAAATGTCAAGGCTGCACCCACTCTGGCAACACCGCGCTCCACAACACGAGCAACAGTGCGGTGGGGTTCACCGACAAATAAATGACAGAAAGAATACGGAGAAAACAAAAAGTGACACTAACGTCCGATACACCCAACTGTATACAATAACCAACAGGTACATTTCTTGAAAGCGATTCAAGTGTCGGGTCGCGAAACTGGCAGTCGTCAAGATGAAAACCCAATCTGCAACTTGACCACGCTCACACTCTACGGAGCGGCAGAAGCGTCAAAATAGGAAAAAGACTAGTTACCTACAAAACAGGAATGGCAGACTGAGTGGCAACGGAAAGGCCAGTTTTACGGCCGTATCTGCGTGAGGCACCCGGCGGAAAGAGGAGGTCTGGACGCGGTCGATTCCCCCTGTCTCAACTCGATCCCCCACAGTCACACCAGATGTTCATACAGGCCACACGAGACTCCCTACACGCCAGAGTCACCCAGCCAACCACCCACAAACAAACACGACAAACTGACTAAATGTATACAAAACAGACAGAACCGGACAAAGTACTCCACGAAACAAGAGAGACAGTCAGAACCCTTCACATCCCGGACGAGCCCCCACACATGTCACGACCAGCCCCTGGAGGTCGGCCCTGACAGGATCGGTCTAAAAGGGAGTGAAGGGAGTGACTGACCTCACACGCTCCGCAAGAAATCACACAGGAAAGATTACAATACAACACACCATTTATTCACACCAACATACACATAGTCACAAATAAGCATTCCAACACACACATTCGTTTGTTCCTTCCCGTTGTCCCCCCATCCTTACCTCCCCAAAGTTCACTGGGAGTATCATGTCCAATCGGGTGTCCAAACCGGGTCTGTTCTGAATACAGTCTTTCAGTGCCGACACCCTCAGCACACACCCACACCACTTCCCCAATATCACGACACAGAGTTAACCACACTTGCTTAGCTGTCACATGGGCTGCATGAAGTCTGAAAACACAGTGCAGAACACATCCCGTCGGACGAGGCGGTAGTCGCCAAAGGTCCCGGACAGGGGTAGGACCATCCGGTGAAGAACGTGTGCCCACACACTGCGGCCTCAAGAACGTCAGTCCCGGGTGAAGCCAGCGGGAAGAGGAAAAAAAAAAGAAAGGAACAGGAAAGGGGTACTAGAACCCCACAGTCAGTATGGTAGGTAACTAGTCTTTTCCCTATGCTTTTTCCTATGCTTACCACCTACCCGTGGGTGACCCAAGAAAGTGGCGGGTCAAGCGACTCTCTGCCCTCTGTCCAGTCGAGAGAACCAGCCGAGCAGATGCGGAAACGCTGACATCCCTCCCCTACAGGCCGACTGCAGGAATGAAGGTACTGACTGTACCTTCGGCGATATGGTCTAGAACCAGAACTGGAGCAGGCGCTCCCAGGGACATCTTCCGTGCAAGTGAAGAGAAAACCTTTCTAACCGTTGGCAGCAAACATGCCACCATACGTCACAGAGTGAGAACACCTCAAGCTAAGGGGAATGCTGCACGTGCGGCAGGTAAAAAGACATGGAGAGGCCGATCGAGACAGCCAGTTCAAGAGAAAGGCACCAGCCACACGTGAACCTGCAGGGTGAACTGCACCGACAGTGAAATTAGAGAGAGAGAGAGAGAGAGAGAGAGAGAGAGAGAGAGTAAACCTAACCTGAGCTGAACGACATTAAGGTGCAAACACACTACAAGCCACATTATGGGATTGATACATGACGACAACAACAACAACAACAACAAAATAAATAATACAATCCAAGATGGACCAACATGACAGGCCTCGTGACACTACCAGTCTCGAAGGTCGTTCAGGTTGATACGTCTGCTAATACTTCCTAAAAAGTCTGCACTAGACTCCAATGTTGTTTTCCAAACGCTTTATCAGTGGTATGGATAACAACATCGAGTGATCTTCTGTGGCATCGACAGGAATGGCGTGAACATTCCTGTTCATAACTGAGTAACTTCTTCCTCTTCGAACACTTCCCTGGCCACAATTGCTGACACTTTGACACCTCTCTAGCACATTGCATTCAATGAAGTTTCTCGGCGGGTTGGCAGGGTACAAACGTTATGTTGTCCTTGTTGTTGTTTACCAACAGCTTGGACGCAAGGTTCTCTTGAGCTATTGGGCACATGACTCAGCAAGACGGTTCCCTTGTGTCACCATATAATCGGCCACTGTCCGGAGTTCTTGTCGCTCTGGATGAACCCACAGCCCTTCAACAGCTTCATGGCTCCCCGAACTTTTCACCAATGCAGCAACTCAGATAGGAAGAATCCCATGCTTTGCTGATGCTTCACGGTAAGTGTACAATAATGATGGTTTCCACCTGCCACATTCCTGTGAGCGTTCCTGGATCAGTTGAAGAGACATCTTCTTCAAAAGGTACTGCTGAACCTTTCCACCAGACTATCACATCGAGTATGGCACTGCTTTGGGCATGGCACTGCTCTGGGCATGGCGCGGCCCGTTCTTTGGATGGATTGCAGTCGGAATAGCTCCTGCAAACCCGACCAGTGAACTGCGTACCGCGGCCATTCAGTACCGTTTTAGATAAGGAAATTCCAGTCCCTATGCTAAAGACTGCCTTCGCCTTCAGCAGTCAGTTGCCGCTGTGGCACCCCCTCTGGGTATTAGGTGGTTAAGTCAGCCATGACGAGTACATATTAATACCAGTTCTTTATGCTGGCAGAACTGGACAAAATATCCACCCCGGCTTTATGGAAAAGTTTCTTTGACACAAAGATTCTTCTCTAGAGGAATTTTCGACACTCTGCCATTGACCACAGTTTTCTGACAACATACATATGTCGGGCAGTGTTGAAGCATACCCCACCCATGTCCAGCCAATAGAAGCTTTGAAAACAACCTGCCCACCTTCATTACTTGTAAGTATCCAGACATTGAAACTGTGTCTATCCATAGGAGCGAAGACATCCACATCGTTGGTATCTCCTAATAGTCCCATATGGATATACATAGCCTTTTCAACTTCAAGCATCTTTCTCTTGTACTCGGCTTCGCGGTCGACCAACCTCTTTCAGGACCAGCTCTCCCTCTGTCTGTCTGTTTGTCTGTCTCTCATTTTCTGTCTGCCTAATTGTCTGTCTGTCTGTCTCTCTCTTTCTCTCTGACTACTTGAACATGACTGCCTCATGAATCAACGTTCATTACTCATCAGGCTTTCCTGATGATTGACTGATGTTTCTAAATCCTCTTTTCGCGTAGGAATATTATATGTTGTTTGTGTGTGTGTGTGTGTGTGTGTGTGTGTGTGTGTGTGTGTGTGTGTGTGTGTGTGTGTGTGTGTGTGGTGCGTGCGTGCGTGCGTGCGCGCGCGCGCGCATGCGTGCGGTGCGTGCGTGAGTGTGTGTGTGTGTGTGTGTGTGTGTGTGTGTGTGTGTGTGTGTGTGTGTGTGTGATGCTTTTAGTGTGTATGTTTTCTTTCAACGCTAATTTGAATCATCGCTGTTCTTGCTATAATCAATCTTACATTGTGTTATAGCGTTCTATGCCAATAGCCCTAGCACTTGAAGGGACAAGGGCCAGCTGAGAAAAGTCTCTCTCTCTCTCTCTCTCTCTCTCTCTCTCTCTCTCTCTCTCTGATCTATAATACCGTTCAAGCCTGTGTACGTGATAAATGTCTGTTATCACAATATTTCAATTGTCCAAGAGGTGTCAAGCAAGGTTGTGTGCTAAGCCCCCTACTATTTTCATTTTTCATCAATGAACTTGCTGTGGAGTTATCAAAACGTGGAAGACATGGCATTCAACTGATCTCTGGAGGAATTGAAATG
The DNA here is from genome assembly GCA_033310375.1 of Conus canariensis. Lineage (NCBI taxonomy): Eukaryota > Metazoa > Mollusca > Gastropoda > Neogastropoda > Conidae > Conus > Conus canariensis. Next base: position 81,665,318 of record CM065716.1, on the reverse strand, counting down.
TTTCTGATGTTATTTGCCGATGATGTGATATTGCTGTCAGACACTGTTATAGGGTTGCAAAATCAAATCAATGTACTTCTGAAGCTGATAGAATGCAATTGGTTGTAAATCTAGACAAAACTAATATTATAGTTTTCCGTAAGGGAGGGTATCTCTCTGCAAATGAAATATGGTGGTATGGAAATGAGGAGATAAAGGTAACAAATAAATATAAATATTTAGGCATTGTTTTTACAACCAAATTAAGCTTGATGTCTGGCTGGACAGAAGTCGCTAGAAGGGGTAGAAAAGGGGTTATTGAAATTCTTCGCACCATGAGAAGATTGAATTCGATTGATTCTAATTTATTCTGGAAAATGTTTGATTCACAAATAGAACCCATGTTATCATACGGTGCTGAAGTTTGGGGACTTAATGAAAATAAACAAAAGGAGAATATTCACACGTTTGCATTAAAAAGATTTCTAAATATACCTTTACACTCATCAAATAAAGTGTGTTACGGAGAGTCAGGCCGATATCCTTTATTTATTAGAAATTATATTAAATGTGTGAGATACTGGCTAAAACTAACTCGACTTCCACTAAATCGTATATGCAGACAGGCATATGAAATGCTTTTCAGACAAATGGAAATAGGAGTGTACAATTGGGTGTCGGATGTTAAAAAGGTTTTAACAGAAAATGGATTTGGCATCGTTTGGATTGCACAAGGGGTAGGTAGTGAGAAAATGTTTTTGTTTGAATTTAAGCAGCGACTGATTGATTGTTTTAAGCAAAATTGGCACTCCACTGTGGTTGGAAATGATAAATACAGCTGGTACTATTCCTTTAAAGATTCATTATATCCTGAAAAATATCTTGGTGTAATAACTAATAAATGGCATAGGGACTCACTTGTCAGATTTAGAACAAGAACCTTAGGTTTATATTCATACAAAAGGTGGTTTGCTTCAGATTGGATCATGAGTTCAATATGCCCGTTATGTTCGAATGGTTTTGAAGATGAGATGCATTTCTTAGTCGATTGTTGCGAATATAATGAATTACGAAACACAAGTAGTCTGTTTACTAAATACAACGCGCAAAGATATAACATAAGAAAAATACTGACATCAGAAAATGAAGACACTATTAGATCACTTGCTGCGTTCATTGCGAAAGCAAATAATATTAGGAAGAAAAAATTAGATTGTTAGTTATCAGATTATTTATCATGAAAATGTAACTCTGCTAGGTATCTATTATGTGTTATTGTTGTGCTGAAAGGAAAAGATAATAACTGTCACTAATTGTTGACCCATAGGTCGGTTGGTCGAAGATTATGACCCAGTACTAATGGATGTTTTTACAAAGCTGTTTGATTTTGCATTTATCTTCGGTTATCGCCAGATGTAATTTTGCATTTTGATTTATGATTGCGCTTCCTTGGCATTAGAGCCAAAAGAGCTATTGCCAATAAATTATTTGTCATTCTCTCTCTCTCTCTCTCTCTCTCTCTCTCTCTCTCTCTCTCTCTCTCTCCTCTCTCTCTCTGGCCTTAATGGCTTGTTAGCTGAAGGCAATAAATCGTCAAAGCGTCAAAGCGTCTCTCTCTCTCTCTGTGTCGTGCTTTCTGTACATTCTGGATTGTTTCTGGTCATCTTTTTCTAACTCTAGGTTGTTCCTGGCCTGTTTCTACTCATCTTTTGCATTTTGGCATGCATCTACTCATCTTTCTGGGTAAATATGAATTGTTTCTGTTTGAATTTCTGTTATAATGTCGGAATGTTTTTATTCACGAGCCACATTCTCTTCCTATCCTTCTGTCTAAGCCTGGCTTTGTTTCTGCTCCCGAGCTAGTCTCTTTTCCTTACACCTGACAACTCAGTGGGAAACTTGACTAATGCCTCTCCGTCCAGGAAGATGATAATGCCTGTCCTATCAGGAAGAAAATAATACAGTTTGTGCTTGAAAATAACCCGATCTTTTGTGAGCGACACGCCATTTTTATCATGTAAACAAGGTCCTGTTAAAACGTTTTATGACTCAAAAGCAATATTAGATTTTAACAACGGAGAATC
>CM065716.1:81618255-81658255 GCA_033310375.1 Conus canariensis | reverse complement strand
TGTATAAATGGCACCTTCACATACAGCTTTGTCAGTGTAATGGATACCTTAAACCTTTTGGATGTTATTGAAGGGGTGACCATCCAAAACAACCTTTCCCAAAACTTGCAAACTGTAATACACAACACTATATCTCGAGATGACTGCATCGCAGTGGTTTTCAGTGAGATGGAGTACTTACCTTGGGATAATCCAGGTAACATTGTCAGTGCAGAAGTGGAAACCATTTTACGTCGAATCAAAGACAATCAGTTGCTGATACTATGTCTGTTTGGGGGATTGGCCAACGTCATCAACATGGCGGTGTTTTACAAACAGGGACTCCACGACCGTGTTAATCTGTGTCTATTTGCGTTATCGCTCGCGGACGAGCTGACTCCGCTGGGACCTCTTGTTCTTCACGGCGAACAACTGTACTTACAGTTTACCACGGAGAAAGATTTGGTCCCTTTACCACAGCTTTGGTTAACTGGAATGTAACTGTTATAACTGGATTCTATTTTATTTCCCCAGTTCTGTCGACCATTATTGCCACTGAGCGATGCCTGTGTGTGTTTAACCCACTTAAATTTCAAAGTCTGTTGCGCACCAAGACGATGGCAGTCATCATTGCTGTGGTCTATATCCTCATAATCGGCTTGTTTTTCATCGTGTGTTTCCGATATCGTATCAGCTGCGTGTTTGATCCGACAACAGGGGTCGTTGTCACGACAGGTGTCGAAGGGAAATTTTACCGAGCTCACAAAGACTTCATAGACTATTTGGACAGTTTTACATTCGGTATTGGTCTACCTGGAATTGAGATGATAATAGTGATAACAACAACTGTAATGACGATGGTAAAACTACGCCAGATTGTGACGTGGCGTTCTGAGACATCTACAACAGTTTCAGCCCGTGAAGTGGCCCTGACAAAAATGCTTATCGGCAATTCTATTTTGTTCATTGCTTGTACTTCCCCTGTTGCCCTTAGCCGTTTTATTAGGCTGTTTTTGCCAGAAATGAATGTCGGGCGACGTCAGCAAAACTTTTATCTTTGTAGTCTATGGGTGGCCGAAATGTTTATTAACATCAACGCCACCTTCAATATTTTCGTCTACTACGCCATGGGCTCTCGCTACAGGGCAGCATTCTGGGCACTGCTGGGCAGGAATCCAAAGAAATCCTGACAGAAACTGCTACGTCGTCTTCTCTCGCATGTAGTCCAAATTCTGCGCCGATAAATTTGTTTTGATGGGAAATTCATCAGATACAGACTGCAGAGGTTAGTTGAGATTATCCGTTATCAACATTGTAATGCCTGAAGCAGAAAGAGTCATATCTGATCAAGACTCCTGGAGTGAGAACAAACGAACGAACGAATGAATTTTACTTTAAGAGGGTAGTGGACTAAGCATGAATGCTTTTTTACATCCAGCCCTCTGGGCAAGAATTTTTTTTTTTTTTTTAGCTGTCCCAACTTCTACGCCACCTCAGAGGCAGTGCACCCACGCCGCTCATTCCGGCACCCCGTCCACAGCCACAGGCCGGTCGGCCCCGCCGCAACCGCGGCACCGGCAATCCACAGGGAGCAGTCAATTTCAAGTCGTCAAGAGGCAACCCACCGGAGATGACACTGCACTGCTGCCGAGTCACTTCGGTGGTGTTCAGTGGCGCCTGTTCTGATCTAACATACGCAGGACACCACCTACTAAGCCCCCTACTGACGACAATAATTGCTTAGTCGCGGAGCCGGCGTGAGTGAGCTCTCCCTCCGGAGGGCGCCACCACGTCCGTCCAACGACAGCCCCCATGGACTCGCCGATACCAGTGACCCCGACGGAACCAAACCAAGGCCACAGACGTGGAGAGGACATCGAAATTGAGGTCAACATAAGAGCAGGGCATGAAGGGCCACAGAATTTGAGACATTTTTTTTAAATGCTGATCGATGAGAATGAGGGTGATTAAGATGATGCTACGGATTTCCATTTCGGTCTGAGACTACATGACAGGGCTGTACTTTACGCTTCCTTTCATAATATATCCCGGCGTCAACCAGGCCCGAGAGATACAGGCACCTGCAGTGTTGGTCAGGAAATTTGAGCAACACTCTCAGAAACGCATCCATTAAGTGGATGAAACTCGACTGTGTGGTCCCAGTCTTCCCAACTGAGTCCGCAGCAACTCAACTCTGGGTAGGAGCCGGTCGGGGCAGAAAAACCCACATGACTTCTGATGGGATTCGAACCCACGACCTCCCAGCCGCAAGGGAAAAAAATGGTATATAGTAAAAAGCAAATCAAACAAACACACATGAAAAAATGCAACAATTGCTTGCATGAGAACCTTTAACAAAAAAAAAAAAAAAAGAAGAAAGAAGAAAAGAAACCAGTAAGCACCACCACCACCACCACTACCAACAACAACAACAAAATGATCAGGGCAAGAGGGGAGGGGGGTGGATGGAGAGAGAGAGAGAGAGAGAGAGAGAGAGAGAGAGAGAGAGAGAGAGAGACAGACAGACAGACAGACAGACAGACAGACAGACAGAGAGAGAGAGAGAGAGAGAGAGAGAGAGAGAGAGAGAGACCGACCGACCGACCGACTGGCGATAGATAGGCAGAGATTAAGGAAGAGAAATGACAATGAAGCAGACATGGAGAAACACCCACGAAAAGCTTTGAAAAAAAAAAAAAACATTAATGGCATAGGATGATCAGTGCAATTTGCGTAGAATTGAGTCAACTTCGAACATCACATATTTGTTAAATTAAATCTGAATTGAGAATTTTCAATACATATTAGGGTATAGTGCAGTCAAATCTGAGACATTCATCAGATATTTTTGAAAATTAGACTTGAATTTTTATTAAGTTTGATTGATTTTTTAGTTCTTGAGGAATATGGTTCCATAGCCAACCTCCGGAATACGCCAAACTAGACTTGTATAGATTAATCATTGCAAACGGGAGGTTTATTTTATGTGAATGTCGATAGTCGTTAAAAGTGAACATATTTGTCAGAGAAAGTGGAGGATTTCCATGGAGTACCTTATGCATAAAGAGTCCTTTATTGTATAGAAGTTTGGCTTTAAATGGGAGAATGCCTGATTGCTGAATCTACCAGTGAGGATGGTCGACCTAACGTTACTTTGACAGCTCTTTTGTGAAGGCTAATTAGTGGTTTGGGTGAATTATTGCTCGCTGAGTCCCAAAGCGTTGAGACATAGTCAATAAAAGGCTGAATGTAAGAGTGAAAGAATAGTTTTCTTGCATGCAAATTTAAGAAGTTCTTAATCCTTTTTTAGAAGATGGAGTTTTCTTGCAACGTTTCTAGATAAAGACTCTAAGTGTTTTGACCAAGTTAGATTATTATCTATTGATATTCCTAAGACTTTGTGACTGGCTACTTGTTCGACGTTTTCGTTAAAAATGCAGAGTACTGGCAGATTTTGGCTTAGAGTTTGACGTTTCTGTCTTGTAGTTATCATCATGAATTTAGTTTTTTGAGGATGGAGAGCCATGTGATTAAATCGTGTCCATTTAACCAAAAGACTGATGTTTTCTTGGATGTCACTGCAAATCTGTTGGGCGTCAAAATTACTTGTGTCTATGGTTCTATCATCAGAGAACATTTCACTGTTTATTTTCAAGTACAATGGCAGATCATTGATGTAAAATGAAAACAACAGAGGACCTAATACTGACCCTTGTGGGACACCGAAATTGTTGGGAAGAAAATCAGATTTGTATGTGTTTACGGACACAATATGTTGTCTGTTGGAGAGAAAAGATGAAATCAGTTTCAGTGTTTTGTATGATAGCTTATACAAAGTTAGTTTTCTGAGTAAAAGATCATGATTTATAACGTCGAAAGTTTTTGCGAAATCTACAAAGAGAATTCCTGAAAATTGCTTGTAGTTCATGTTTAAAAGCCAACTATCTATTAATTTAGTTAGCACTGCGTGGCACGAATGGTTTTCTCTGAACCTTGATTGATTTGGGTGGATTAATTCATATTTTTCAGCATGGGAATGGAGACATTTATTGATGTGGAGTTCTAATGGCTTAGAAAGAAGTGATAAAATCGAAATAGGTCTATAATTTGATGGATCAGTAGTGTTTCCTGATTTGTATATTAGTATAATTTTTGCTTTTTTTAAGTATCTGGAAAGCATTGTTTATCTATACAGAGGTTGTAAATGTAAGTTAACGTTTCTGCGATAACGGGTGCAGAGAGCTTTAGAATTTTACCATCTATACCGTCAATTCCACGAGAGGCTGTCTGTTTCAATCGCCTAAGGGACACGAAAACAGAATGAACATCTAGAAGGCTGATATCTAAATCTGAATGGATATTTTTCCCCTGCAGTATTTTTGTAATTCTTCTAGGTCATTATCATTTGATTTATCATCATGAATTATTTGATCTGCTACTGTTGCAAAATGGAGATTTAGTTTACCGGTAGATATATCATTCGTTATGTTTGAAACAGAGGAAATATGTTTATTTGTTAATCCATGGATGGCTTTCCATACGGACTTGCTGTCTTTCTTTTCACTAATTAAATTTAGAAAATATTTTTTTCTCTGCTCTAATGAGAGAGGTTACTTTATTTCTTTGCTTTTTTTTTTGTTTGTTTTCTTCACAAGGGCCATTTTTAACAGGTACTCTCTTTGGTAAATAGCGTTCTGTATCTCTTTTGTAAGCCAAGGAGGTTTTACCCGATGTTTGACTCTTTTGGTTTGGAGTGGGGCGTGTTTGTTGTATACACTATAAAAGATGGAGTACCAAACTTCTAGAGCCTGATTGGGTTCTGTATATTGATACACTTTATTTAGAGGGGAATTTAAAAGGTCTGAGAGAAATTTGTCACTATCAAATTTTGAAAAGTTTCTAAAGGTAATCGTTTTATGGTTTAACCTTGGAATTTTGATACCCTTTTTTGACCAAGTGCAACAAATTGGGAAGTGATCACTGCATCCATGAACACGTACGCTAGTCTCAAGAATGGTTTCTGGATTTGTAACATATAAATGTTACAGTGTTTCAGAAATCTCCGTGACCCTCGTAGGAGTTTTGATTAGCTGTGTAAGACCAAGGGACTCAAAAGCATAGTTCCACTGCTTATTTATTTTTAGTAGATCTATATTAAAATCCCCTAATATCATGATGTCTTTGGATTCATCATGTGCGTTTTCCAACATTAACGTGAAACGGTCAACCCAGTCGACATGTTCAGCTGGATTTCTGTACAGAAAACATATAAGTATAGGCTTTATTAAATTTAAGCTGGATCTCAATCCAGATTGTTTCTACGTTAAATTGTTCTTAAAAAATGCATCCTCTGGAATTTTACTGACTGATGAAGATATACCATAATACCAGTTTCCATGTTTTGTTTAGGATCTCTACGAACAACATTATAACCTGGAATTGCAGTGTCATTGTTTGATATGAGACCGGACAGATGTGACTCCGAAAATCCAAATATGTGAATCTTTTTTTCCCGAATTTGATGACTGATGCTATTTCAGTCATTTTGTTAATCGCATGGTTGACATTGAGATGCCCATCTCTAAGTCCATCTCTTTTCAGCCAAGGGTTATTGTCTTCTGTCATATCTAATATAGTCAATACAATAACAAACTAAACACACAATGATAATAACAAGCAGACATAGCTCTTACAGACTGACAAGTAAGATCTGACTGATACAAATAAGAAAAAAAATTGTAAAAAGGCAAACTGGATGACAACACAACTAATAGCAATGAAAGAAAAAAATTCAATTGTAGATCAATAAACAATGACGAATCCACGAAAGGACAAAAGCAAAATAAGCTGAAAATTCAAAGGCAAAAGTATATATAGAATATTAGAATAACTTCAAAATTTCAGCAGAAATTGTATCGTATTCCAAATACGTTACCAGTCACAATCAACTTTCTCGAGTGAGATCACGACTATAAGTTCATGCAGAGCCGGCAATTTCAACACACACACACACACACACACACACACACACACACACACACACACACACATGCGCGCGCGCGCGCGCGCACGCCTATGCACATACATGCATGCAAGCACGCACGTGCAAAACACACACACATACACACACGCACACACACACATTCATGTGCTCGCGCACGTGCGCGCGAGTCCCTTATCAATATTCACAGGAACAACTTCATTCAAATGAATGTTGTGACAAGAGAGAGAGAGAGAGAGAGGAGAGAGAGAGAGAGAGAGAGGTGCATTTAAATGTCTCTAGCTTTTCCTTAAACAACGGATGCATTGTGTGCAATTCGCGACTTTCCTGACCCCTGTGACCCCTTGAACTGTAAGCCGCCATTGCTCTTACTAAATTAAGAAATATGTGCATGACTTCCGCTTTCAGCAAGAAACAAGACAGAAACAATGCCTGGGGCTACTGGCTCTTCTTTTTCTTCTTCGTCAAGACGTAGTGGATGTCACTGTTCAGTACATGGCTGCTCGTACAATCAAAGGAAACTGAACAGTCTTCTCGACCAGCCGTGTTTTGAGCATAAAAATCTCACAAGGAGAGGCTGTCCGTGTGAACCGCCGTTTCGACATCACAAAAATGCCGGACGATCCTGATATCAAGAGACAGTGGCTTGCTGCTCTCAGGCGCAAAAATCCACCCAAAAATGTGTACGTGAGTTCTTTTCATTTCCGAGAGAAGAAGCCCACGATTGAGAACCCTATTCCGGAAATTAATCTTGGATATGAGAAGAAAGTGGTCAAAAGAAGAAGTATGTTAGTTCGTCGCTCAGATGTGGAAAACTGTGCAGTGACTGAACCATCAATACGCGGAAACCGAAAGCGGCGATCGTCCTCACCTTCAGGTTCTACAGACGTATCACCAAGAAAGCGACTGAATACAGGTAATTCAGTTTACTTTATATTGTGGTGGCAGAATAATCAAAGTGTTGATTGTGACTACGTACACTGCCAAGAAGAAGAAGAAGATTGAGACAAAGTCCTACTGTTGGATTTCATATAGAGATCTACCTATTGTCAGTCTGCTCCGATCTTCTTCTTCTCTTTGGGCCCCACGATCATCAAATTGATCATTTTGACCCCCCCCCCCCCCCTCGACCTTGATCTTGAAATTAGTTGAATGCGCCACTGTGTGACATTATATTTATATCAAGGAAACTAAGGGAGAGCATATTGTTTATGCCCTGGCCGGCCAGCGCCTGTCCAGCATCTGAACAGAGAGAAGTGTGTGTGTGTGTGTGTGTGTGTGTGTGTGTGTGTGTGTGTGTGTGTGTGTGTGTGGCGTTAGAAACAAAGTCGCTTATTCAAATAAGACACTCATGACTATGAATGTTAGCATTTGCGACATTGAACATGAGCAACATATTGCACTCTTTTCCGTATGTCAAAAAATTTGAAAGATTTGAGTAAGGGAAAAAACGTTACAGTACACAAAGAGTGAAATATGTTGTTCATGCTAAATGTCGCAAATGCTCACTCTATTTGTAGTGAGCGACATATTTGAACAAGCGACTTTTTTTTAGTGCAACATGGATGCATACACATTTTACGTAAATGTGTGTGCATGCAACACATGTGTGTGTCTGTGTGTGCATGTGTCACTTCATATGAGTAGGCATGCCTATCTGTACATAAGAGGTGTGTGTGTGGCTCACTGTGTGTGTGTGTGTGTGTGTGTGTGTGTGTGTGTGTGTGTGTGTGTGTGTTGTCATTGTGTATGTGTGTATCACTGTGTGTGTGTGCGTGTGTGTGTGTGTGTGTGTGTGTGTGTGTGTGTGTGTGTGTGTGTATGTGTCTCACTGTGTGTGTGTGCGTGCATGGATGAGAGAGATATATCATGCCTATAACTGCATGCATGTGCGTGTGTATGAGTGTGTGTGCACTGATATCCTGAGGCATAAGTCATAGGCCATTGACTGTTAAAATTAAAAATAGCCTGAGTGCTCCATTGTCAGAACTTTTTTAGGCCAAAAAAAGGGTGTTTCAGGTTTCCTGGCCGACCCCAGTTTTTGACCCCAGAGAATGTAAATATGCGGGCTCTAAGCCACCCATCTTATTTTGCACGAAAACCCCCCTTTTTACATACAAATTACGTCCATCTCATGCTACTTTTTGCCAAAATTAACACCTGTTTTCTAAACAAAATTAACACGCAAAACCTCCAAAAATCGACGTAATCGGTACATTAAAATGGGGGGCTTGCGTGCTAGATAAGATTTGGTGATCGTGAACCCGTATATTTACATTCTCTCCCTCAGCTATTAACGTCCGCGGGACTTAGCCCTTACTACTTTTTTAATATGTTCTTCTACTTCCAGCACTATTAATAAATCAGAACAAACAACTAGCCTTCCATCTTGATTAGTTATTTTTACATCTAATGAATTTATAGCCCCCTCAATTAATTCTTTAAATTGACTGTTTCCATCAAACCCATATAGCTGATAATCGCAAAACCCCGCCTTAATTGACGGCAGCACTCTTAGAACTGTAGATGGATGACCATTAAACAAATTAGTATTTGTTTTTAACTGTTGTAAATGAACATACAACATTGGGTTTACGAGAAAATCAGAAGGTTTATTACCTTCAGATTGATAAGCATCTTCTCTTGTGCTAAATTTATAAGATTTGTCACTAATGTGAAAGCCCAAGATTTGAGCAAGCCCTCTAGGAAAAGTGTACTCTCTTTTTTCTTCTAGTGGAAAATTCATAGTAATTCTAAGGTTTGCCTCGTTAATTGTTAACAATATGCCAGATTCGTTAAGTACTTCTTTTAAAGAACAAAAGTTGTAATAACCATTAGGTATTTGTATATGGCTTATTTGATTGCCTTGTTCGTCATCAACATTAATCCAGTTATTTTGAGCTCCTTCAGATATGTTAACCCACATAACTTTAAAGCCAATTTCTTTAAGGGCAATCCTACAACTCCCGCTCCAATTGGTAATTGGGTACGTTAAGAACACACGCTCGTTTTGCTTGGTTATATAGATGTACATCTTTTTTATAACTATTTAAAAAAACTAATTTAAAAATGGAACCTTTTAAATATAATGAAAGTGCCACTTACGACGTAGGAGCGTTTTATAACCCCAAATCTTTGGACTTTAGTAACCTAACCATCGCAGTAGACGAATCATATGGCTTTCTAGTCAGACTTGTAAACCCACTAACTAGATATTTAAATCCTCCAATAAAGAGTGACAGAGTGCCATCAGCATGGTCATCTCACCCCATGGCTTTTTACCAGAATCAGTTAAATTTTGCCATTTACTGCGCAACCACTGGCTGCGGTGTTTCATATGCAAACCATTTAAACCACCCCAACCTCTTAGTAAGGTCAGTATATAACTTTCATGTTTATTATCAGTATAGACGCATACTAACTGAACTACAAGTACGCCTCCCCAATCCATTTCTCAGCCCAATGGACAATAATGCATATGAAAGAATCTGCAATGAATTTAACATTAATCCTTCAACTGACTTTAGACAAAAGTTAAACCGCAATCATGGGCTAGGCACATTGTATTTGTGGGGTACAAAAAGAGAATATACTTATGACTACTGGCCTGGCCACACCTCTTTTCAACCAAACAAACAAGTTCGATTGGGATCCATAGAACAAAAACATCCTAATGCTTGGGCAACATTTATCTTAGATGAAAGTGAAGGCCTAACAATGCCAGGAGTGCAAAGGCTTAATGACTCCATACGGACATACGTTTGGTGCCTTTTAGGAGCACAAGCACAGACTAAGTCTAGCATAGTAGATCAATCTACAGGGTTTGATGCCAGAAAACAATTTCTAGCTAATTTAGAAGATGCTATTAACTCTGCTGTTGATTTGCCTTCCAGCATACAAAGGTACCAAAACGTTCTTACACACGCTAGGTCAAAGGTTGACTTTGTTGTGGGCCATGGATTATACATGCTGCCCTCTGACCTTAGACTACAGATTGGCATGATACAGAATTATAATAATGAAATCCTCATAGCCGGAGACGATCAAAACTTAGGACACAATCAAGGTTTAAACACAAGGCCCGCGCCAGCCATTTTTAAAAAAGTATTTAGCCCAGAGCCTGCAGAAAGCGACCCCCCACCAGTTATAAGCAGCCCAGAAAGCGACCCCCCACCCGTTGATGTGCCTCACCCCGACAGACACACTAGTGAAAAGACAGCCCTCGTTGTATTTTTAACTTTTACTGGATTAGCCATACTTTATTTCACTAAAAATTAATCCAGCAGCTAGCACTCCTAACGTCCACAGATGGTCGGCCATATAACCAGCCACTTTGCCTATGGTAGACAAAACCCAACTAACAACACTGCCTATTATGCCAGGCAGAGCATCAAGCGCTTTGACAGCTAACTTCTTTAATAAGTTTGCTAGATGGCGCAATTGTTTTCTAATCCAACTTTTACCAGGCTGAGGCGTTGGAGGCGCTACTGGCCCTGTTGGCGCACTACCTGTTAAAGCATAAACCAGTGTAGAGATAGCAAACCCAACAGCTGTCAATATACTAACTATTGTAATCCCCTGTTCCCTGAACAGAGTCCTTATTCTTTCTGCTAATGTAGTATTTTCATAAAGTATTCTGTTTATAGTCTCTCTGATTCTGCTTGTTTGTGATGCTAGCTGTGCTCTGTTAGTAGACAGCACTTCTAACCTGGCCGCCCTTTCTAGCATTAACTCCTGTATTTTCACCTGTATTCTAGCCTTTTCTTCTACCCCTAAATTGTTATCATCTGCATCAGCCAGTTTATTTTTTTCTTCTCTTATCTCTCTCTCTAACTCGCCAAGTTTTGACAAGTTGTTTTTTAGCTCGCCATTTATTCTCCGTAGAGCATCATCAAGGCCCCTGAGTTCACGTATAGCAGCTTTAAGATTCCTGTGTACACTCTCAGGCAATGGAGGATCATCAATTGTTTTTAAAGCCGTTTCTTCTTCAGGACTCAGCTCACGTTCTCTTTGACTAGGCGAACCGACAATTGTTTTTAACTGCGTCTCCTCATTAAAACTCGTCTCAATTTCTGCTATTGCTTCATCTGTTCTTTGACTTAATTCTTGAATAGAGATCATTTCTATTTCAGATCGTGTTGGCAGCCTTTGCCTCAAGTTCTGTAAAGCACTAACAGCCTCAGGCCTTAAATCTTTAATAAGGGCTAATCGCCTTCGGTCGGCAACAGGGAGATTTCTAAAAATTGTGCTCTTGCTTAAAAACTTGGTTGGGTCTGGTTTTGTAGTAAGTCGTATAAGGCCTTTACTAGTCCTTACATACAGATGATTATTTTTATCCATCTTAAAATCAAAAGCACTGTGGCCTTCTGGCGGCTCTAGTCCTATGCTTCTATAGAATGAGTTAATTTTATTTGTTAATAGTTCTGCACGAGCTGTAATAACTCCAGGGGGTGTTTCTTCTAATGAAGGGGTTGAAGAACGTGCTTCTTCAAGTTCATCTTGCAATGAAGGACCCGATTCTGTTTCATCATCTTCTTCTTCAATAGGACTAATCGCGTCAAAATCTTCATCCATATTTTTTATTTATATTCTTTTTTGTTTTATAAAAAATGAACTCATACGGTTGTGACCTCGATCCATACAGAAAAGAGAAGGAACCCCACGGCGTAAGAGGTATAAGGCAGACTGTAATTAATGTAAATACTCCATCAACAGTTCAGCCTGGACAAACTTTAATAGTCAAGTTCCCTGATCTTGGCGTTGATGATGTTATAATGCCAGGCACCGCTAAACTATTATTCAAAATAGATATTACATCAGCAGATCCTAATGCTACTGTTGTTGCTAATTTGGGCAGGGCCATCGTTAAACATATGGCAATCAAACTGGAGGGCAGAGAAGTCTTTGTACTAAGCGAGGCAGACATTTTTGCCCTCTATTCTGACCTATGGCTGCCTAAAAAAGAAAGAAAAGAGAAAGTTTATCAGGGAATACAAAGCCCAAACGGTCTCAAGCACAGAGTTGGAGCCGAGGATGCAAAGAATGATGTTAAAGATGAGGCAGTAGCAGAAGCATTTGGCAATAGATTCTGCATCCCTCTAGATTTTGAGCTGTTAAAGACGCATATGCCATATTACCAAGGTGCACTAAAAGAAAAACTTACTTATGAACTGACATTTAATCTTAGCGAGTCTGTTGTTCTGTCTGAAGATCCTGAAGCTAAATACACAGTCAGCGACATTTCTCTTGAGTTTGATGTTGTTACTAACCCTGAACTGGCCAGAACAATCTTAACCCAGTATAAAAATAAAACAGTTATTTATTATGAAAGAGTTATACACTCCACTACAGAAAATAGAAACAAGCGAGACACTCTCTGGAACATACATCTAAATCAGTCTCTGAAGTCTTTAAAAGGAATTTTGTTCTTGTTTACTGAAGGAACAACTCCTTTTCATAGAGAATCAGAAGCGTTTTATAATCCAAAAATTGAGAAGGTCGACTGTGCAATAAATGGCAAGTCTGACCAGTTGTATTCAGGGCGCGGGCTTTTACCTCACCAACACTTTGATGAAATAAGAAAGTTATTCGCTGGAGGTAGGCAAAGAGATCCTGCAGTTGATCGCGTATGTAAAAAACTTCGCCTTTATGATGTAAGACTCGAAGACTACTTAATAACCAAATATGGGCTGTGGCTGGATTTTAGATCCACATTTGACAACAGATTGTTTGGAAGTGGAGAAAGGGTAGGGCAAGATGGTATAAAAATAAATATTCACAAGAAAGCAGACGGAAACGCACCAATACAAATGCATATTTTTATGGTTTGTGATGCTCAGCTAAACATTGAAGAAAACAGGCTAAAAGACGTGGCTTATTAAAATGCAGAAGAAATATTCTAATAAAAACAGATGGATAGTTTGAAGTTTCTGCCCAAAGATCCGCACTGTTCTCTTATCTGCGGGATTACTGGGTGTGGGAAAACTGTCTTCGTACTTGATTTGTTACAAACAATATACAGGTTTCATTATGAGCACATTGTTATATTCTGCACAACCATTAAGCACAACAAGTCTTACAAAGAAAGGAAGTTTATTTGGACAGACGATAATATATTTTTAGTTGATCCTAGCGACAAACTGAGCGACTGTTTAGAACATTACTATAGACTATTTGAGGGAAATGAAACGCTGTTTATTATTGATGACTGCTCAGCTGAACGAGACATTGTTAAAAAAAGAAAAGCTCTGTCAAAGCTAGCCTTTAGTGGTCGCCACGCCTTAGTTTCTGTGTGGCTCTTAACTCAAAAATACAATGCTGTCTTAAAAGACTTTCGATCGCAGTTAAAATCGGTTGTATTATTTTACACTAAGGACAAAGATAGTTTTGAAGAATGTTTAAGTGAAAATTATATAATAAGGGACAAAGATGAGCTAAAAAAAATAAAAGAGCAGTTAGAAAAATCTAAGCACGCTAAACTATGCTTACGGACTGACCCCCCAGTTCAATACGTTTGTTTATTGTAGATTGTTTATTATAATTTTAATATTAAAAAGAATGTCTTGAGGGCCAGAATCAAAAGCAGAGTTAGCTCCTAAATGCATTGCAGTAGAGCTAAAAGATCTAGCAGATACAACGGACTTTGATCTAATAGGAGTGACAGGAAATGTTTATGGATTTGAATACACAGATGATGGGGTTTACAAACGAATAGAAATTGAAGATAAAAAACGACAGCAATATCCTACCCTGGAAGAGATAAGAAATCTAAGGGCAAACGATTTTGGCAAACACGAATACAAACTTCATAAACGAGAGAATTCTTGGGCGTTGCTTCCTGACATAACTGGGATTTAAAATTTGAACTACGAAGCCCCCATGTATACTTTGATAAGAAATACAATTTTAGAAAAGCTTTGAATGAAGGACGCCTTCTTGCTAGCCTAGTCCCAGGATTACAACAGAAAAAGCAGATTGAAATAACTAAGCAGGGCTCTGTATATATGCTGCGGAGAAAAAAGTCCTTAGCTGAAGTGGGGGGTGACACCGTCGGCTTAGAGTTTAACCCAAAACTAGAATCACTGCCTAGAAAAATGACTATGCTTTTTCGCTTATTTATTACTCCGAGGGAGTCTGATCCTAGTTTGCCAGAGCATACGTTAATCAGAGGTGTACAAATAAAGTCTGAAAACTTGGACGGGCCTCTCAGGCTTGTTATTGCTATTACTAAAAACGGGGATGAAATAAACACTTCTGTATCTTCTGACAAAGTTACTGTGATGGTTGACAAAGACAAACTAGCAGTACTCGATTTTATTTTCATTAAGTATGTTGATTTTATTGCGTTTTACTCTGTTGATGAAGTGCTGCCAGAAGGGTTAATAAGAAAATATGTACAAGATTAATCTTAATTAAAAAATTAATCTTAATTAAAAAATGGAGGTTCAACAGTTTAGGTTAGAGCAAATAACTGAACTTCAAAAGGAAATAGAAAGTGACTTGGATAAGTATAGGACTACTAGAAAGAAATATGCTAAAGCTTTAAATACTCTTTCTTATGTAATTACTGGCTCATCAGCTGTAGCTAGCGTAAGTGCTGGGTCTAGTGTTGCTCTTTTAGCTACTGGGGCCGGGGCACCAGCCTCTTTAGCATTAGGGGGCCTTGGACTAGGTTTAGGCGCCATGTCTATGATTGTAAGTGCTGTTTTAAAAAAAATTAACTCCTAAATTACAAAAGCACACCGCCATTGTTGCCTTAGCATCAGCAAAACTTTGTTCATTAAGATTAAGAATAAGCAAATCATTACAGGATGAAAACATTACAGCTGAAGAATTTCAGAAGCTTATGGCTGATGGTGAGGATTATAGACGACAAAAAATTGAACTTCAAAAGGAGTGGAGAAAGACTTTTACTTCGCGACAGGTAGACACTGATGCAATTAAACAGAACATTGAAAAACAAACACATGATCGGTTAAACCCAAAATAAGCCAAAAAAAATAAGATGTGAACTAAAATAAATAAATAAATCATAAGTTTTAGCAAAAAAATAAATACTATTTTTTTAACTAATCGGCACTGTGTTTGGCGGGACAACTTGCAACTCTTCGCGAACAAAGGATCTTTTAGGGGCAGGTTTTTTAGACGCAGTAGCACCGCTAGAAGAGAGAGTTTCTCTTAAATAATACACGGGAGGGGTTGTTTTCATGATTCTTTCAACTTCATATACGTCTACGCTCCATATGGGGTCTGTGGCTCTAATTCTAACATCACCTTCTGCCTCTCCAGGAGCATACAAGTATCTTACTTTTAATCCAAAAGGCAAGAGTTTTTGATTACCTTGAATGTCTTCAGTAATACTTATTTTTTTAATTTGATCGCGTTTACTGGTTTAAGGCCTGTTGCTTTAAATTCTTCATTGTTCATGGCACGTAAGACTGCTGGCAATCTCCTAACCCATTCTGTGTTGCGTTTTCTGTCCATAATTTCTCTATGATATTGATAAGTAAACAGGCGTTCAGCTAGATTCTTATTAAAGTTTTCTACTAGGGCTTGCGATCGATGGTTGCCTGGGATCCCTCTATTAACTGTAACATGGTGTTTTAAAAACAGTTGGTTTACAGAACCTTTAAACTCTTTTCCATCATCAACTTGAATCATCCTAGGATACTTTAATGGGCCTCTCATGTATATTTGTTGTAAAGCCACAGCCACGGCAGTTGAGCTTTTATCCGTTAAAGGTTCGGCGTCTTTGTATCTTGAAGCCATGTCAACAACTGTCAGAGCATACTTAAACTTTTTTCTTCTAACTTTATCATGTGGAAGATACAGCAAGTCCATCTGGTGGGTGTCATTTGGAACTGAATTAACAAATTTAGGCCTTATTATTCTTTTTGGGGCAGGCAGATATATTTGCCAAATTGCTTGTTTTGAAAGCCAGTCTTTCGCATCTGATTCAGACACCCCAGCAGCTTTACTCAGTTTTTCAATAGCAGTCTTTCCTTTCCAATACCCTTTAGGAGAATAATATATTTTGTACTTCGTATTGTCCATATTTTAAATGCAGTTTATTTTACACAAGAAAGTGAGCAACAAGATAGACTGAGGTCATCCCAACTGCAATAAAAACTATCTCTGAACTCTTCTGTTCCTCAGATAGTTCATAAAAGTCGGACAGTTCTGGCGGCGGCGATGTTAGAAACTTCTTTCCTGTCACTAAGTAATACTCATTCATTGCGTCATCAACGTCTGTAAATGTGTGCTCTGCATGACCCTGTTCTCTTAACTTTTTATTAATAAAGTCTAAGTGAGCAATTCGTCTTTTCTCATAAGCGTCTCTTGCCTTAGCAGCTCTTCCATTGCCTTGTTATGGCGTTCTCTCTCTTCATCGGACCGCAATTTACTAAACATATAATTGCTGCCAGAGAAGGCCAAAGCATTAATAATAGCTCCTCCCACCATCAGAACCAATCCAGACATCTTTTTATAAATCAATATTTTCTAGATTAATCTGCCTAAATGCATTAATCTTTCTATGCATTAATCTGCCTATGCATTGATGTTTTCTGGGATAATCCCCTGCGCAACAAGAAAGTCTTTTGAGGCAATCCCTGCCGTTATTACAACTATAACCTTAACAACATCCTCAATGTCTAACCTTCCTAGATCCGCCGGCTTCATTTTTAACATGTTTTTTGCTAGCACGCTATAGCCTATACTAAGACCGCTAATTACAGCAGAATGGTAAATCGTATTGATAATCTTTTTTTCACTCATCTTTTTATTAACTAAAAAAATAATTAAAATAATCATAATACGAAAGACTGTCTATGTGCTTTTTAATCAAATAATTTTTTGTTGTTAAAGCTAAAAATAAGGCTGCAACTAGTCTTGGCGAATCTTCTATCTTTCCCATGTTGGGCGGTTTTATTCCTAACAAACATTTTGCGAGGGTTGAATAGACTATAACACCAACGATAGGCACTGCATAATTAACCAGCGTTAAACTCATGGTTTTAAAAGTATTATATTATTTTTTATTGCTTTTAAAAATGGATTGTGACGAACTATTAAAGTGTGAGGAGCAGGCAGGCTACTCCGTAGACCTCTGCCATAAAGAAAGATTATACTCTCTGGCCGCGTGTGGAAAAACTAAACAGTATTTAGGTGTTGAACTAACTATTGAACAGATTCAGCAACTGTCTACATCAGACGTTGAAAAGTACTACGCTAGGTACGAAGCACAGCTGGGGTCAAAAATGGTTAGATCGGTGGGACAGACAATGATTAGTCTATATGCTAAGTTAGTAAGTAAGATGGCGCCGGTTGATTCAGAAGAAGATTTAAAATATGACTTATCACAAGATCCGGTTTTAAACAAGTCCCTAGAAACTCTTGCATGTGACATGTATTACAGATTTGGGACGATGTTATGCCCATTCATCATGGGATTAATTACTTTTAATCATATTAATTTTGATCATATTAAATTTAATCGCAATAAAAAAAATGAGCGATCAGGAGAAGAAGATTGCGATGCCGCAGGACAGTTCGCAGGAGCAGAATGCGCTACAGAGCATCCCACAGGTGAATGTACCACAAGTGAGTAACGTTACTAAGTCTAAAAGTCCTGGACGTGTTGAGGCTGGTCGCAAACTAGCTGAATGGAACAGACTAAAAAAAGCAAACCAAGCAGCAAAACAAAAATTGTTAAATAGTAATACAACATCGCCGCCACCAACAACACAATTAACAACAACACAATTAACAACAACACAATCAAACGATAAGATGTATCATTATGTATTGGGAGCTGCTGTTGTTGGTGTTGGTGGGTTTTTAGCATACAAATACCTAACGCCATACCTAGCAACAAAGTCACAAACCCCCACAGTAAAAGAAGAAGAACCAGCTTCTGCAAAAAAAGTACAACCTCCTGCCATAGACCCATTTTCTATGGAATAGTTTTTTAAAGAACTAGATAAAGTACAAGTTAAGAACTAGATAAGTACAAGTTAAGTTAGTTATAGAAAGTACTTTTTAAGTTAAGCGCAAGTAAATTACAAGTTAAGTGCAAAAAAAATAAGTTCTAGTTAGGTTCTTAAGTTAAGTTCTTGTTAAGTTCTTAAGTAAGTACTAGTTAGGTTCTTAAGTTAAGTACAAGCCAAGTCAGTCAAGTTAATCTTTTAAAGTTCTCCAATGTCCTATAGCGTATGAAAGCTCGGGATTAACGTAAGTTCGCTTGTTATTGTTAGAGACTAGTGATTTCTTGTTAACTGCAGTTGTGTTTACTTGATGAAGAGTAGAGCGCAGATTAACATTTGTGTGATAAAATACTTTGTTTTCAAAGAGAGCTTGCTTGTAGTTGTCGTGAGTTATATTTTTTTTGACAACTTCTTTACTTATGCCTTTAGCCTTCTTCATTACAGAAGCCTGGCTAGCAACGCTATACATCTTCGACCGCAAACCAACATATTCTTTGATAACTGTCCCATTGAGTTCATCCTTCATCTTTCCAATCACTTTCTTGTTAACAGTTGAATGTAAAGGACTGTCTTTTGGATAGTCGCATGTGTCGTACCATCCATCAACTCCTTTAGCTACTTCTGTTTCTAAATCCTTATAGAAGTCTTCAGTTGGGACGTCTAAAATAAAAGAGTCAGTGTCTGTGTAAAGAACTCTTGCTTCTGGGTACAGTGGTTTAAAGTAGTCGTACAGAAATTCTAACATCAATAACTTCGACAACTCTAATACGGTGAAGCCGATAAACACCGGCTTGTCCAACTTAACATCCTTTTTCTTCATCATGATGCCAACCAGGCTGTCGTTAAATCTTCTTAAGTCTTGATAGTTAGGTTTGGAGACCAGCTTAATTGCTTGGTTTTCTTTTGTAACTAATTTCACATCTTTACGTTTGTGTGGGTTCTCCATGGTTTTGCCAAAACAGCTGTTATTCATCAGTTTAAAGAAGTCTTTTTCTGAAGCGTCAGTGGCTTTAGTCCTAAGATCAGTATTCTTCATGATGTATGGCCTCATAAAGGGCTCTTGGTCGCATATAATTATTCTGTGAACAGCTGCCAGTTTCAACCCGTGTCTTAAGTAAAACTGTAACAGCCGATAATGACAGACATATTTAGTTTTGTTAAAGAGGTTAGGCACGAGTTTAGGCGGTTCTGTGGGACTCATCTTTAATCTTTCTGCGGCTAGGGGGAAATCGTTGTGGAGATCGTGTAATTCTTTAGGATATTCTAAGTCTACTTCCAAGATTAATCCTATTGGATTATCAGGTGTAAGCTGTGATAGCATACTCAACACGGCAGTAACCTCATGAGGCCCATTTATCATTTCAAAGTTTCTTAGTGGCAGTGCCTGGCTCATGGCCCATCCATACAGATTGTTAGCGTCTAAGTACATTAGATAGTTGGACGGTTTAGTCGGGTCATAATCATCTAAATATTTGTTGTTGGCTTTGCAGTAAGGATGTGAGGCCATGCTAATACCTCCCCTTAAGCCGTCTTCAATCATCTGGAGTGTGGGTAGATCAGAAATTAAGTCAATCTGAATGTTTGTAGACTTTAAGAATGCATCCCAAGAAAGGCCAGGCGCAGAGATGTAATGTGATGAGTCTAAGCTGTAATGTTTCATGCATGTAGATCTGTAATTCTGAAAGACGTCTGCCAATAAACACACGTCAGCCATCAAGTAGTGATCATGATAATCGCCCATTGTTTGACAGTGTAATTCTGTCCAGGCCTTTTGAGCGTATTCATAGTCAGCATCAGTTATGTCTTTGCCTCTAAGACTAGAAAAGAAAGCGCCTTTAGGAGGAAGCGAGTCTTCGTCAAACCTGTCCCACGAGTTCATGTATTCATATGGATAGACGCCTTTACGCACTAAAGATGGGTCAAAATATTGTTTAGTGATTGGAAAGTCTTGTAGAGATCCTGCTAACTTATCTAAACTCCCCATCAGATGTTGGGCAGAGTCATAAAAGGATAAACAGTCAAGAGTAAAAGTCATGTACTTTTCTGAAGACTGTGCAATGCAGGTAACCCTCTTATATTCAGAAGTCACTGCTTGCATGATAAAATGAGAATCGTAGCCTCGTAAGTTATGAAAGAAGATAGGCAGTTTCCATTTTTGGGGGTCAACCTTAAGTTGAAGATTACAGCTGTTGTGCGCGGTCCCTCTGAATTTGCCAGTAATATGATCGTGGTCTCTTACTGTCGCGTCTTTACTGTTAGGTGTTAGCTCTAAGCCGCAAATCCAGCAGTGAGTGGCTGAGTTATAGCGTTCTTGGTCTTCAGGAGTCATAATAATGTCTGAAAGATTTAGTTGGTTGGAGTAGTAATTGCGAAGTTGTTTCATCTGCTCTAAAAATCTACTAGCTGCGTTGGGACCTCTGTAAATCTCAGGTGTTGTGTGTGCCCCATCTGACCTAACAACAATAAACGCATAAGAACAGATCTGATGGTGGGTTAATAAGGTTGTTTTTTGTTCTTGTTCTTGTTGGGGGCCGTAGTACTGTGGCAAGATTGATTCAAAGTCAGCATAAACCACATATGGGCTCATCTGCATTTTGTGTACATTCTTAAAACTAACTTTAGACCCGGGTTTAGGTGTGAGGAGTTTGGTTTCACAGTCTACAAAACTTTTACAATGTTTCTTATGACTGGCAGCTGCTTCTATAGTAGGAATTCTGACCAAACACCTTCTACAAATCTCTTGTTTAGATTTATGCTTTGATGTATATTCTAACAGTCTGCTCATTGTTCTAATTAATACATAATGGCTCTTTGTACTATCCGCAAACAGTATCAAGTCTACATGATTCTTAAGTGAATCGCCTAAAGTAGGAGCATTGGGAGAAATCCTTAGAGGCACTAGATTATCTACTGCAGACCATGTGTATACGTTTACGGTGATTGGGTTGTTTTGCTCTTCAAACTGAGATATGCTTTCTATACTCACTGGAAAGTTTGTTATCAAAGTTCAGCTCGTTAAGATGAGCCATATAATTAGATACTCTGTTTGCATGATTTTTAACAGGATGTAGATGCGCTAAAACGCACCACATAAAACACATGTTGTCAGAATTATGTATGTTTAAGACTGCTCGTTTTAACTCTAACTCTTTTGGGAGAGGAAGGTAAGAATTGCCAACTATAGGATAG
Organism: Conus canariensis; assembly: GCA_033310375.1. Taxonomy (NCBI): domain Eukaryota; kingdom Metazoa; phylum Mollusca; class Gastropoda; order Neogastropoda; family Conidae; genus Conus; species Conus canariensis. The sequence goes on along the minus strand of CM065716.1, from coordinate 81,637,102 downwards.
AACTTTGTTTGTTTCAATATAATTTGAAGGACTTTCCCTTCAGACCAGCCAGAACCCCTTAACTTAGCCTCCTCACTTGCATGATTAAACTGTGTAAGCATGTAATCAGCCCAGTTAGAATTAAAGTCGTGATAGCTAATAACTTCTTTCTGTCTTGTTGAAACCCAGACTGGCATGATACTATCATCAGGCGTTATATAATCAATCAGAATAGTTAACAGAACTTTACTGGCGGCTCCATCTGAAGAAACTCTGGGATTTTAGAGATAGCATGTGCTACGCTTTCATGAACATTTGAGGGGTTAATGATACTCATGTCTACTTCACTAAACATATTGCTTAATTGTTTGTCACTACTAAATATTTCTTCCATCGTATATAGTTTTCCATCCTCGAATTTACTTGTGGTCGTCATTTTTAAAGCCACAATATTTACGTAAATTACAAAAATAAATGTAAATAAAAGTAAGTAAAACGCGCTTTTATTCTTCACCCAAGCGTTGCAACACTTCAAGACACGTTAACCTTACAATAACACCTACCAATATTTTAGCTTTTTCTGAATCACTACAGTCAATGTTCATCACTTTAATTGCTTCGTCAAATAGTTCACTATGATCTTTTATTATATTGTTTACATCATTCACAAACCCAAATTCACTAAAATCGATGTTTAATACTTTCATTGTTTCGTCAAATAGTTCATTACAATTCTTTAAATCAGATTCACTGAGTTCGACAGCCATTTTTAAATGTAAATAAATAAAAAAAATAATTGTAAATGTAAATTCAGCTATTGTTTATTATTCATAGTCTTTTCTAATCGTAAAACCCGATCTTCATTAAAACGAATAGCTACTCCTTCAGAGTCAGTAGAAACAGTCAGATTAGCATCCTCAGGAGCTATATCATCAACTAAAATAGCAAACAACTTTATAGCCGGTTGGGGCCAAGAATCTGGTATTTTACTGATTGCCTGCTTCACACTTTCTCGAATATTTATGCGTTCAAAAAAGATCAGTAATTAATTCTTCAAACCTGCTCTTTAACTGATCTTTATCAACCTCCCAATCCAACTCGTAAAGTATATTAATAAGCTCTGTAGCTAGTTCAGCCTTCATTTTTTAAACCAAAATAAAAACAACAATTAAAAAATAATTAACTAGCCGTTCCTCTTGTTTTGCGCAAGAATCAGAAGAGAAATCAATAACAGGTAGCTGATTGAGTGCTACCGCTGCACGCTTGTGCTTGGACCGCCCACGGTTGTTTTGACGTGACTCATATGTGGCGTGATCGTCCCACAATCGCGCCAGAAAAATCTATTGCCGCAATGCGCAATTCAGTCGTGCATGTGCCGCCGCAGAGGTAGATTTCATCATTTTCTCACTGACTGTCGTGAGAGAAGGCTGTGTTTGACTGTGCTCCTACTGTGTTTGGCTGTGTTGTTATTTTAACAAGGCCTTAGTACATCTACCAGTATGGAGAGGAGTAGTGTGTAGCCAGCACTATCTCCATATAAATGCTCCAAATATACAATGACGGATGTACTACTACTGACGATTAGAGCCGCCATAAAAGCTCGGCTACAGCAGTAACTGCTGTAACTCTGCCAAAGCCAGTTGTAAGCCTGGTTGAAAAAAGAGGAACACAGCAGCGGTCTAGACTGAGCGTTTTCACAGGAACGTTTGACCTAATTTACAGGGCTGGCAATTAGGTCAAACGTTCCTGTGAAAACGCTCGGGGCCTACAAGCAGTGCAGTAAACTAGGTCAAACGTTCTTGTAAGAACGCTCAGGCAAAGCAGTGCAGTAAACTAGGTCAAACGTTCTTGTAAGAACGCTCTGTCTAGCTGATTAAAGGTTTTACTTAGCTGAGGGAGAGAATGTAAATATGCGGGGCTCTAAATCACCCTATCTTATCTTGCACGTAAGCCCCCATTTTAATGTACCGATTACGTCGATTTTTGGAGGTTTTTGCTTGTTAATTTTGTTTAGAAAACAGGTGTTAATTTTGGCCAAAAATGACATGAGAAGGACGTGATTTGTATGTAAAAAGGGGGGTTTTCGTGCAAAATAAGATGGGTGGCTTAGAGCCCGCATATTTACATTCTCTACCCCCGACCCTAAACATTTCCATTTCTAATTTAGTGTGCAAAACCTTACTATTTTAAACAGAACTTTCTCTTACTTAATAGTGAATCATATTTTGTTACACAGATTTGGATGGACCGAATCCTGAGGCTGAACAGGCTGATGTGTCTACATCATCGACATCAGATGTCGGCCTTTTACTAACATCGCCCAACACCAGCTGTGCACCCACTGCAGAAGCCAGTACTCAGTGGATTGTCCCTAGTCTTGAATGCCACAATTACTGCACTCCATTTCTGAAGCAACACAAGCAGGAAATGCAGGCCCAGGAGAAAGCTGAACATTCTGTGAAAAGGAATGCTTTGAAGAATCAGCGCCAGATCAGTGAAGACAAAACTGAAGACCTGGGGGTGGTAGCTTCTCTGCTGAAAACTGACAGTGATGCAAAATTATACACTGGACTGACACTTGCCACTTTTACAATGCTAGCGAGTTACCTCCTGAAGCACGCAGATGGCAAGTTTCGAATGAGTGTGAAAGACAAGATTTTCATGACTCTCATGAAGCTTAGATTGAACTTGCTGTACGCTGACCTGGCAAGGCGCTCTTCAGTGTCTGAGAGCCTGGTTAGCAAAACAGTGACATATTGGATCGACACTATGGCAGTCTGTCATGTGATGTAGCGTCACATGGCGACATGTAACGTTCCGTCGCGTACGCCCTTATTTGTTATAAAGCATTTCCCTAGGTAGGGAAGAGGAAAGGTAAAAGAAAAGATAGTTTGTATAGCCTGACCAGTGTGATCGGTGTCGCTGGGGGCTATAGACGTAGGGCGATTATTGGTTGAACGGACGGACGTTGTCCATTGGTTAAATAACCAAGGGCTGGTAATGCGTAGAGTTAGACAAGTACTCACTGAATGTGTACTCAAAAAGAGCGCAGGAGGGAAAAAATAAGGAATAGGAAGGAGATGGCTTGGGGACACTGACTGGACAGATTGTTTGAAGAATGAGTTCCACCTGCAATTTACCATTACCAGGTGAGGTATGGACAGATGGGGAGAGAAAAAAAAAGAGATTTAAGAAAAGGGAAAAAGGGAAAAGAATTTATCATTATTCAGATTTTGAAATAGATTACTTACACGGACTTCATTCGTGTTTCAGCCCTTCCCAGTGCTGTGGCAGCACCAGTCAGGCGACTGAGGCAGTCGCACAAATATTTGGGCTACAGTGCTGCGGCAGCACCTAATTGTCTCCAGGGTTGGAGAATCGAGCTGTAGTAGACAAACGACTGCACCAGTCGTGAGAAAACAAAGCATTTGTCATGTTGACCCATAATGATTTTTAATTGTCCCCCTGATGAACTCAGATGATACTACTATATTTTAAGCCATCTTTTGATTCTTTTTTTTGAAAATGTATATAATGTTTCTCCAGTGAGGAGGAGAAGCCGCTGAAAGAAGTATCTGTGAGATAGTATGTAAAATGAGATGAAATTTGGTCCCAGCTAGTGGATCTGTGGAATGTTTGTACCTCCACTGGTGTGGATGAACAGAAGTTGTAAATTGGAAAACAAACCTGTTGTCATTGTTTGAAAAGCTGATTATTGTTTAGTAAATTATTCCCCGGAGAGGAGGGGGAGAAGAAGAGTATTGTAGTGCGCCTTCTGGTTGTTTAGAGAGACTGCGTGTGCACGGAGTAAATGCTGAGCTGAGTGTGTGCATGCACTTGTGCACAGTGTGACAGTGGTGACCCCGACTAGGACATAGGACAAGGTTTTTTTTATACCCCCTCCAAGGAAAAAAAAGATTTCTATTTGTGCCCTTTGTACCCCCTCCAAAGAAAAGAATTAAGATTCCCCCTCTAGAAAAAAATTAAGATTTCACTGAGCAAAAACAAAAGGTTTGTATTATTGATTGATTACTGTTTGCAGTTTTTATTTTTCATTTGTTTCTGTATGTGTGTTTTTGAGTGTTTGAGATTTCTTTTGGTGGCTCTACTCTGTTAGGGCTGGGTTTTTTTTGGGTAGGATTTCTTTTTGACCCTTTCCCCCCTCAGGACCGATAGCCTCAACCTCCTCTTGCTCGTACCTGGCAGCAAGGGGGCAGGGCGTTGAGGAGTCATTGTCCTTCCCCTAGATAAGATTTTGTTTTGTCCCCTTCCCCAGGACTGATAGCCCCAACCTCTTCCTGCTCTGATCTAGCGGGGGGGGGGGGGGGGGGGGGGGGGGGGGGGGGGGGGGAGGGGGGGAGCATGGCGTTGGGGAGTCAATTGTCCCTCCCTCTCTCATTACTATCTAATTCTTTATCTTTCCTCTCGTTTCATTTGGATTTTTCCCCTTACCCCACTGAGTGTGGGATCGACTTCACCTCCGTCACTCAACTAGTGTAGGTGGTGGAGTGGATTACCGCTCAGCCTGAATAAACATTTGTTTTCTTGATTATCTTTTGGGTTGTTTTTGTGTGTGTGTGTTTTTCTGATTAGATTAATTGTTTATTGCATTGAGTTTTAGTATATTGTGTGTATTGTTTGAATACTTCCCCGTCTCCAGCTTTACGGGAGACAGTTGCAATTAGCGTGCTGTCTGAGGGCCTCTTTCGCTTTTTCTGATTTCCTCTTTCTATACCGGACCTGTCTATTCTTTCATTTCCTTCTCACCCCTTTTAAAAAAAATCTCCAAACCTTCTCTTCAATAGGCACCGATCTAGTTTCTTTTCATCATTGTCATCTTTTAGGTAGGATTTCCGTTAATGTACGTTTTCTCCCCCTCTTTTTAATTGTTCGTTGATTCATTTGTTTTGTAACTTTGTATTCACTTATTGTTTAAGGCGATTCATTTGTTTTGTGATTCATTTATTTTGTTGTACCAAGAAACTAAGTAAGAAAGTAACAAGTACAATAAGAACAGTTAAGAACATAAACATTACAAAGAATTTATTTCCGGGAAAAAACTTTGTTTTCTCTGTTTTCTTTTCATTCGGAAAAAAAGAGTTATTAGTATTGCACTTTATTTTCTTAGCTGTCTTTTTCCCTTTCGGAAAGAATATTGGTGAACATCTCTTTTGGAAAGATCGCATTGTCAATTCTTATTAGTGCTTCTCTTTTGTAAGCCTTTATTATTTTCTTGTTTATACCGGCATTTACATTCTTTATTTGTACATACTGTAACAAAGTTTTGTTGTTTTTTTTAAACGTATATACCATCACATATCGCCTTATTTTAATCATATTTAGTCATTGTTTCTTGTTTGTTTGTGGTAACTGTTCATGATGGAAAATTTTGATGAATATGTACGACAGGCTGAGCGTTTAGGCTTTGAAGGTGATAAATTAGAAAACTGTGTCCAACAATGTATGGACAGGGCAGACACACACGAGAGAGAGAGAGAGAGAGAGAGAGAGAGAGAGAGAGAGAGAGAAGAGAGGAGGAAAACCAGAGACAACTAGAAGAAAAAGATAAAGAACGACAAGAAAATCTAAAAAGATTAGAGTTTGAAGAGAAAAAACTACAGAAAGAGATGGAAGAAAATAAAAAAAAATTAGAGTTTGAAGAAAAAAAACTACAGACAGAGAGAGAGGAGTTTCAGAGAAAACTAGAGCTAGAGGATAAAGATAAGGAACGGCAATTTAAACTGAGACAACTTGAATTAGAGACTGATGCGGAAATTAAAAAAATTACAGGCATCGAGAGAACCTCCATCACCTCCACCGGTTGGTTCCGCGAGTACATTTCATCCGAAGTCAACATATATTCCGAAGTTGCCGCCGTTCGAAGAAAAAAACCGACGATATTGACAGTTTTCTTTTTCGGTTCGAGAACCACGCTACTTCTTGTGGTTGGCCGAAGGAGAAATGGACGTTGTTTATCGCGTCACTGTTTTAAGGGAAGCGCTTTGGCGCTATACCACACACTTGCGGCAAAGGAAGAGTTGACTTGGGATCAATTAAAAGAAGAACTCTTAAAGAAGTTTCAATGCTCAGCTGACCGTTTTCGTGAGCGTTTCCGATCTATTCGTCCTGACAAGGGAGAATCATTTCCGTCTTTTTTGATAAGAATGAGTCATTGTTTAGACAGATGGATAGAGCTAACAAAGACGAATAAAACTTTCGAATCATTGCGAGATTTGCTACTTCGAGAACAAATTTTTCAAAGCGTCAGCAAAGATTTGGCCACTTTTCTTAGGGAAAGACAGTTCGATAACGTTGTCGAAATGTGTCAGATGGCAGATCAGTACAGTCTTGCTCATCCGGATAAAGGTGTTGCCCGCAAGGAAAATTCGTCCCTTTTCGAGTCTCACGCGGCATTTCAGATGCATTCTGGACAAGGAAACTTTAGAAGAGGAAATCGCGCTTCATTCCAAGGTCCGCACTTTTACACGTCTTTTGGCAACAGACAACGACCTTTTCGTGGTCATGGCCATGTCGGTTCTGGCGATTTCCGTCAGTACCAATACTCACCACCGGAAAGACCTTTTCCTTTCCGAGGGCGTGGTGAACAACAACCGTGAAGACCCTTTGGTCCAGTGCGTGGGCAAGGTCGAGGTTCACAAACCAGTAACCAGTTGTCCGCTGACCAAACCATGCGTTGCCATTTTTGTGAGGGCAAATTCCATTTGAAACGGGATTGTCCTTTCAAAGGAAATGGAGCAACGACTGGATTTGTTTCCACTACATGTGAAAAAGGTCTTGTTTTGGCGCCAGATCAGTCCATTGATGGTCTTCTTTTGGAGGATTGTGCCATTAATGGTTTACAAGGTTCTGTTTTGCAAGATACAGGTTGCACCACAGCTCGTGTAAGGAAATGTTTTGTTCTACCAGACCAATATCTTGACAGTGTTCAGAGATGCAGATCGTTTGGTGGAAAAATTGACTTTTCCACTTGCAAAAATTTCCGTTGATACACCATACTACACCGGGTCGCTTACCACCTGTGTTATTGAGAATCCAGTGTGCAATTTGATTTTGAGAAATCTACTAGTGTTGCGACAGTACATGGTGGTGCCGGAGGATCTTTCGTTCCTTGTCTCATCAGTACAAGGTCAAAAGTCGTAGAGCAGGGAAAACCAACAAAACCGCTCAAGGTTTCAAAACTAGATGAACTAAAAGTTACGCCAGATGATTTAAAGACTATGCAGAGAAGCGACGAGACATTGGCGACTGTACTGTCTACGGCAAAGCAGAGTGTCTCTGACAAACCTACGGACAAGTCGACGTACATACTAGACTCTGACATCCTCTACAGGCATGTACCTGGACAAGACAACAAACAGATTGTGGTTCCCAAAGTGAAAATGGCAAATGCTGAAAAGGTATTCCATGTAAACATGCTAAAAAAGTATGTTGAACGTACAAATGTTGCCATTAACGAGTCGATTGAATGGATATGTCCAGTGTCTGAGACAGATGTGGCTATTACAGAAATCATTGATTCTGATTTTGTACCTGATGTCACTTACAGAGACAGAGCAAAAACTGTACAAACAACAAATGTGGGATTGTTAACATCCACCACCAGTATAGATGATACTGTACCTCTGCCCACTCTTTCTGTCAAGGGAGAAACTTATCATGATGTCGTGTGTGATTATTTGTCTTTGATTTAGAAAGAACAATTGGAAGGTATTTTGAAGGACTTTCAGGATGTTCTGACTGATACCCCAGGGACAGTGACAGCAACTGAACCCCATACTATTCACTTCAGTACGGAAAACCCAGTCCGAGTCGAACCATACCCTCTCCCATTTGCGAAAAAACAGGTTGTCGAAAGACAGACTCAAGTTATGCTTGGGTTGAAAGTTATGGAACCGTCCTCGTCACCATATAGCTCACCAGTTGTTTTGGTGGACAAACCTGATGGCTTGGTGCGGTTTTGCATCGATTACAGGAAGTTAAACAAAATCACTGTGTTTGATGCAGAACCTGTCCCAGACATTGAGGAACTTCTTTGTAAACTGTCAGAAGGAAAATATTTTGTCAAAATGATTTGACTAAAGGATATTGGCAAATCCCGATGGCTGAAGCAGACAAGGAGAAAAACAGCTTTTCAGACACCTTTTGGTCTGTTTCAATGGACGAAAATGGCATTTGGTTTACAAAACGCCCCAGCTTCTTTTGCCAGAATGATGCGCGCACTAAAACTTCATGAGTGTGGAACAGTTAAGTTTTTTTTGATGACATTTTGCTTGCTGCAAAGTCATGGAATGAACTTCTGGAAAACTTGAGAGCTGTTTTTTGTCAACTCCGGAATTTTGGTCTGACGGCTAGACCGTCCAAAATTCGTGCTGGATTCAAGACTCTTGAGTTTTTGGTCATGTCATTTCTGTTGGGAAAATGACACCAGAGGAAAAGAAAGTAGGAAAGATCTTGGCCTTGAAAAGACCCACTACAAAGAAACAGATCAGATCACTCATTGGATTGTTGTCCTATTACAGAAGATATGTACCGCACTTTGCGTCCTTGACAGCCCCCTTGAGTGACTTAACAATAGGAACAAAAAAACAAAAGTATTGTCTGGTCAGATGAGTGCCAGAAAGCTCTGGAATGTGTTCAAAACACCCTCAATTCATTCCCTGTGCCACTTTTGCCCTCTCTTTCAGAGGATTTTGTTTTGAGAACTGACGCCAGCTCCAAAGGCATGGGAGCTGTACTGTTGCAGGAAAAGAATGGATTGCTACACCCTGTCCAATATGCAAGTAAAAAGTTCTCTAACACACAAGTCAAATACTCAACAATTGAGAGGGAGTGTCTTGCCATTGTTTGGGCTTGTGAGAAATTTGCCAGACTCCTGACTGGAAGACAGTTTCGGTTACAAACCGATCACAGGCTATTGACATTTTTGCAGTCGTCTAAGACCAAAAACAGCAGGCTGTTAAGATGGGCTTTATCATTGCAGGAGTTCAAGTTTGACATTGAGCCATTACCCGGTACTCAGAATATCATGGCAGATTTTCTGTCTCGTGCGTGAGTGCACAGTATGCTTTGTGCAGCTGTAACTGCTGTTTGTTTTCATTGTGAATGAACTTTATTATTCTGCTGTTTGTTTTCATTGTGGAAAGACTTTATTCACATTTTGGCAGGGTTATGTCTGCTATTGTCAATCTGAATTGATAAGTAGTTGTAACTGATCTTTCTCCAAAAGTGCATATGTATTGATATTGGTGGCTCATTGTAGGATGCTATTTTGTGAATGTGTGCAGAATACTTCATTTGATGTCTTACAAGTGTTGTTTTTTTTTCACGTCGGTCCATTGTGAAGAATGAAAAAAAAGTGTTTAACTTTCGAGTGGACTACTATATTGTATATTTTTGCTTGAACAAAGACTTTTCACTTGCCAAATTTTTCTCATCAAGTGAGTCATGAGGAAATTCTCATTTTGTGAGGATGTTGGGAAAAAAGGCAAGAAAAACTATGTTTACATTTTGGTATATATAAACATGATTGGCATTTGGAATAATCAGTATCATTATATGTTCTTCGTTTATGTGTGACTTGTGATTTGTGATGATGGAGTATGAATTTGTTTTTAAAAATCTAAACAAAACTGATTGTACATTTTTTTTTTTAAATAAGATTTTGGAATGTGATTTTGGATCTTTATGATGTTCATAAAGGTTAGTTCTATGCATTGATGGAAATTCTTGTAAGAGGGAAAATTGATGATTGATGGTTGAAGATGTATATTAACTAGATATGTATGCGTATTTAACAAATATTTTCTTGGCGAAAGGTTTTTCTTTTTTCACCCCAGGATGGGGGATGTCATGTGATGTAGCCTCACATGGCGACATGTAACGTTCCGTCGCGTACGCCCTTATTTGTTATAAAGCATTTCCCTAGGTAGTGAAGAGGAAAGGTAAAAGAAAAGATAGTTTGTATAGCCTGACCAGTGTGATCGGTGTCGCTGGGGGCTATAGACGTAGGGCGATTATTGGTTGAATGGACGGACGTTGTCCATTGGTTAAATAACCAAGGGCTGGTAACGCGTAGAGTTTGACGAGTACTCACTGAATGTGTACTCAAAAAGAGCGCAGGAGGGAAAAAAATAAGGAATAGGAAGGAGATGGCTTGGGGACACTGACTGGACAGGCTGTTTGAAGAACGAGTTCCACCTGCAATTTACCATTACCAGGTGAGGTATAGACATGGGAGAGAAAAAAAGAGAGTTAAGAAAAGGGAAAAGAATTTATCATTATTCAGATTTTGAAATAGATTACTTACACGGACTTCATTCGTGTTTCAACCCTTCCCAGTGCTGTGGCAGCACCAGTCAGGCGACTGAGGCAGTCGCACAAATATTTGGGCTACAGTGCTGCGGTAGCACCTAATTGTCTCCAGGGTTGGAGAATCGAGCTGTAGTAGACAACGACTGCACCAGTCGTGAGAAAACAAAGCATTTGTCATGTTGACCCATAATGATTTTTAATTGTCCCCCTGATGAACTCAGATGATACTACTATATTTTAAGCCATCTTTTGATTCTTTTTTTTTGAAAATGTATATAATGTTTCTCCAGTGAGGAGGAGAAGCCGCTGAAAGAAGTATCTGTGAGATAGTATGTAAAATGATGAAATTTGGTCCCAGCTAGTGGATCTGTGGAATGTTTGTACCTCCACTGGTGTGGATGAACAGAAGTTGTAAATTGGAAAACAAACCTGTTGTCATTGTTTGAAAAGCTGATTATTGTTTAGCAAATTATTCCCCGGAGAGGAGGGGGAGAAGAAGAGTATTGTAGTGCGCCTTGTGCTTGTTTGGAGAGACTGCGTGTGCACAGAGTAAATGCTGAGCTGAGTGTGTGCATGCACTTGTGCACAGTATGACACAGTCCACCTCTCTAAGCTTATAGTGTGGCTGCCACGGGCAGTTATTAGGGCAACGACACCAAAGAGCTTCAAGCATTTTCCTCACACTACAGGTATCCTTGATTGTGCAGAAACAATCATGCAGAAGGCCAGTAACCTGAAATAATAATAATAATAATATAAATAATGTATAATACTTATATAGCGCATTTCTTGTTACACAACTCAATGCGCTTACATCCACCATTTGCACTTATTCATCAACACTCGTTTACACAACGGGCTGCCTACCTGGGTAGTGCCGACTGAAGAGCTGCCAGCTGGCGCTTCATTCAGTCGTTTCCCGTGTCATCCAGTCAATATCGTTCACTCAGTTTCTTTACTTCCTTCATTCTTTTTTTTTTTTTTCATTTCTTACGCAGGGTGCATGCTGTGTGTAACGTGTCATCCATACCAACGGCCAAACTGGCCTACTCTTCCGAAAGTTGGTGATGGGATTTTACGTGTGTGCAAGATATTATGCGTGCGTTCACACACGGAACCTCGGTTTATAGTCTCATTCGAAGGACTGTATGGGAAATGGAGTCAGAACTAATGTTAACTCCGAGGGAAAAAATCCCCCTGTACCGAAACGCCCCGGCAGAGATTCGAACCCGCAACCCCGTGATCACCAAGATTACGAGTCAGGCGCTCTACCAACTGAGCTACTCCGGCTCCCGTGAAGAAATCCCGTGGAGAGTCTTATAGCAACTACAAATCACATAATACTGTCAAGTACTGTGTTGCGATAGCACCTTGTGGATTCATAATGCATGTATCTAGGGCTTATGGTGGACGTGCAAGTGATAAGTTCATCGTTAACAATTGTAAAGTACTGGATAGAATCATCCCTGGTGATGAGGTGATGGCAGACAGAGGTTTCACAATTAAGGATGAACTATTTAAGAAAAGAGCCAAGCTAAACATTCCGGCTTTCTCTCATGGAAAGCAGCTATCATCCCATGAAGTAACAAAAACGCGACGGATAGCACATGTTCGCATTCATGTAGAACGTGCTATTAGGAGATTGAAAGTGTACAAAATTTTAAAAGACACTGTGCCTGTCTCCATGACCAAGAAAGTTGACAAAATTTTGCGCATTTGTTCAGGTTTGGTTAACCTAGGCAGTGATCTGATCAGAGACAAAGTTGCAATAGATGACTGAGAATAATAATAACAGCATATAAAACTGCAAGACGAGCTTGGTTTTGCCGTCTCACAGCATTTAACTGCAGACACTTGGCGTGATGCACTTCCCACGTAGAAGCATCCCTATTTTCACAAAAGTCTTAGTAACATCAGTTTTTCACATTCATTCGAAATTTGTTATCTTTATGCTTAAGGAGGCAACTCTTTAAAAAAAAAATGCTTTAACACAGAACTGATGTGTTTTGTGTAAATACTAACTGTATCTGTATATAACAAGTGCTTGTATTTTTTTTCCAATGCATCAACAGTAGTACTGAACTAAGAAAGAGAAAAGTGTTTAGTGTGAATATGTTGACCTTTTTGTAGCAAGATTTGTTTAGTGCTTCAACACTGAACTGACAGAGGTGTTTTGAGCAGATATCTTTGCTCTTTCCATGTGTTACTAGAGCTGAGGTTTCAGAAAAAAAAACCATTAACACTGAATGAAGAAAGAGGGAAGTATTTTGTGTAAATTAATAAATTATGACATTTTTTCTTAACATATTCTTTTACATTAAACTGAGAAGTTGGGGAGGGGGTCAGGGAAAGGTATGAATGTTGCTGTGATTTAATAAAAGAAAATGCGACGTTGCATCATTTTTAGCTGCATTAGTCATCATTGCAGCTGACACAAGACTAGGAAGCTTTTACATTTTGCATTCTGATAGGTACTAAGAATATGTCAGACACGTTCAGACTGTTCATTGGGTCAAATGTTGCGTGCCAACAGATAATTAGGATGTATATCTAGACTAAGGTCACTGGAACTAAAATGCTGCTTCTTGGCTGGTGTTCTTGTGTCTTGACACTCTAGTTATTTTTTTGTATGCATTTAATTGACACTGAAATGAGAAAGAGGGAGGTCTGCTAAAGGCAAATGATTCTTTGTCAAGGTACAACTGTATTCATTTCCATGCAAATTGAAGTCCCCCCCCCGTGGGGATACCGGGGGTCTTTTGTACAAATAGTTCCCCCTCCTGGATATTCCGAGGTAGTAATATCCTCTTTTCCTTTCACTCTCAGTGACTCTGTCTCCTTCTCTTGCTGTACTGTTGTCTGCTGTCCTTCTGCCTTCCGGCTCCTTTTCCTATCTTTTTCCAAACCCTCTATCCACAAATTTCTGACCTGCAGTTTATGACAAACTGTTTATGCTATTTTGCTCTGGCGATTAGGTAATGAGATTTAAGTACTCTGATAAACATTTGTAGTTTAGTTAGCAGTGTTATATGTCTATATGACCATTTTTATGTATCTTTGACGTAACTTGTATTGCTACTTTGTGGAGTTGGTGATGTGTTCATTTGGTCTTTGAGACTTGGTGGTGGTTTGTACGCGGTGATAGTCTTGACATGGTCCCAAGTGGTCGACGGGACTATAAACAAAATAGTCTTGATATGGCCCCAAGTGCTCGACGGGACTATAAACAAAATAAATAAATAAGTTAAAGTTCACCTTTAGTATTGTGTTAAACATCATCTCAGTTGCTTCCAAGTTAATTACAACAAACTTTTCAGTGGCAACATTGACAAAGGTGTACTTTCCTTGAAATGAATCAGTCTGTGTGAGTGTGTGTGTGTGTGTATCGATGGCTTAAATTATTCAAAACGGGCTATCTCTAGATAGTCAATTGACCTTTTATTGAACTTTATTCGAAAGACTGATAATTTGTACCCTAAAAGGGATGCAGGAGTAAAAACACACACATTACCCACAGACTCTTGATTTTGTGCAAAATTTTCCACAATGTCAAAGGTCAATCTGTTTATCGATATTCCATTTTGACTTCAAGCCATCAATGTATGCATGTGTGTGTGTATGTGTGTGTGTGTGGTGTGTGTGTGTGTGTGTGTGTTTTTTTTTCCTGTGTGCACGTGTGTGTCAAAGATAGGAGACTTGGATTGAGTTTGAAAGAGAGCAATGTCTGCATGTTTCGTGCATGTACATTTTTTTAACATAAGGCTATACTTTTTTGTTCTCAGATTAATCATGTGTTAATGTAATATACCAGAAAGGGAAGAGCAATATATGAAGTAAGTTTGAAATTTTGGGGGTGCACCTTATGATGAGGTGCACTTTATAGTCCAGAAATCATGGAACATACTTTAAAATTTAAGGAAAGAAAACACAAGACCCAAACTGCACACTTTCACACACTACGACAAAGATTCAGATTTTGTTCATACTCTACATTTATTCCTTTGACTCCTTTTAGGGGCATTGAGGACTCGACCATTAAAGCAAATACAAATTGAACAACTGATACGCTTAAAAACATACACACACTTCTAACTGGAAAGAATTGGAATTGTTCAGAAATAATTCAGAACAGATTGCTCGTTGAATAATGGAGTTATCATTCAGTTTTTTGCGATGTGGTCGGAAGTGTTGGGTGCAAATTCATAGCACGTGCAAATATGCAGCCGCATACTGATCATGACAAACTAAATTTATCCCTAACTCTAAACATAATCTTAACATTATCCAAATTTACAAAAAATAAAACTAACTCGATAACTCAAAAATGAGACAAATGACATTTGAAATTAAAGGCCATCACAACATTTCAGAAATCAAATCTGAAACAAACATTCGCACAAGCTTCTATTTTTCAAAATACCTGTATTCTATTGGTAAACATTACACGAATCAGTTCCCACTGTACTTCACAGTCATACACATTATACTTGCAAATTCAGGCACACTAACCACATTATATACTAAAGTCAGCTACAAGTTAACAGAAACCTAGACATCAATGTCCACACTACTTGCAAACCTGGCATATTAGAAATAATTTCTATTCATTTGCATACCCAAAATATCAAGTCTGTGTCCAAAATCAGCCGCACAAAACAGATAATGGTTAGTGCCCATTTTGGTTCTGTATTGCCTTAATATTATCTGTCTTAAAGATGGAGGACTCTCGGTTTTGGAAGAAAATGAAAGTTTCTTTCAAAAAAAAGTTGTTTCCAGTTTCTTGACTGACCCTAGTCTTAAGCTGCTGACTCTATATACTGTTTTTGGACAAGTGGGTAAATTTCTTTTAATCAACAAAATGAATGCATGTTCCTCAATACGCGTAAGGGTTCAGTGGTTTAGTGGTAGCGCACCCGCCTAGAAAGCGAAAGGTCCTGGTTCGATTCCCGTCCTAGCCTAGGCTTTCCCCCCAACCCATACACCACTGGCAGTGGTCTGGGTAATAGTCTTTCGGATGAGAGGAAAAACCGAGGTCCCGTGTACAGCATGCATTTAGCGCACGTGAAAGAACCCACGGCAACAAGAAAATTTGTCCCCGGCAAAATTTTCTAGAAAACGGCACTCATAGGGAAACAAATAATACACAGGAAAAAGAAAATATATATGGGTAGGCGCTGCTCTTGTGGCGATGCGCTCTCCCCAGGGAGAGCAGCCCGAATTTCACGCAGGGAAATCTGCTGTGACTGAAAGTTGTACAAGTGTGTCACAGTCGTCAATGGCGTACATATTACCACATTTGACACAAAATTCACCATACAGTGCAACATTTTGAAGTTCATTAAAAAATAAAGAAAAGAAGCCGACCTATCTGGCCTATTTTAAAAAAATGAAAAAGACCTATTGTACACAAAAAGACTTGGAAAATATTCTGGATAACTTGTTAATCAACACAAACTGAGGACACCATGAAAGCAGGACTGGCAAAGTTGAGAATTAGAGACTTTCTTTTCATTTTTTGATTATTGATGGAAATGAGGCGAATGATAACGATGATAATACTGTGAAATTTCTTTTTGGTCTGAAATTACATGATAGGGCTGAATTATATGCTTCCTTTAAAAAGTATCATGACGTTAACCAGGCATTATGCTGGCGTTAACCAGGTCAGAGAACTACAGACATCTTTGTTTAGTCAGAGAACTACAGACACCTGTGTTTGGTCACTTTTTTCTGGTCTGTTTCCTGTTTTAACAGTTTGTTTTTTTTTAAATAGGGTCAGTTGGTACTCTTTCTTTTTTCTTCATTTTTGTGATAAATGATACACTGGGTGGTGAATTTTTGCGTCACATCTGGTACCCCTTATGTCATTGACGGCCGTGATGCTACACTGCATAAAGATTTTTTTCCCTCCCCATTTGTGTAAAAAAAAAAATAGCGTAGGGTCGGGGGTCAAAAAGTAGTGTGTCAGGAAACCGGAAACAAACTTGTTTTTGTTTGCCTTATTATCAGAAGAAAAAATGTCCCAAATGTTCTGGCAATTTTCTGTTTAATTACCTATAGTACTGTAGATCTCATCACAGTGATCAACATCCATCAGTCATTGATCATTCCTATATTCCCCCACTGGCATTATCATACTTGCCAATACACTATCCTACTCCTTTTACAAAAATGACCATCATCCTACACCACTGTGGATCATACCTACACCCTGACCATCATCCACCCATCTTTGAACGCCTCCCCCATTCCCCCTCCGGCATTTTACACCAATGCCACAAAGTTATCCCACTTATACAACAATTATCATCATCCTACAGTACTGCTTATCTCAAATGATCCATGATCATCACCCATCAGTCATCTACCCCTACCCCCCTCCACCCTCTTTCTCAACCTGCAATATACTAATGCCACCTTATTATTCCACTTACCACAATGACCATCATCCTACAATACTATTGATCTCACCCATGCCAATGAGCATCACCCACAGGTCATTGATATTTTCCTTTATCCCCCCAATTTGCACCATTGCACCATCACCACTACATTTTTCCACTTATATAACAATCATCATCCTATGTTACTACTTATCTAAAATGATTACCATTTATCATTCACTGAAAATACTCCCATCCACAGAACACCTTCATACTGCACTAGATATATGGATATGAAGAAGCTGACCAATTGACAAAGGAAGGAGGACAGCAGCCCCAACTGTAAAAGGTAGCCTCCTTGGAATAAATCAAAAGTGTTTCCTTGGAGACAAATAGGAAGATGACTTGAGCAGCACCCAGACTTCAACAAGAGGGATGCATACTACCAGATGCCCAGATCTGACCAAGTGAACATTGTGAGACTGAGGATAGGGCTCTCCAGACTTTAACATCACAGGTCCACTATATTCCACACCTGTGAGTCTTCAAATTATCAATGCAGTACAGCCCCAGAGACAGCGGAACATTCCCAGCTAAACCCAAAGTAGAAACCTAGCCTGCCTACCAATGAGTGCAAAACCTTACTGACCACTGGAGGGTCTTCACCATACAGCAGCCTCTGTCAGTACCTCCAGGATTCCCGCCTAAGTAAACAAAGAAGACCATCATTGTGAGACTGAGAACAGGGCACTCCAGACTGAGACATCACATCTCCACAATATTCCACACTGGCGAGTCTTCAATTTATCCATGCAGCCCCAGTGACAGCGGAACATTCCCAACAACACTACAAGTAGAAACCTAGCCTGACAACAGGCCGATGAGTGCAAAACTTTATTGACCACTGGAAGGCCTTCACCATACAGCAGCCTTTGCCAGTACCTCCAGGATTCCTGCCTAAGTGAATGGAGAAGAAGACGTTCCTATAGGACTGATCTCACATGATCATCACCCATCAGTGACTGATTAATGATAACTTTTTTTAAATGAGTGTGTGTGTGTGTGTGTGTGTGTGTGTGTGTGTGTGTGTGTGTGTGTGAAAACTTTCCACAGTTAGTCTCATTATGATCATAACTCACCCAGAATACTGTTTACATGTGTCCCCCCCCCTTTCTTTTCTCTGTGTGTGTGTGTGTGTGTGTGGTGTGTGTGTGTGTGTGTGTGTGTGTAACACATGATACCATGTTTTTCATTGATCATTGCTATCTTTTCTCAACCAGCATCAGCATACTGATGCCAATACATTATTTCACCTGTTACAATGAACATCATCCCACAGCATTGTTTACTTTTTCAACAACACTATTTATATGAACCTCCCAAACTCCAACCCCCACCCCATAGTGGATGGAGAGATATGAGCTCTCCTTCTCTTGCCCCCCCCCCCCCCCCCCCACACACACACACATTACCCTCCTCCCCGCCCACCCTCTTTTTCTTTCCCCCCCCCCCCCCCCCCCCAATTATACCTTATCACCCATTAATCTTCCATCCCCTTCCCTCCCTTATTAACATTACCCACACACCTTTCACAACTACCCACGCATAACTACTACCACCTTCATCACCCAGCAAAATCATTTATCTATTTTATTCACTTAATTTTTTTTCTTTTAAATTACAGTTACTTTCATTTTATTCATCTACTTATTTATTATAATTACTACCACTATCATTATTATCATTACTATCCCTTCTATCTATCTATCTATCTATCTATCTATCTATTCTATATCTATATATATGTATGTTTTTGTTGGGTTTTTTTTCATAAACCTCCCCCCATCCCCCCCCCCCCCCCCCTCCCACTTAGCATTATTATCAATCCACCTTAACCACAACTGTCAGAAATATATCACACCACCCCACTAAACTAGCTACACAACCGCATCGTTTCACTCCCCCCCCCCCCCCCCATCGCACCCCCCCTCGCAACCCCCCCCCCCCTCCTTTTCCTCTCCCATAATCCCCTCTGTCGTTTCCGTCTGGCGGCCATTCTTCCTACCACATGGACAACAGATAAGTCACTCTTCGTTCTTTGTTTGTACTGTCCTAAATGTTAAATGTGATCTGTTTTTTTTTGCCTGAAGAAG
>CM065716.1:81608255-81613255 GCA_033310375.1 Conus canariensis | reverse complement strand
CGACGCATGTACAAGTACAGAAAAATGTTGAGCAGCCCCCGGGCACTGTGAGACAGAAACCACTTGAAACACTGTCTAGCTTTACGACTTTATGAGAGTGAAACAAAGTAAAGACCAAACTTCTGTTGGTCTGTTTGAGGGCCACTTCGTTTACTTTGTTGTATGCCTCTCTCCAGTAAAATATGTGACGTGGTGCTTTTCTCCAAAAGACTATGCACATGGTATTGCATTGATCGGTTGCCCTCCGAATGATGTTGTTGTTGTTGTTGTTGTTGTTGTTGTTGTTGTTGTTGTTTTTTGCTTTTACATATGATTAAATCTAGTCTAGAAAATGTTACCTTTGTATATTGAAGCCTAACTGTCTCGCAGATGTCGTGTAGCGTTTTTTAAACTGGTCCAAACGCAGTGGGGAGAGAGAGAGAGAGAGAGAGAGAGAGAGAGAGAGAGAGAGAGAACTGAGAAGGTTGACATTGACTACAGGGGAAAAACTCGGCAGGGACATATTTTTACAGGTCACTAACTGATACTACGAAGAGGCTGTCTTCTCTATCCATTTTGTGTAATATGAAGTGAGTACATTTTTCTATCAGAGCCTGCGATGTAAACAGTATTCCTTTAATTGCAATGTTTTGTAATGGTGTTGAGAATACCACACAGTTCTAGGTGGTGTCTCATAGCTACCATGGATGAACTGTGTCACACTGCGCATAAATGCATGCCTGCGCTCAGCCCAGCATTCACTCCGTGCACACGCAATCTCTCCAAACAACCAGAAGGCGCACTACAATAACTCTTCTTCTCCCCCTCCTCTCCGGGGAATAATTTACAAAACAATAATCAGCTTTTCAAACAATGCAACAGGTTTGTTTTCCAGTTTACAACTTCAGTTCCTCCACACCAGTGGAGGTACAAACATTCCACAGATCCACTAGCTGGGACCAAATTTCATCTCATTTTACATACTATCTCACAGATACTTCTTTCAGCGGTTTCTCCTCCTCACTGGAGAAACATTATATACATTTTCAAAGAAAAATCAAAAGATGGCTTAAAATATAGTAGTATCAACTGAGTTCATCAGGGGGACAATTAAAAATCATTATGGGTCAACATGACAAATGCTTT
Organism: Conus canariensis; assembly: GCA_033310375.1. Lineage (NCBI taxonomy): Eukaryota > Metazoa > Mollusca > Gastropoda > Neogastropoda > Conidae > Conus > Conus canariensis. Next base: position 81,612,130 of record CM065716.1, on the reverse strand, counting down.
GTTTTCTCACGACTGGTGCAGTCGTTTGTCTTCTACAGCTCGATTCTCCAACCCTGGAGACGATTAGGTGCTGCCGCAGCACTGTAGCCCAAATATTTGTGCGACTGCCTCAGTCGCCTAACTGGTGCTGCCACAGCACTGGGAAGGGTTGAAACACGAATGAGGTCCGTGTAAGTAATCTATTTTAAAATCTGAATAATGATAAATTCTTTTCCCTTTTCCCCTTTTCTTAACTCTCTTTTTTTTTCTCTCCCCATCTGTCTATACCTCACCTGGTAATGGTGAATTGCAGGTTGAACTCGTTCTTCAAACAACCTGTCCGGTCAGTGTCCCCAAGCCATCTCCTTCCTATTCCTTATTTTCCCCTCCTGCACTCTTTTTGAGTACACGTTCATTGAGTATTCGTCTAACTCTACGCATTACCAGCCCTTGGTTACTGACCAATCGACAACGTCCGTCCATTCACTGAACTGTTTTAATAGCCACCAGCGACACCGATCACACTGGTCAGGCCATTCAAACTTTCTTTTCTTTTGCCTTTCCTCTTCCCTACCTAGGGAAATGCTTTATAACAAATAAGGGCGTACGCGATGGAACGTCACATGTCGCCATGTGAGGCTACATCACATGACAAACTGTCACATCTCAAGCATCCATGTCTCTACTGAGACTGTCATCCAGGCATAAAAAGGTCTATTCACAATATAAAACTCAACAGCTCCGGTTGGTGCCACTGGAGAATTTATATTTGTACCTCCAGGTCCTGATTTTTTCTTCCCATCTCTCTTCCTCTTCTATCCACCTCTCCAAGCCCTCCCAAAATCCTTGTTAGTAAATGCCTAGTGCTATCATGTGGGGATAGCATCATTTTCACACTCTTATACTTTGTAAGCTGAACTGTTTATCTGAAACGAATATGCGAGTGAGAGTCTACTATCAACCGTCAGAACCTATCAGAAGTTTCTGACTTGACTTTCATATAAGATTACTGCATTACAATTAGCACTTGGTAGTTTTCACAGCACAGTGGCAAGCCAGTAATAACTGATAACATTTTACAGTAGTGACGAGTTCACATATATTGTTCAAGGAAACCTGAAGCTGATTATATCGTACAAAATGTTCTTTTTATGTATTGGGAAAATGCCACATTTTTATGCCGCACGTGCAGGGGTTGCTGTCTTAACATGGGAGGGGGTGGGGGGCAAGGAAAGGGGTGGGGGGCTGGGAAGGGAGCGGGAAGGTGCTCAGCACAAAAGGGTAGACCTACATTTTTTTTTTCTAGAACATATGTTGTGATTGTTCGGATTTTGCAATTTCATGCACTTGTTATTTTTAGGTAAAATGTTCTACTTGTTAAATATTTCTTTTGCTGATTAACGGCGAGATAGTGGAAAAGGAAGCAAAGTGCTAGGAGTCAGAGTGGGAACAGTGGAAATATTGATGATGTAAGATTGGGTATTATTCTTTTAATTACATATAAGAAATTCTGCCCAGGTTCCAGGTCGTCGTTTGGTATGTGCTTGTATCTGTTTTCGTGCATTTTTTTAACACTATTTCGATTTTTTCTGGACTTGGTTTCCTTCAAACAGTACATATTTGTTTGTATTGTCAAACAACATTTCCCCTGTTGTTTTGTATTAAAAGGTTTGTCATGTGGTTTATTTCTTGAACAGTCTCGTTTAAATCATCGTACGGATATATAAAATTTTATGTTTATAGGGTCAGCCAACCACGAGAGCTTCATCAGGGCTGTCATCTAGTCAAAGTCAATTCCACACACAGACACACACACACACACACACACACACACACACACACACCACACACACACGCACACACACACACACACACACATATATATATATATATATATATATATATGCATATACTGAGAGGCATAAATTCCGCACATCATGCACACAAGTTCCACTGGGGAAAAGTTTCATTTGTTGCTCCTTTTATGACCCATTCCTCAGTTGGTGGGAGTGTGACCCACCTTTCCACAGCGACGTTTCTCGTGCAGCACGAGCCAGCGAACAGACAAAATAGCGCCAGAAGCAAAAAGCCAAACTGGGAGACAACTCAGTTCAGAGTGAATATTGCGTCGCTTTCTTTTCACGTGATAAACACACAGTTTAACCCCATAAAATGCCGCAACCAGAATGGTTTTATCACACTGCAAGAAAATGCCAGGCTATACAACAACCAGCGAAACCGCGCTGTTGGGCTGCTGAGGGCCGGTTCATCTGTCCGACAGGTGGCAAGAGCCATGAACGCCCACCACACCACTATTTACTGCCTACAACAGTGCTTTGCAGCCACCCAGTCAGTTTTTGACCATCCTCGACCAGGTGCACCTCAAGTGACAACTCAGAGACAAGATCGAGCGATTCGCCTTTCCCACCTCAGGAACCGATTCCTGACTGCTGCTGCCACTGCTAGAGCAACTTTGGGGGAGTGTGGGGGACCCATCAGCAGCCGCACCATCAGACGACGCCTGTCACATGCAGGAATCAGGTGTCACAGGCCCTACGTTGGCCCTGTATTGACTGACAGACACAGACAGGCCCGGTGCCATTGGGCAGCAAATGGTGCGTTCCTGGGAAGACGCGCATGGAGGAATGTCATCTTCTCTGACGAGTCACGTTTTTGCATGAGCCATGCTGATGGGAGAATCAGAATTTACAGGAACGAGGAGAACGGTATCATGACCCTTGTGTTAGGCAGCTCAACCGGTTTGGCAGCCCTTCAGTGATGGTGTGGGGTGCCGTCAACGCCAACTTTAGATCCCAGCTCATGGTGATCGATGGCAACATCACGGCACAGCGTTACGTGAACCACGTTCTCCAGCCTGTCCTGCTTCCACTCCTGGATCACCATGGTGGACGATGCATATTTGTGTTCCAGCATGATAATGCTACACCTCACAGTGCCCAGATGACCCATCAGTTTCTGCAGCAGAATGGAGTGGAGGTGATGCCCTGGCCATCCCTGTCACCTGACATGAACTGCATTGAGCACCTTTGGGACGCGCTCGGCAGGAGAGTGGAGCAGCATCAGCCGAGGCCCCAGACGAGAGGTGAACTGATCGCCGTTCTTCAGCATCACTGGGTCAACATCCAGCAGGTGCAGATCCGACATCTCGTGCAGTCCATGCCTCGGCGTCTTTGAGCGTGTGTAGCTGCTAATGGTGGATACACCAGATATTGACAGAATCATCTCTTTTGAAAGATGGTTTATGCTGCGAAATAACCATCTTTGACAGTTGTTTATGAATTTGACTCGGGTCGTTTTTTTCTGTTCACACATGCCCTTTTCAATCACATTTTCTAACGCAGATTTGTTTAAGTTGTTACCAAGTTTCCAATTAAATAACTGACAAATGAGATTTTTGTGCCTGATTTTTATGTTTGTGCGGAATTTCTGCCTCTCAGTATATATATCTATATATATATCTATATATATATATATTGTTAAAAAATATTTTTTTAATGAAGTATTAAAATCTACAAGCTTGTTTCAAGCCTTGCTATCTTCAGGATGTCTTTTGGGGCACGCCAACGATCTTTTATGGCGTGCGGGACTTGATTTCAACTCTGTGTGTGCAGGCGGATCTCATTTGCTGCACGTGCGGCCTGTGGTTCTTATTGGGGCCTGTTCAGATGGAATGTGCTAGCAACGATTTCCACTTGTGCCTGCAATTGTTTACAATTTCTACTTTTGTGTTCAGAGTTGCTAAATGTGGTTTGCATAATATTAACCATATTTCTGTGGAGCATAGATTGCAGCTTTTTGAAATATTGTTGTATGGTGTTGCTCTTTTTATGATTTTCCATGATATGTTGTAGTCTATTTTTTTTTATCTTTGAGTC
>CM065716.1:81585755-81603255 GCA_033310375.1 Conus canariensis | reverse complement strand
GGAACAATCAGGCATGTATTTTCCGTTATTGATCATGTTTGCTATTTATTCGTTAATGAAAAGAGATTTAAGAAAAAAAAAAACAGGGCTGCACGCATCCTCTTAATTCAATCCAGATTTGCAGACCTCGTAACCAGTCAAATAAAACCACGTCGAGCTTCAGCTTTTACATTCTTGTATATACGTCTAATGCGTCTGCATAGTTTACCATTAATATCATTTTTCAAGAGATTTGGGCAGAGATGGTTTCGGTTTATTGTACCGACAGCTATTTTTTTTTTTTTACCAAATCACAGCATAAAATGAAACACAACATAACATTTTCAGTTGTAACAGAACTGTTACTTTATGAGAGCTAGCCATGAAAACGTGTGGTTGATTGCTGAGTATCCCTTCTTAATCTGGCTTGATAGTCGTTTGAAATGTTATTTCTTTCACTCATACTTATAATCAGTTATTGTTCACTGTACCGGTGAATTTGCTGCTTATATCACTCAAAGAAATTCCTCTATAATTGATTGGATTATTGATATAACCTTTCTTACAAATAGCTTGGAAAGGCAATTTCAGATTAGTTTTCGGGGAGTACACCATATTAAAATAATTTATCTTACAATTTCAGAAAATAAAATGTACAGCTTTGTCATTTGAATTCATAAACAGCTCGCCGACAATGATGTCAGAACCAGCTGCTGTACGGGGTTTCTTGTTGTTGTTGTTATTGTTGTTGTTGGTTGTTGTCCGTGTTCTTGTTCTTGTTGTTTTAGTTTCCTAAAAGCAAGTAACATTCTTTTGAGATTCAGCGATTATACAGCCTTCTGTTCCATCTTGGACCAAGTCCACGATTATTGTATTGTCAAGATACGTTTGTAACAAAGTGTGAAAATGCTGTAATGAAATATCAATGGTGATATTTGGCTGTTTTCTTATAAAAGAGGTGTTATGAACAATATCCCAGCATTCGTTTTTGGTTTTTCGTTGTCACTACAAATTTATCTAGTGTTGCTTTATTGAGTTTTGTGTCCTCTTTTACTTTCATCACCTCTCGCTTTCAACCTTCACCGCTGGCTAGCAAAACTGTGAAACAGCATTGCAAAAAGAGAGCCGAGCGCAAACGCCTCTCCTGCCAGTACATAGCCTCGCTACTACAACCTCTATGTCGTGCCTCCACGTGCCAACGCATGTCCACTGGGTGCCTTGTGGTCCCAGGCCAAACTACAGGGGACTTGGAGATCCCTAAACATGCAACATGTAGGCCCACAATCTACAGAACGTACTAAACCCCATCCAGACCTGTCTTTATCTTACAATAAAGGGGGAATGACCTGTCATTTATTGGACAGAAAGCACAGGAACAGATAAAAGCCGGTCTTGAAATATTATCATAGGTGCATAAATATTCTCATTTGTGCTGACAAGGCAGACACGGATGACACAATCAGGAACAGAGTGAAGGAAGAGCATTTCCCTTTTGATCCAAATCAGTTTTCCGGCAGTGTTCAAAGTCCCATCTTCAAAGACTTTGCCTGGAAAGCATGTGATGTGGAGAGAATGCAACAGCTGTGAGTAAAAAAAGGAGGACAGGAGCTAAAATGGGAAGTACATTTTTGCAGGCTGTAATGACTGTGAGGGACATAAAATTGGACAACAGTAGCAGATTGACGAAAACCATTCTATTGCCAGAGCTTTTTCACAGATTGTGTAATCTAGTTTTGATGTATTAAGATTGGTATTCTTCCAAGAACGTACTGTCCCCTTCCACCTATCCCACCTCCACCTAATCTCCCTTTCACTCCGCCCAGTCCCTCTTCCAAACTGTGTCCTTTTCAGAACCCTACATGACAGCTGTACTACGATAAACGAGGGACCTCCATCAGACGGAATCTGGCAACTATGTAGGTAGGCACCACCACCAGGAGGCAACTCTCCTGTGATTGTCCTAGCTGCATATTTGGTCAGGAGGAATGTTTCAGTGCAGACATTGTCAGTGAGCTGAGGGAGGACACATTGCTTGCAGTTGCTGTGTTGGCACCTCAGCTTGCAAGACAGTCCTCTATTCCTCCGGCGGTCGGACCCATTGGTGCCTCCCTCCCCCCCCCCCTCCTTCCCCTCCCACCTACCCCTGTAGACCCATTCCGTCACAGCCTACTCGGTTCTCCCCACAACCGGCCTCATTCTTCTCACAACATATTGTGTTTTACTCACAACCAAGTAGATTTTTCCCACAAATCTGCTGTGTTCTCCCAACAACTTGTCCAAATTCTCCCTGCAGCTTGCCCCATTCTCCTGACAACTTGCCTTCTTCTCCCCCACAACAGGCAGCGTTTTTCCCATAGCATCTCCATTCTCCCCACATGCTCCGTTCTCCCTACAACCAGCTCCATTCTCCTATGAAGTTGTTCTGTTCGTCCAATGACCTGTTCCATTCTTCCCACAACCTGCTCAAGCCTCCCAACAATTTACTATATTCTTCCCAAAATCTATTCCATCCTCACCACCAACTACTCCATTGTCCCCACTGTATGATCCATTCTACCCACAAAATATTCACATTTTTCACACAAACCGCTCTATTTTCCCCACAATATGGTTCCATTATCCACACAAACTGCTCCATTTTCCCAACAACACGTTCCATTCTTCCCACAAACTGTTCCATTCACCTCACAGTGTATTCCAATCTCCACACAAACTGCTCCATTCTCCCGACAATATGTTCCATTCTCCACACAAACTGCTCCATTCTCCCGACACTATGTTCCTTTCTCCCACACACTGCTCTATTCTCCCCACAATACGTTCCATTCTCCTCACAGACTGCTCCATTCTCCCCACAATACGTTTCATTCTTCTCACAAACTGTTCCATTCACCTCATGATATATTCCAATCTCCACACAAACTGTTCTATTCTCCCAACAATGCGTTCCATTCTCCCCACAAACTGCTCTATTCTCCCTGCACTATAGTCTGTTCTCCCAACAAACAGCTCCATTCTCCCCACAAACTGTTCCATTCTTCCCACACTATGTTCCATTCTCCCCACACTATGTTCTTGTTTCTCAAAGACCTGCTCCTTTCTCATCACAGTCTGCGCCATGTTCAACAATACTTGCTCCATTCCTCTCACAACCCGCTCCATTCCTCTAGCTCTCACAACCCGCACCATTCCCCTCACAACCCACACCATTCCTCTCACAACCCGCACCATTCCTCTCACACCCCACCATTCCTCTCACAACCCCCCATTCCTCTCACAACCTGCCCCATTCACTCTCACAATCTCTCATTCTCTCACCCACTCCATTCCTCTCACAACCTGCCCATTCCTCTCACAACCTCCCCATTCCTCTCAGAACCTGCTCCATTCATCTCACAACCGCACCATTCCTCTCACAACCCTCACATTCCTCTCACAACCCACTCCATTCCTCTCACAACCCCACAACCTCTCACACCACCATTCCTCTCACAACCCACACCATTCCTCTCACAACCCTCCATTCCTCTCACAACCCAGCTCCATTCCTCTCACAACCAGCTCCATTCCTCTCACAACCTGCTCCATTCCTCTCATAACCTGCTCCATTCCCTCTCACAACCTGCTCCATTCCTCTCATAACCTGCTCCATTCCTCTCACAACCTGCTCCATTCCTCTCACAACCTGCTCCATTCCTCTCAAACCTGCTCCATTCCTCTCAAACCTGCTCCATTATCATCCATCTTGCACCATTCTCCGAAATGTCTTCTCCTTTCTAACAATTTGCTCTGCCACATTGTCTGACAGTCGCCTTTCCAGTCACCCACAATTTGCTTGATTAATCGTACATAACCTGCTCCATTCTCTACGTACAGTATATTCCATTCACCCACAATCTGCTCCATTCTTCCAACTACCTGCTTGATTCTTCCTCACAGCTCCATTTTTTTTCTTTGCGCGCGTATGTGAATGAATGAATGCGTGCGTGCTCGAGCGTGCGCGCGTGTGTATTTGTGCGTGTGTGTGATTGTCAATGGAGTGAAACCTCTCACAAAAAGCCTTAAGCGCTTAAAGGCAAGGAATGCCATGAGTGGTAGAGATAGGTAATGGGCCAATAAGCAATACGCCCTTACCTAGCGCACACGGTCGAACTGTGTCAAGGAGGACAAAGTGGTCAGGCGACAGATGGCACCTAAGGTAGTAAGGACCCTCCCGAGTTCGAACCTTCCCGATAGCGAAAGGGGGCAGGGATGTAACCACTAGGACCTTGGAGCATCGAGTAGGTGCTAAATACTCAGTCAGCTGAGGTTGCTTTGTAAACAGTCCTTGAAGAGCAAGAGTCTTGGGCTCGTTCAGATGGTATTGCCGTGGGGCACTGTGTTGGTGTGTCAGGCTGGTTAAATGTGCGTGGACGTTGTTGTCATAGCTTTTCTCCAGGATAATTACTGTGTTAAGTGGCCCCCAGAGTCGGCGGGAATTTTCAATGTCCATCTGGTGCCAAGCGGTTGTTTGCTAATCAATTAGGTAGGGATGTGTGTAAATGCTGAAGTGTGGAATAATGTAGCGAATGGAGAATTCAGTGTACTTGTGAACAAGATGGTGAAGAAGCAGCATGGACAAAGGCATGGCCCGAAGGGAAATTCTTTCTGTCCATCCCTATATAAACTGAGGGAGAACAACGTGACGGGAGATGAGAACACCACCATGAGAGAGGACAGAGGAGAGAGAGGAGAGGAGAGTGAGCAGGACAGTAGGGTTGAGAGAAACGTGGTCTGGGAGACAGAAGTGATGGCAAGGTCTTAGGGTAAAAGACAAGCTGGAAGAGAAAAGACTGAGTTTGAAGCCCAGAGGTGGGTGAAGAGAGACAAACTGAGTTTGGACCCAGAGGTGGGTGAAAGAGACGAAGAAGAAGATTTCTACGTCGAGTTCCCAGAGACGACCACGAAAACCCAGTCTGAAACCTGGAGCCAGTCAACCAAGGGCGTCACCATCATCCAGTGCTGAAGAAAACTTGAAGAGACTTGTTCAAGAACTGTGGTGTGGTGTGAAAGTGTTGTGTGTGTGGAAACCTAGCCAGGTCAGAAGCCATTTTATTATAACCTGGGATTAGGAAGTATTGATCTTTTATGTTTTGATTATTCCATTTTGTGTAATTGGATTTTTCATGTTTGATTATAAGTAGCATAGAAATTGTATTTCTTGTTCTCAGTCATGTTAGGAGAGAACCGAATGCGTGACATCCCATTCCCAGAGAGATATGAATGTTTGGTGGGTGCATGAGTGTGCATATGCGTGTATGAGTGCAAAGATAACCTTGGTGTGATAAGCCTGACTAATAATACATCAACGTGGTGCACTTAAGCAATACCATCATGATTTCCCCCGTCCTGTTCAGTGTGTGTGTGTGTGTGTGTGTGTGTGTGTGTGTGTGTGTGTGTGTGTGTGTATTTGTTTATGTGTGTGTGTGCGCGTGTATGAATGTGTGTGTGTGTGTGTGTGTGTGTGTGTGTGTGTGTGTGTGTGTGTGAGAGAGAGAGAGAGAGAGAGAGAGAGATCTACCACGGTCATACAGATCCTTGTGTTCTGTTTATTTTTGTTGGTCTCTACATTTTTTCGATTAACCAGCAGCGGTTCATTGCAGCAACATAACGCTTCAATCAACGTCGTTGCTTCAAGGTAAAATGTCACTCTTTTACATGTTTACACTCGCTTGAAAACACAGAGTTGAGTTGAGCTTTTCTTAAGTACACTGGGTGACACAAACAGACCATGCTTAAACTTTCTGACCGACATTGCAGGGTCTGCAACTGTCAGGCCTAGTTGATGCCAGTATTCATTAACAAAGGAAGTGTTAAGTACAGCCCTCTCATATAATCTTGGGCCAGGATGGAACACAGTCGCATCATCTTTTCCACATCTACTCCCATTGACCATAATAGCACGCAAAGTGCTCTTCATGCCCTGCTCTAGTGATGGCCTTGGTTCCAGTGTCTTCTCCATGTACACGTCATTGGTGGAATCGTATCAATGTCTCCAACATCGGCTCGTTCGTAAAATATATCATTAATGTTGTGGCGTCCTTTAGAAGAAACTCTTACTCACGAGGAGTCTACAACTCAGCAGTTCGTCGGTATGAAGCTTAGTGGATGGTATCTTGAGAATTTTGAATCAGAACAAGCACCAACATGACTTTACAGCAGAACGGTGTCTCCTCTAATGGACGATTTTCGGAAATCTACACAGGAGGTAATTTATGTTAGAACTCACGTCTAGCGATTGTGACCCCGCCATTTCCATTGCACAGATTTCGCTTACGAGCGCGACCAAGCAATGTCGCCCTATCAGGAGAAAAAAAAATACGGGTTGAAATGATAAAGACAGTCGATATCCCGATCGTTATTCTGGAGTGTGCATCGAATCAAGTATTTGACTCTCTAGGTCTATTTGCTTGACCTATAAAGTGTGGAAAAGTAGTTCTATTTGCAACAAAGAGACAGGCGCTAATTACCCTGATGTTTTGTCCAGATGACAATCTGGTTGCCCGATGACAATCTGATATCAATTGCTCCCTGTGTACCGTGGTGCTGGGGACGTTGACAAGTTAATTTGGATGTGGCCGCGTAAGGGGAAGCCAGGAAGAGAAGTATGGGATAAATGACACCGAGAAAGAAAAGCCAACAAAAAATAAAAAGAAACAGGAAATGATCTGTTTTCTGACATTTTAGTAGCGTCTAGAACCATTACGCAATATCGCCGTCGTCCATACAATAACCATCTGACCAAAACAAAACAAAACAAAACAAAACAAAATGCCGCATGGCTCAAAATGGCGCGAAACCAAAACGTGGATTGGAACCAGCCGAGGATGCTAGACGAACCAGTCTGTTTGTAACAAAGATTACATACACTTATGACACTAATGATTTATTTATGGTGCAGATATTATGTTTAAAACAGTGTAATCGTTCTCGTTGTTGTCCAAAATATTTCAGGTATTAAAGGTTAACTTCATCTTGAATCTGGAATTGTAAAATTAACTGTTTCTTGCTTAGTGACGTAGGCTGCTAGATGCAATCCGTTGACCAGTCATCATTTTTCTCCTTGTGGCAGAGTTACTCCTGGCCAATAAATTGCATTACAACAGCCCACACCACTGGGGACTATGGTTATGTATGCCAGTGACCACAAGGCCGTTCATGTTCTGCTGGAGTAGTCACGAATTATTTTCACCTTTTATCATTTTCTATATTTAAGTTTATTTGAGTTTCTTAGATTGGATCATACTGCATTTTATTCTATTTTATCTTATTTAATTTTTGTTCTTTGCAAGTCAGTTTTGGCATGATTTTCTCAACACATAGCTCAACATTTTTTAAATTAATTCACGATCACTAAAAACAGGTGACACTGGCTGTCATGGCCCCAGTATAGGCCATGGTTTGGTTATTGTGATGTGTTTTTTCGTTGATTGTTTGCCTGTAAAGATGAAATGAAATGGCCATTTTTAGAGTTTTGGGTAGACAGTGAGTGGGGTTAACTGAGAGTGCATACGGTCCCTGGGTGTAGGTAAAAGAGAGTGGAACTCAGGGGTGTTCACCTGCTGAGGCGACTGGATGAGAAATCGTCATTCATTGCTGCACGAGTGGAGCTGTCAGGAAAGAAGACAGCAAATTATAATTGTAACTAGGCTTGACCTACAGAGGGGTTAAGCCCCAAGTTGGATATGTAGACTGCGGTATTGGGCTGGAGGCCAGACCCAAGTACACTCAGGGTAAGTGGATATGTGGATCCAGTTTTGATTAATTGAATAATGCGGCATTCTTTTGTTTTGAGATCAATATTGGAAACTCCTGATCCATATGTCTGGTAGGTAGGCTGTCGTTCGAGAGTTCGATGAAAATCAGTGAGTACCTTTTTATATAATTTTAATTTATAAGTCGTCTGTATTACAGGAACGTATATTGTGGGATTTTGGAGTCCCGAAACAAGTCAGAGAGCAGCCAGTCGCCCAGTTTAGGGAATCACTGACGGGAGTCGGATGGACCAGTAGTCTGGGAAGATGTTCTTACCCCGCTGTATCGGGAGGAATTTATTTGTAACCCCACTATGTCGGGAGGACTTTATTTGGTATCCCGCTGCGCCGGAAAGGAGTTCCGAGTGAAATTCGGTGTATCCGGGAGATGAAGAAAAAATATATGATTTTGAATCTTTGGGATATGAGTCCCCATATGTACCGCCCAGTGTCATGAATTCGTGTAATTAACAATTGTGTGGTAAGAAAAATGGAAGTTAAAGAATATGTATTGGCCGAAATGACGTGCAAGCTTGATGTGACGGATTAACATACTTTGGAGAGAAAAAAAAAGAAAGAAATTAAAACCCCGCTGAAGTTGTTGGCCAGGGGGAGAAATTTTCGTAAATCTATATTGTGATATTTGGGGTGATTGGAGTCTGACTGCGGTTGTGCCCGGGGAGGTCGAGTCTCGAATGCAGGTGTATCCGATTGCGCGAGTGTGGGCGAGGCACGGCCATTGTGACACTGGCTCGTGTCCAGAACCGGCAGCAGCATATGTTTTGTGTGTTTTCTTTGATATTGTTGTTTGGTTGATCTGGCTCATGTTGTTGTTGGTTGCGGTGGTGGTGGTGGTGGTGGTGGTGGTGGTGGTGGTGGTACTACACTGAAAGAAAATATAGAGGCAGGGTCATGGAAATAAATGTTGAACTACTGGGTCACCAAACGACTTCAACAAACGATAAAATAACGAGTATTGATCTGTTTTGGTGGTTGTTTGGCAGGGCAAGACAAAACAATAAAGATAATGAGAATAAAAACAAACTGTTGGCATCCGTCTGTCTGGAGAGACGATAGTGTTGCGCCATGGATCTGTCAGTTGAAAGTTGCTGGGCCTGCTGTGGCTGAAGAGTGGCAGACTCTGTTGCAGTTGCTGCAGGTGAAGTCTCGGTCATGAGTGTCTATGGGTGCCAGCGCAATTCTTTGCCGTCTGCAGCGCCTCCATTCTTCCCACTGGGCTTCTCTCCTCTACTCTGCTCGCTTAATGCCAGCCTTGATGGTGGAGCGCAAGCTGAACCGGTCTGAAGCTGCTGTCTCCACGTTTGCTGGGTCGAGGCTGCCTTCCCACAGTTCGCGATTGCATACATCCTTGTAGCATAGGGCCGACCGTCCTGTGGGTATGGAGCCTGTAACCAGCTCACTGTACAGCATGTCCTTTAGGATGCGACCATCGTCCATGCGGCTGATGTGGCCAAGCCAGCGCAGGCGTTTCTGTGTCAGCATGGCAAACACACTAGGCATCCCTTCTTGGGTCAGGACGTACTTGTTAGTGATGCGGTCTTGCCAAGTGATGCCCAGGAGTCTTCTGAGGCAGCGCATGTGGAAGGTTTTCAGTCTGCGTTCTTGTCGAAAGTACAGGGTCCATGCTTCGCTTCCTGTATAGAAGAGTGCTCAGTACACAGGCTTGGTACACTTTCATTTTGATGTTTTACGTTAGCATGGTGTTGTCCAGACTGTTTTAGCTAAACAGGCCATTGCTGTTGCTGCCTTGCCGAACCGCACGATCAGCTCGGCGTTCTGAGAGGTTGCTGGAGATGGAGCCCAGGTAAGTAAACTTATCGACCACTTCAAGGGTGTGATCTCCGATGGAGGTGCGGGGAGTGCTGCTGACCTCTTGTCCCATGATGTCTGTCTTCTTTAGGCTGATTGTGATGCCGAACTTGGTGCAGGCATCAGCGAAGCAGGTGATGAGCTTTGTAGCGCCTCCTCGGTGTGGGCAGTGAGGGCGCCGTCATCTGCGAAGAGCGACTCCCTGATGATGACTTTCCGCACTTTCGTCTTTGCTCGGAGGCGTGTCAGGTTGAAGAGGCTTCTGTAACTCCTAGTGTGAAGGAAGATGCGTCTTCAGTTTATCAGAAAGTGTAGCGCAGCAGCGGGGAGAAGAAGACGCCAAGAGTGTTGGAGCGAGTACGCACCCTTGTTTGACACTTCTCTTGATTGGGAGGGGGTCCGAAGATGAACCGTCATACCGGACAGTATCATTTATGTTGTCATGGAAGGACATGATCATCTTCAGGAGCTTAGGGGAATATCCAATCCGGTGTAGCAGGGTGAAGAGGCTTGACCTGCTGATCAAGTGGAACGCCTTGGTTAGGTCAATGAAGGCGATGAACAAGAGTCGTCTCTACTCGAAGCACTTCTCTTGTAGCTGCCTCTAGGAGAATATCATGTCAATCGTCGACCTCGCAGCCCTGAAGCTGCACTGAGCCTCTGGGTACACTCGTTCGGCGAGTAGCTGCAGCCTGTTGAGGATGATGCGGGCGAAGGCTTCGCCAAGAATGCTGAGGAGGGATATTCCACGATAAGTGTTGCAGTCGCTGCGGTCCCTTGTGTTCTTGTATGGCGTGATGATGTTTGCATCGCGCATATCCTGGGGTACGGTTCCTCTCTTCCAACACTGCAGCAGAAGCTCATGGAGAAAACCGGCTTTGATGACTTCTGGCAGAATGCCGTTGCTACCTGGAGATTTACCAAAGGCTAGCGAGTCAATGGCCTTGCTGAGTTCTTCAATGTTGGGTGGGGCGTCGAGCAGGGGGCAGGGGTGGTGTTTCCGATGGCTGTGTGGGTGACTGAGTTCTTTCTGGAGTACAGCTCCGAGTGGTGCTCCGCCCATCTCTTCATCTGTTTGCTGTGTTCGGTGATGCATCCCCCGATGTAGATTTTAGAGGAGTGATCTTGATGGCGCTAGAGCCAAACGCTTTCTACATGCCCTCATACATGGCGCGGATGTTGCCACAGTCAGCGGACATCTGGATGCCCTGTCACAGGTTCAGCCAGTACTCGCTGGCGCATTTACGGGTGGTCGGCTGAGTGTTGTTGCGAGCTTTTCAGAGTGCATCAAATGTCTTGGCAGAGGACTCTTGTGATTAAGAAGTGCAGCTTGCTTAGCAGCTATGGCAGGCTCCATCTCCACGATTCCTTCGAACCAGTCTTCATTCTTCCTCACTCTCTTCCCAAAGGTGTCCGAGGCGGATTGATAGGTGGCATCGTAGATGTGGTTCAAACGTGTTGAAGCGCTGTCTGTCAGGTTGTTCTCTGGGGCCTTGTCAATGGCTCTGGCAAAGCATTCACGCAGTTCGGGCGTTCGCTTGGGCCAAAGACGTACCTTGCGGGAGACCAGGGAGTGGTCAGTGTCACAGTCAGCAATGTGGTAGCTGTGGGTGACGTGCACGTGATTGAGCAAGGGTCTCCGGGTGAACACAAAGTCCACCTGATGCCAGTCACAGGATATGGGTGCCTCCAGGACACTGTGGTGTGGCTTGGTGAGAAAGAAGGTGTTCGTGATACAGATGTCGTGATAGGAGCAAAGCTGAAGTAGCTGCAGTCCATTCTCACTGAGCTTGCCCATGACGAAGCGGCCGATGCAGCGGGACCAGGAGCTGTAGTCTGCACCGATCAGGGTGTTGAAATCCTCGAGTAAGAACAGGTGTTCATTTGCAGGTACCTCTCTGATCATGGCTTCCAGCTCTTCATATAACTCATCTTTATCTTCAGCTGTAGAGCAGAGTGTGGGGGCGTAGACGCTAAAGATGTTTGTTGGTCCAGAAGAGTTGTGAGACGGAGAGAGAGGATCCATGCTGTTCACTTGGAAGGTGGTTCAAGTGAGGACAGGAGAGAGTGTCGCACTGCGGATCCGATGCCATACAGTCGGTGTTCCTCTGGCTCCAGTTCTTTCCAAAAGAAAGTGTAGTCCTTCTCCCTGAGGCTGCTATTGGAGGGAAGTCTTGTCTCTTGCAGCGCAGCGATTTCAATGGTGAACCTCTTCAGCTCGCGGTCGATGATGGCTGTTTTCCTGGCGTCATCAACTTGTTGGAGATCGTCAGAAAGGCCAGGACATATCGTTCTCTCGGTCCAGGTTGCCAGCCACAAGGCTGGTGATTTTAAAATCTGTCTTCTATCTTCTGTGCGTGGTGCAGGGCTTACAGTTTGCTCTTCGGTCTTTTCCCTTAGCTCCAAGAACCCTTTGAAGCAGGAAGACTGTGGCAGGTCAGCATCTGTATTGGCTGGGGGCTGCCCAGCTTGAGGCGGATGGTTGCTGACTAGTGGCACGTGAAGGTCCCTCCCATCGTAGGAGACAACTCGCAGCGCTCAAGCTTACGCCAATACGTTCTGGGCTTGTAACTACTGTCTTCCGTGTTGTTTCTGTCTCTGGAACAGCGGCACTGGAGTGACCTCTCCAGACCGCAACCTGGGCAAAGTGTGTGGAGATCCTGTGGTGCCCAATCGCCAGAATTCCCCTCTCGGCCTTGCTGACAGGATCCAATGGAAAGAACATGCCAGTACAATATGGTGCCTGCGCAGCTGCAGGACCAGCTAGAAGGTGTCACGATGTGTCGACCAACTGCCTTAGGGGCTCCCCTCTGGATTTTCTTTCAGGAATTACTACCTTAGCCTTTGTCCCTCCCGAGACGTCCACAAAGGAGTGAAGCTATTTGACCCATAACTGGGACTCTGGCTTGTGGGCACCAGGGCGTATCCACACGCCAGTGGGCCTGCAATCCACACGTCTGGGGGCAGACTTTCTCCGAGTCCCTTATAGTTTAGCCTGAGTCGGTAAGGTCCCAGTTGACGCGTGTCGCCACGAGGAGGCACTACTTGCTGGTGGAGAGGATATATACTGACAGGGAAAGACTGACGCATTCTGCTTCTCTCTTCTCAGTGCTGCAACTAGCGGTGCTAGTCTACTGTGGAGGCTGAAAGTGAGAGGTGACAAGCACACAGACACTTCGCCAACACACCAGGTGCATCACACCAATCATTAGACATCACAGAAATCAGTGCAGGTACAAAGCTCTTTGCCACTGTTAAATGGCTTAAGGAGGATTCAGAAAAAAGAAAGGACAAGGGGGGGGGGGGGAGACAGGATGAAAATAAGATGTTAAAGTATGAATATTAAATCATTCATTTACAACAAGTGGGAACCGTTGAGTTCTGCACTCTGACCAGAACCTTTTTTTTCCGTCTAGTGTCAGCTTTGGTCTTCTGGACAAGACTCCTCAGTGGACGCAGCTGGCTGCGTTTGTGACAATACTTGAATAGTATCCGACACAGAACAATACCATGTAGCGATAATGAACATGCATTTTAAAAGTGTGTGTGTGTGTGTGTGTGTGTGTGTGTGTGTGTGTGTGTGTGTGTGTGTGTGAGTGTGTGTGTGTGTGTGTGCGGCGGGCGGCGGCGTGTGTGGTGTGTGTGCGTGTGTGGTGCGGTGTGTGGTGGTCGCTGGTGGGTGCGTGTGTGTGTGTGTGTGTGACCTTACCTGAGATGTTTCTATAGCTATCGCATACTGCTGTTTTCCGTACAAACATCATCAGCATCATCAAATAAATATTACATGGCAAAAATCTACAACAGAACGAAATCCTAGTTTGAAAACAGGCACCAATTTACAATTAACCTAGTTATTTGTTTATCTATTTATCTATTCATTTATCTAGTTTTTTTTTACTTTATTTATTTGTTTATTTACTTAGTTATTTCATTGTTTATTCATTTATTTCTTGATTTATTTTTGCTACAAATCGTGAGATGTTTGACATAAAAAAACGATGACACAGGTGTTTCATATATGATACCGATTTACGTTTAATGTTTCCTTTGTCAGCTAAAGTTGTACAAGTATTTCAGGTTAAATAAATTTTGAATTTGGAAATCCGAGCCTGTTGACACTCTATAAGCGGCAAAAGCCTGTAAAATGCAATCCGTTGATCGGTAACCACTTTCTTTCATGTAACAGAGTTACTCCTGACCAATGAACTGTACTACGGCAGCCCAAAGCAATGGAAATTTGATGTCAATGACAACAAGGCCTGCTGAGTGGTCCCGAATCATTTTCATCATGTTTTATAATTAAGTGGACTTTCCATGTTAGTTTCGTCTCAGCTTCCTCAACGCAAATTCCAACAATTCTTCAATTAATTCATTGTCATTGAACATAGATAACTTCGGCTCATGTCCAGCAACGAAGAAATACGTGTGATTTGTTTTTTTATCTTTGTTGTTATTGTATGATAGGTGTGTGTGTGTGTGTGTGTGTGTGTGTGTGTGTGTGTGTGTGTGTGTGTGTGTGTGTGTGTGTGTGTGTGTGTGTGATGGATTCACCATTTCTTAGTCGAAAGAAAATTCTAAATGAAAGTACATATTGTCCCTTGGTTCTGTGTACCTTGTGTCTACATTGCGCTAGACGAAGTGGTGCCAGACGGAGCATTATTTCATATTCGAGGAATGCAACTGTTTAAGATGCCTGTATTGAAGAATCGTATAGCTTGTCCCGTTTTTCTGATATAACTTTAAATGATTTTTTTTTGTTCTGTTTAATGTAGCCTCTTTCATTTTATGTCATAAATAGGTGATCATGATAAGAGTAAAAAAAAATAACAACACGATTCCAATTAAGACTTACCACCCCATCATTTTGTAATACGTAAAAAAAAAAACTGTAACCGATAACACACAAGGAATTAACTACCACAGACGGTCCCTTTCCACGTTGAAGTGCTTTCAACGTTCACCAGAGTGGCGTGAACCAAATGTAAGTGTTTAATGTCGTGCAGATAAGTGATTTTTTTTTAATTTTCTACATTTTTTGTGCAGATTTATCGACTCATTATAGTCGTATATCTGTCTGTTCCGATCATTGCACCAGACATTGTGCTTATGCCTGGCAACAAATAGGAAGATGACTAGCAAGAGTTTGACAAGAAAAAGCCTTCAGAGAAGCAGCCGCCCCCCTTCTCCTCCTCATACAAGTGTTTCGGTTCAGAAACCCTTACACTCAAAAGGGGCAGGACCACATCCAGGTCATGAGTCCTAAATGCCCTTCTGCTTTTCAAAATATTTTTGGATCTGCCGGGACGTGAACTTCCATCTCATGAATGGTTGGGCGTCCAAAGGCGTAGCTTTTATGACTGGTGTTTCACGCACATACATATTGATCACATGTTCTACATTGGGACAATTCAATCTTTTGACGTTCAGTTCTTTTTCCTCTGCAAAGCCAACTGGAACTCGTTTCAGCTGTTTCTGCCATTGCCCTCAGGGTTCTGGTCCTCGTCTACCAGAAATTCAGACCTATTTCATGAGATCAAAAGCTGCTAAGTCTACAACACCCCACCCCACCCCAATCCACCCAACCCCCACCCCCTTGCTCTAATCTCTATGGCGGAGACTTCGTTTTTGAAGCCAGATTTCATCAAGCTGCTAGCTAGGCTGGCACCGCGGTCTTCCAGATGCAAGTTTCCTTCTTTTTGCTTTTATATTGCACTGTGAGTTTGATCAGAATCGTTTGTTTTAATGAACATGAGTGGAGTACCATGTCCGGTCTCAAGCCATTGTTCCTGTTGATTTATGTATGGCAGGGGTGGTATTTTTTCCCATTCAGGAAGGCCTGTTACGCACTCCCAGTCATCTGTTTTGTTCAGTAGACCCTCGCTTCTATGCTTTAGATGTCACAGATGTTCAACACCATATTGTGGCCTCCAGGCGTATAGGACGTCGCACAGTGTTTCCTCTGGCACTGCAATCAATATGTATGATCGCTTTAAGCACTTGGTTACGTCTCCGGCGTGCCTTCTCTCGGTTAGCGCTGCTTTATATGAACAAAGGGGAAGAAAGTGGTAACGGTCAGTATGTGAGAGTGAGAGAACAGAATAGAACAGAACAGAATTTTATTCAAAAAGGCCAAAGCCCCATTAGAAGGGGTGTGAACAATGACAATGAATATAGGATTCAAATGCGAATGAGTGAGAGTGAAAGAATGGAAGGGAAAAGCTGGGTGTAGGGAGTATAGGGTGTTTTTACTACGCTCCTTGATTTTTTTATCATTTGAGTATATGCATAAACACACACACACACACACACACACACGCGCGCGCCGCGCGCGCGCGCGCGCACGCACACAGAGCATAATTGTGCTATAATCATTACCGGCGTGATTCTGTCCTTGACTTCGCTGAATCAGTGTTTGTTTTTAAAATTACTGCCTTTCTCTGACGGGTGACACTTGGTTGAGCATGCAAGTGAGGCTCGCTTGCACTTACATTTATTAGTCGTACATTGGCCCTTGCATGTGCACACTGTGGATGTGAGTGTGCTCGCGCTGCTCTTCTGCCACTCAACCATTCTCCTTGAGGCCTGAATGATAGTCAGTTCCTGTAGGCTAGCTGGATTAACGTTTTCTAACGCAGGAAAACACACGTTTCTCATGTCAACAAAATTGGTGGAGGAAAATTTTTTTTTCAAGATCCCATCTTTTGAGAACAAAGTATGGAACGTTTGTCTACCTTTATTGTGTACCTGAAGTACTTTGCACGGGAGGAGACGGGCATCTGTATTGGTTCTATCAACTTTATCAATTTTAATGCCCACAGTATCGCCAGCTTCAAATGGTTTTTGTAATGTGTTTAACTTTGGCATCAAACGGTAAACAAGTTGAGTATTTTTTGCTCCCATAAGAAAACCTAACACAGAGTAACTTTTATTCAAGACTGGCACAGCCTTTTAAACTTGAATAAAGTCAGACAAATACATAGACGAACAATCTAATAGTGGGGGGAAAAACAAGCGCAGGCCAACAACTGAACTATCATAGTAATGACTTGGCAAAGATTTGGACTTAAGGAGGGGGGGGGGGGAATTTGAAGATGGAGAAACTTGTTGGCCTGCGCTTGTTTTTCCCCCACTATTAGATTGTTCGTCTATGTATTTGTCTGACTTTATTCAAGTTTAAAAGGCTGTGCCAGTCTTGAATAAAAGTTACTCTGTGTTAGGTTTTCTTATGGGAGCAAAAAATACTCAAATTGTTTACCGTTTATCGTTTACTGTTCCCTGCCTCATTTCATTTCCGATTTTGGCATCAAAATTGACCTGCTGTTTGTTGGCAGCCTTGAGATAGTTTATAGCTGCAAACCTGCGATTTTTTTTGTGAGGAGGTTCTGTCAGAATGTCAGTGTCATCAGCACCCTCTGTCATAATGTCGGTGTCACCAGCGCCCTCTGTCAGAATGTCAGTGTCACCAGTGCCTTCTGTCAGAATTTCAAAGTCACCAGTACCTTCTGAACGAATTTCGGTGTCACCAGTACCTTCAGTCTGTATTTCAGTGTCAACAGCATTTTCTGTCGTAATTTTGTTTGATTGTTGTGAAAGTGCTTCCCCCACTCTGTCACATGTGCGTTCAAGTTCTTCAAGTTCTTCCTCAGTTCGAATACCTTCTTGTGCTAATAGCTCCAGTGTACCACAGTCTGTCCTGGCTGACTGTCCGAACACGACTTCGTATGGTGTTTTACGTGTTGTTGCACTGATTGAGGTGTTTATGGCATATGTAATGTGGTTCAGTCCTACAGCCCATCTTGTATTCGGATTTTCTGCCATCCACTTGCCACGTTTCAACTCCAGATCTCCATTGCCCCTTTCCACACATCCCTGGGATTGTGGATGCCGTGGTCTGCCAT
>CM065716.1:81555755-81573255 GCA_033310375.1 Conus canariensis | reverse complement strand
GTGTGTGTGTTGTGTGTGTGTGTGTGTGTGAAAACCATCAGTTTTCGTTGCATTCCTCCACGTCTAACTTATCACCTGGCAGTGGCATGATGGTGCGAACTTGAGAAGTGCCGCCGGTGGTGTGTGATGCTGCTGACGATTAGAACCACCGAGGCGAGCTAGTTTGCCGTCGGTGTGTTTGAAGAGGTCGGCACTTGGCCTTTTAATGTCTGCTTGTGTTGTTTGTCAGTACACGGGGAAAGGGTATCCTCTGTGTGTGTGTGTGTGTGTGTGTGTGTGTGTGTGTGTGTGTGTGTGTGTGTGTGTGTAGCGCGCGCGCGCGTGCGTGCGTGCGTGTGAGTGTGTGTGTGTGTGTGTGTGTGTGTGTGTGTGTGTATGTGCGTGCGTGTGTATGTGTGTTGGAAGGTAGGGATGCACCCAGAAACAATCACTTTCCCAGTCTCGATACACACACACACACACACACACACACACACACACACACACACACACACACACACACACACACGTTGGCTCCATCGCGCTCGCGGCGGAGGGAGATGAAAAATCGGAATGCGCGCTATGAACACTAGGCCTACCTCCTATATCTCTGGGACCCCTGTTAGCAGCCAGCCAGATTGTCAGACCACAGCAACGCGCCTGGGGTAGTGAAGGGGAGGCAGGTCGGTTGCTTTGGTATAGGCTAACAGATGTTTCAAGCCCTCAATACGCTCACAAGCACACACACACACAGCCACAACTGACAAACTTAATTACTGACAAGTTCTTTAGACACAGAGAATTATTTTAGGACCTTTCTAGTCGTGGGGTGGGAAAGTACACAACAAGTACGAGTTGATATCGGAGTGTAGGGTGTTGGGGAAAAGCCCTCCGACAAGTTCAGACAACGAGCTGAATGACAGTTTTTTCACTTGTATTCAGTTTCTCAAAGCGAATACAATTCTCTCAGCAGAGCCAGAATCCTTTTTTCTCTGTTCTTCAGATTGCTGACAACAATAATGTGTTTCCAGCTGATGTTGACAGTTTGATTTGAATAGGAAGGAGAATCACCAACCAGTGTTGTCAAGTCTTGGAGTGGTTGTCGCGTGAGACACTGGAAGATCCGAAATGGTGGCTGCGTTCACACAGTGAATCCCTGGTGTTCAGTGCGAGTAGCAGACTGACTGACTGACCTCTTCGTCAACTACTGCTCAAAGTGTATGGACGGAAAGGTTATACGATCATCCAAGGTAAGTTGTGGATTGATTAATTAACAGAAATAATGTATTTTGACCACAATACTTTGGTAGTGATAGTAATGAGATTGGTGGTTGTAATGTGATAATAATAACGAAGGTGATTGTGATAAAAGATGATGATGATGATGATGATGATGATGATGATGATGATGAAGTTGAAGTTGATGATGATGATGATGATCATCATCATCATCATCATCATCATCATCTTGATCATCATCTTCTTCTTCTTTTTCTGCTTCTTCTTCTTCTTCTTCTTCTTCTTCTTCTTCTTCTTTCTCAAACATTACCATCATCATCATTATCATAATAATGTTAATAAGATTAAGAGTGTTCGTAACAATGATATTTATAAACATAACCATAATCTTCTCTCTCTCTCTCTCTCCTCCTCTCTCTCTCTCTCTCTCTCTCTCTCTCTCTTATAAATTCTTCTTCTTCTTCTAAATAATTGACCATGAAGTGATGAAGTATGTAAAAAAGATAAACCAGGAAACGAAAGTAGGACAAGAACTTGGCCATTTAGTAAAGCAAACAGTAAGGCCTAGAAGAATAAGAAGTAGGTCAACATGCAAAGCAGCATTGAAGCAGCGATGAATGCGTTCTATTCCGCCACACGCACACAGCGCCACTCCCTTGGCCGTCTCTCGCCCGTTCTTTTTCTCTCGCTCTTGCTCAGAGAGAGAGAGAGGGGGGGGGGGGTAGTGGAGCGTGAGGCGGATGGGGCGACGGTGGGAGGTGGTGGGAGTGAGTGTGGGAGAGAGAGTGGAGTAGAAATGAGAATTGTCTGTTGAATCTTGGCTGGATCATCTGCTATGAAATGGCTGCCCATAGATCAGATTATAAGAGTATGGTTTTGTACTCTTTGAATAACGATAGCTGTTATATGCATTTTGATTATTTTCCGATGGTTGTTTTGAATTATTAAAGTTTGAATTCTAGGGTCAGACCTAGGGAGACTCCTCTGGTCAACGGGCAATCTAGACACAGGTGTACGAGTCAAGTGTCAACAAGACCCATGGGACAGGATACGACAGGGTCACAGTCTGAAAAGAAATAGGGAAAAGGACAATTAAAGTGAAAATAACTGAAGGAATGTACCAACCTGATACATGGAAAGCGACAAGGTTTTAGTAATTTATCCATGGGGCTGCTAAATCCAACGAATATAAAAAACACAAGTCCAATACCACACGAACATGACCACAGAAGAACACTCACGAGTGTCAAAGGTTAGCATGGCAGCTTTGTTATGCAGACCCAAGATTCGGGGTTTACCTTTGCACCGGAGAGGGCGATAGGCTTATTTTGCGCTTTGCATAATTGATGTAAACCAAAAGATGCTTAAAATAGTACGGCTTTCCGGAGAATCATACGACGCAGGGAAGAAAGGTCTTCATTGTACATGTAAACGAAATATGATGAGGGTAATGAAATAGAAAACATGTGTTTTGTATGATAGTATCAACAGCATTAATATCATGAGTTTTAAAATAATAATATATATACTTACATTACGTTCATAAGGAAGAATGTACCAAGTAGTGTTTATGTATAATTAAGATAGAAGTCTGCATGTACATACTGTCAGGGAAGAATGTTTGGTTGCAGTTATGGTAAATTTTGTTCTAATTATATAAAACTTGATTTATATTTCTTGTTGCATACTCATGTGAATAGGCTGATGGCCTCACATTAAAGTCACGAGTCACGAGTCTCTCTCTCTCTCTCTCTCTCTCTCTCTCTCTCTCTCTCTCTCTCTCTCTCTCTCTCTCTCTCTCTCTCATTGCCACAAGTGTTAATCTTACACAATCTCATTCTTGCATTTATGACTTCTATGTAACGAGCTGATTACGGCCTTTTTCTTGCTTGGTCTGATTTCATTCTTTTTCTGTCTGTCTGTCTGACTCCGTTGTTCATCTAAGTGTCTTCTTCTTCTTCTTTCTTAGATGTCTGCCTTCAACCAGTTGAAGATTCTGACACTAAGCAAAAGGGTTTCTGGTATAACAAAATATAGATGTAGATACGACTCGACATTGACTGCTCCTTGTGGATTGCCGGTGCCGGGCTGGGGCGGGACTGACTGGACTGTGCCTGTGGACTGGGTGTCGGAATGAGCGGCGTGGGGGCACTGCCACTGAGGTGGCACAGAAGTTGGGACAGAAAAAAATATATGTATATACATATAGAGAGAGAGAGAGAGAGAGAGAGAGAGAGAGAGAGAGAGAGAGAGGAGAGAGAGAGAGAAGAGATGTAGATGCTGCCTGGAACATCAGCTTTGAATTTGAAGTGGGTAGGGACAGGGAAGGAAGGCTTGGGGTCACCCACTATTTCTGAGGCCTCTAGGAGGGGCGAGGTAAACCCTACTCCGTGGTGGGTGGGAAGGACAACAGGTGCGGGAGAGGGATGGGGTGGGGGACAGGAGAGGGGGAAGGGGGAGGGGGATTATATCCAAACTTTGAAGCCCTCCAGCGAGGCTGATGTTACTGCCTCAGCTGGAAGGTCGATCCATTCTCTCCTAGTGCGTGGGAAGAAGCCATTCTTCCTGTAGTTCATGTAGTGGGACTCAGTGGCATATTGCAGCCCATGGGAGTTTCGAGTGTCATAGCGATGGGTGTCTCCGTCTCTGTCACTTTCTCTCTGTCTTTGTCTCTGTCCGTCTGTCTGTCTGTCTGTCTGTCTGTCTATCTCTCTGTCTCTGTCTCTGTCTCTGTCTTCTCTCTCTCTCTCTTCTCTCTCTCTCTCTCTCTCTCTCTCTCTCTCTCTCTCTCTCTCTCTCTCTCTCTCTCTTTTCTCAGCTGAAGATGATATGAGTCTCGGACTTGCTGGTGATTCGAGATCTTTTGTATCAAAATAGGTTTGGGTTCATTTGGATCGATCAAGGTTTGGAAAATATGAATATGTTTTTAAAAGAACTTCGTCAAACCGGTGGCAAAAATAGGAGAACATGTTCAAAACAGTGACAGATACACTTTCTATAGAATATTTGAATCGTCTAGGAATTGTGAAGCATATCTTTTGGTTGACATTGACAGACATTTGAAGAACTATAAGACAAGAGTGAGATTTGGAATAGCCGATACATTCGCATAGAAGCATCAATATAGGCCTGCTAATGTTGATGAAGATGCTATAATGTGCCCGATGTGTAAGAATGCCAAAGAGGATGCACAACATTTTTCGCTGTGCTGACCTGCCTCCCAATATTTTCGAAATGAATTATATCTACAATTTCCACGTCTGATTAATGTTGCAGTGTTCATGGCAAATTGAAATAAAATGTTATTGAAAAGTGTTTAAATAAATTTGTATAAAGCGTATTAAAAAAAAACGTACTACTCAATTCAAGAAGTCTTGGATTACGCAGTCCGGATGGATTAATGCGCAACTGTCATGTAATTTCATATTATTGTCTAATTATTCATTGCTTATTCAAAAGTGTATTGTCAAGGTAGTGTACCCCCTTCAGAAGAGGCCATGGTCTATACTGAATAAACTTCCGCTTCTCTCTCTCTCTCTCTCCTCTCTCTCTCTCTCTCTCCTCTCTCTCTCTCTCTCTCTCTCTCTTCACACACACACACACACACACACACACCACACACACACACACACACACACACGCACACGAAACGCACGCACGCACGTACACACACACACGCACGCACGCACGCGCGCGACACACACACACACACACACACACACACACACACACACACACACACACACACACACACAGATCGTCAGCATACTGCACAGCTGTGATATTTTTCCTTATATGTTTTGAAAGCTCACAGAGTAAAATGTTAAACAACATCGGAGCTATCACAGAGCCTTGTGGAATTCCCTATAAGTAATGATTTACACACACTAACATTTTACTCTGTGATCTTCCAAAACATATAAGCAAAAATGTCACAGCTATGCAGTATGCTGACGATCTGTGCATATGGATGAATACTTCAACCAGGAAAAATTGTCCCAAAGAACACTTGATTACTACCAAAAATTTACCAACATGAATTAGAAAGCCTTGGTAGATACATGTTTGAGAATAGTCTAATGTTTTCTTGTGAGAAAACATATATGGTGTTATTTAACAATGACGCCGAAACAAGCGATTTGCCCTCTTTTAAAATGGATGCAGTCACACTTGACTACAAACCTTCAGTTAATTTTTTAGGAGTATATTTAACATCTAAACTAACGTGGAACTTTCATATTCAGTACCATCTGAACAAAGCTAGAAAAACACTAAACTTTCTGAAAATTATCTGTAAACAAAGCTGGTGTCAAGACATAAACACTTTCAAACATTTGGATACATCCCTGATCCGATCAAAATTATGCTATGCACAAGAGGCTTTCTTCAGTGCCCCTAAACAGCTGTTACTAAAGCTGTAAAGCATAGATAGTGAAGCCTATAAATGATGCCTTGGTCTTCCTTCCCATGCTTCAACTTACCGAACTTATAAGGAAATTAATATTTTACCATTAGGCGAACAGAGAAAGCTAGCACTTGTCAAATATGTAATGAAGTGTTCAACACTCGTAGATGTGAACGAAAATGAGATTCCTATAAAACCTGAATCTCATTATCCAAAAAGAGCTCAGACTATTTTGTTATATTCTACCATTGGTTCTTGTACAGAAAATCTTTTGAAAGAGTCAACAGTCAGTTCTGAGACAGCGAAGTTGGCCTTGATTTCTCCTCCAGCTTGGGAAAGAAACAGGGCACATTTTGATCTTGATCACACTGATGTGAGCAAAACTGACCAACCAAATATTTGATCTTATTCTGTAAAGATGCATATACAAGAGAAATATCCTCAACATCTTAAAGTTTACACAGATGGTTCAGCATTGTCTAATAATCAGTCTGGTTCTGCTTTTGTTATATGATCATAAAAGGTTGAAAAGATATATTCCATCGGAAAAGACAGATCAATGTCTGTCGCCGAAATGATAGCTGTTATTATGGCGTTGTCACATTTAACTGACTTGCCACAATCAATATTTATAGTAGTTTTTTTGTGTGGATTCTATTTCTGTTCTTACTTACTTACTTACGCCTACAACCCCTTCTGGGGCATAGGCCGCCGACAAGGGTTCTCCAGGCACTACGGTCCAGGGAGATTCTCTCCAGCTGGTTCCAGGTTTTCCCCCAACGCTGTCACGTCTGCCTGCAGGTCTCGGCGGCAGGAGTTCCTTGGGCGGCCTCTCTTTCTTTTCCCCTGCGGGTTCCAGGACAATGCCTGCCTGGTGGCGTTGTCAGCAGGCTTTCTTAGGGTGTGGCCTATCCACCTCCATCTCCTTTGGAGAATCTCTGCATCGGCTAGCTTCTGGTTCGTCTGCTGCCACAGGTCCTCGTTGCTGATCCTGTCTGACCAGTGGATCCTCAATATGCGCCTCAGACAGGAATTGATGAAAGTCTGGATTTTGTTGGTGATGGTAACTGTGGTTCGCCACGTCTCAGCTCCATAAAGAAGTACTGATTTGATGTTGCTATTGAATATCCTTATCTTGGTTTTCTTGGAGATGACATTTGAGTTCCAGATATTCTTCAGCTGGAGAAAGGCTGCTCTCACTTTCCTGATTCTGGCTCTGACATCAGCATCGGTACCACCTTGTATGTCGACGACGCTGCTAAGGTAAGTGAAGTTGTCCACCTCCTCCAGCGCGTTGCCTTCTAGCATGATGGGGTCTTGGTTTGTGGCATTGGCTTTCATGACTTTGCTCTTTCCTTTGTGGATGTTCAGTCCAATGTTGGATGAAGTTTCTGCCACTGTTGTGGTCTTGTTTTGCATCTGTGGCTGGGTGTGTGAAAGAAGGGCCAAATCATCGGCAAAGTCTAGGTCGTCCAGCTGCTTCCAAAGAGTCCACTGGATGCCATTGCGCTTGCCTGCGGTTGACGTCTTCATGACCCAGTCTATAGCGAGAAGGAACAGGAACGGTGAGAGAAGGCACCCTTGTCTCACCCCTGTTTTCACTTCAAAAGCATCTGTAAGTTGACCTCCATGTACAACTCTGTAGGTCATCCCCTCGTAAGAATTTCGGATGATGCTGATGAACTTCTGTGGTACGCCATAATGTCGCAGCAGCTTCCAAAGGGATGCTCTGTCGACACTGTCGAAAGCCTTCTCGTAATCGATGAAATAATTTCTGTTCTGCAAACCATACAATTTCCAGATACCGTTTCGAACAACTTTCTTGTAAATGAAATATGCCATCTTATTCATGTTTTGATATGTAAAGGAACTGATGTCACCTTCTGTTAGATTCCATCGCATTGTGGTATTTGGGGTAATGAGCTAGCTGATAGATGTGCAAAGAGAGGAGCCAGAAATGAAAAGTGCGCCACGGTATTGAATATATCCTTTTCTTTACTGAAGTCAATCAATTACTAAAGCAAACCGTCTGGTGCCGAATCAGAAAATACTACAAAAATACGTTGGTTGGTGTGGCTGATATAAAACACTCATTTAATTAATTATGAGCATGTAAACAGCATTCCTCATTTACAAGTGAAAAATATGTACCAATACAGAAATTTCATTTCAATATTTTATAAATGAAAACATGATGCCTCAAAAACTAAATATACAAACGAGGCAAAATGTATTTGTGGAGAAAGAAGAATAACCAGCAAGCATCTGCTGTTTGACTGTTTACTTCTTCAAGCTCATTTACCACCATTATCAGGCATGTGTTTCTGTGATGTCTTTTCAGATTTAAAGTTTGCCTTCAATGTTGTTTTTTCTTTAATTTGTAGTCCAGGTAAGCATTTTCTTTAAGATTATTTGTCGGTATGTTGTAGGGATGCTTAGAGGGCATTTATATGCACTTAGTTAGCCATATTATGCATACACTTACAAAGTCACAGACATCTCTCTCTCTCTCTCTCTCTCTCTCTCTCTCTCTCTCTCCTCTCTCTCTCTCTCTCTCTCTCTCTCTCTCTCTCTTTCGTCTAATATTACATATGTGAACAGACGTAAAACTGAAGTACTACTACGTTTACACACACACACGCGCGCGCGCGCGCGAGCACGCACACACGCACGCACGCACGAATGCACGCACATACATACATACACACGCTCGCTCGCTCGCTTGTTTGCTCTCTCTCCGTTACACTCGCTCACATTCACGCTCACAAACACCCGCTATTGCCAATACAAGAGATAAAAATAGTCGACACTTTCAACGTGTAACAGTGTTGGTGAACGTAATACAATTCTTTTGACTGATCAGGTGTCTTTTTTTTCTCTATCTGTCCCCACCCCACCCCATCTCTCTCTCTCTCTCTCTCTCCTCTCTCTCTCTCTCTCTCTCTCTCTCTCTCTCTCTTCTCTCCTCTCTCTCTCTCTCCCATGGTGTGTCCGTCTCTGTCTAGCTGGATGCGGCCCAATTCCATGTATCTCCCTGTACGTCTGAATTACATACTTCTTGCGTCACTAAATTGTGTTTATCTGACTGCTGTTTGTTTGGAGGGGGAGAGGATGCGTGAGTACGTGCGTGCGTTCGTACGTGCGTGCGTGTGCTGTGTATGCGTGCGCACGTGCGCGTGCACGCGCGCGCCCCAGCGCGTAGTGTGTGTTTGGGGGGGTGGGGGGGATGTGTGTGTGTGTGCGAACGTACATACGTACGTTAGTGCTCTGTGTGTGTGTGTGTGTGTGTGTGTGTGTGTGTGTGTGTGTGTGTGTGTGTGTGTGTGTGTGTGTTGTCTCTCTACTTGTGTGTGTGTGTGTGTGTGTGTGTGTGTGTGTGTGTGTGTGTGTGTGTGTGCGCGCGCGCGCGCGCGCGCGCACGCACGCTTTTGTCTTTATGTATGCGTGTTTGTGTGTTTACAGGTGTTTTATTTTTCTTTCAATGAACGGAGGATTAGCACACACATGAATTAAAAGGAAGACACTCCTACCACTCTCTCTTGTTACCAGCTGAGTGTATATTTCCTCTTTTCTCGTCCATATATCTAACGTTAGATATGAAACCTCTTACACCCTTCTTAAACAACAACAGCAACGACGACAACAACAACAACAACAATAACAACAACAAACTTATAATATACTGCCAATGTTTGGAATGGAGGTTGAGGATGAAAATGGGGAGATGGGATACTCTGTGTATAAACTTCTTTTTTATCTGTTTGCATTTGGAGTTGTACAGAATACCATATACACATATGTACAGATACAAGTAGTTCATACTATTGACGTGCTCGTATCAGTACACTCTAGTCTCCACTTGGGGACATAGATACGTCCCAAATGGTGCAGGAACTATCCGGTCACTTAGAGAGAGAGAGAGAGAGACTTGTATGTGTGTGTGTGTGTGTGTGTGTGTGTGTGTGTGTGTGTGTGTGTGTGTGTGTGTGTGTGTGCGTGTGTGTCTGCGTGTCTGCGTGGGTGTATCTGTTACTGTACACATGTTTTTGCGTATGTGCGCCTCTCTCTCTCTCTCTCTCTCTCTCTCTCCTCTCTCTCTCTCTCTCTCCCCTCTCTCTCTCTCTCTCTCTCTCAGTAACGTCCCATCACGCGGAGGCTCTCGTCCATTTCACTGCCTAAACATCATGTACGCTTCTTTTTTCTAATAACTAAAATCAAACGAAAGAAATTCGAACAGAAAAGCTGATGAGTAGAATTGAAAGGGACGCACTTCGATAGCGAACTTGATTATTGATAAACTGGGTTTCACTCCTTCACTCTTTTCTTTTTAACTGTTGATACCGTAGGCGGATTTGCTTATCATTTTGTTTGGGAGCAAAAGGATTAAGGACATGTTGTTTCCGATCGACCTACTCTGTTAGAATCGTGTGTTACTTTATTTCTTTTTTTTATCAAAAGCATGTTTGCTCGTGTTTTCTCTTTCTGTATCTCCCACACAGTCATCCAATTAGTATGGGGGGAAAAACCCGATGTTGGCATTCTAAACTTTTGTATCCTGTATCGGCTGGCCTTTTGCAATAATGCATAATTGATATACAAGTGATGCGAGCTCTGTCTGAAATGTATATATCATTCATTTACTGCCAGCAGTAGCGAACCTTCCAGATTCGCTGATGGAATGATAAACAGGCGGAGCTATCTAACAAATCAGGATACTTTTGCGTCAGCCATCCCACCCCTCCCTTCCCCTCTTCCACCTCAAACCCATCCGACTCCTCATCAAATTCAACCTACAACAACATCCTCCTCCTCGCTCCATTCTGCCGGGGATGACCTTTTAACAACGTTAACCCTTTTGATGACTAAAGTATTGCGATCCAATATTAATCAAGGCCTTGATTTTTTCTTATTATTTTTTCAGTGTTTCCGTGGTCTAATCAGGGTTGTGTGACCCATATTCATCATCATCATCATCATCATCATCGTCGTCGTCGTCGTCGCCGTCGTCGTCGTCGTCGTCGTCGTCGTCGTCGTTTTTTGTTTTGTTGTTGTTGTTTTTTCTACTACTAGCAGTATAGTTGTTGCTGTTGTTAATGTGTTGTTGTTTGTATATGATGATATGAAGATGATGATAATGAAGACGATGATGATGATCATCATCATCATCATCATCATCATCATCACTATCATTATCATCATCGTCGTCATCATCATCATCATCATCATCATCATCATCATCATCAACAACAACAGCAACAACAACAACAACAACAACAACAACATCATCATCATTGTCGTCGTCTTTGTTGTCTTCTATAACACTTAACCTCGGTTAAAGACCAAGCTTTACGCGTGCTATAATCCACACTCTCGTTAACACAACGGGCTGCTTACCCGGGTAGAGCCAGCTTAGGAGCTGTCTCCTAGAGCTAATAAATCCGTTTTCCGCGTCATTCAGTCAAATATCAGTCTCTCAGGTTTTCGCTCAATCCCTCGATTTTATAGGATGCTTGCTGTGTGTTGACATGCCCTACATATCAACAGCCAAAACTGACCTTCTTTTCCGAAAGTTGGTGATGGGATTTTACGTGTGTGCAAGATGTAATGCTTGCGTTCACTCACGGAACCCCAGTTGATAGATTTCATTCGAAGGACTTTGGCACAATATTGAGATAGATTCCTTCAAAGAATATCTGCAGGATATAGAGTCACAACCAATACTTATTTCGAGGGGAAAATCCCGCTGTACCGAAACGACCCAGCAGATTGAAACCCTCGATCCCAGGATTATCAGGATCATGAGTCCGGCGCTCTACCAGCTGAGCCATTCTGAGCCAATTTATCTGTCTCTGTTCGAGAAAGTCTTCAACACATTTTTTTTTCTTCTAGCAATTAACAACGTGTCATCTTTCTGTTTCGTTCAATCTGGTGCCAAGGTAGAAGAATTGCACGCCCTGTGCAGAATGAACACTCAGTGTCCGTTCTCCACGGTCTATTTGTCTTTAGAGTTGTTTTTTTACAGATATTTTTATGGCATTGTTACATTCATCATTTCACATGTTTGATAAAGGTAGGGATGATGAATCAAGCAGAATGTTTGTGTCCTCACCTTGGCTTCATCTGACTGATCCACATTATAGATAAATGTTATAAAGTGGTGTTTGAAAAAAAAAGAATTATCTGTAAAACTTGTGACATAAACATGAAAGAGGAGGATTTTAAAAGAGGTATAAAAGATGTAATTCGTAGTCTCAGAGAGAGAGAGAGAGAGAGAGAGATTGTCAAGCTGAGAAAGAAAGACTGAGTTAAAAACCCAGAGAGGGGTGGAAAAGACAAAGGAGAAGATTTCTACAACGTCAAGTCCCAGAGACGACCACAGAGACCCAGTCCTGGAACCTGGTGCCAGTCAACCAAGGGCGTCACCATCACCCAGTGCTGAAGAAAACTTCAAGTGATTTGTTCGAGAACTGTGATGTGGTGTGCAAGTGTGTGTATGTGTGGAAACCTGGCCGGGTAAGAAGCCTTTTTGAGTTTAAAACCCGGGATTAGGAAGCACTGATCTTTTACGTTTTGATTATTCCGTTTTGTGTATTAGTATTTTTTTCATGTGTAATGGTAAGTAGCATAGAAACTGTATTTCGTGTCCTCAGTCGGGTTAGGAGAGAAGCGAATGCGTGACATCCCATACCCAGAGAGAGGTGAATGGTTGGTGGGTGTATGAGTGCAGAGATAACCTTGGTGTGTTGAGCCTGACTAATAATACATTAACTTAGTTCACTTAAGCAATACCATCACGATTTCCCCCGTCCTGGACAGAGATATGGATACGGATATGGATGATTTAATCATTATAGGCCATGGCCCCTTACGATGGGGTGGATTACACATTGACAAAAATGATATTGTAAAGCATATTGAACAAAACGAAAACAGCAATACTCAAGAACACGCTGTATTTCGGAATTTGAAGGCTTTGTGTAGGTACAAGGCAATTTTTTTAACAGCATCCTCTTTAGTGCAGGCCATAAGTAAGATCGGTCTAAATACAGATGGTTGACTATAATATTTAGGAGGAATGAACTCATCTCTAAGACCACTCATGGCAGTACACTGCAATACAAAATGAACTTCATCTTCACATGCCTTTTTGTATAATGGACAGGTAAGACCAGAATTGTGATGTTGCCTATAACAAAAATGATGAACAAAGATATTCGATATTCCAAATCTAAATCTTGTCATTATAAATTGTAGATATCAGTCCATGTTCATTGACAAGTAAGTTGGAATATGGTGGAAGGGGTATGTGGGAATTCTATTCTTGCCGTCTGCTATCAACTAGTCTTGTACGAACCATTCGGATAAAGGTCGGTTCATCCCCTATACCGTGATTTAACCAGACATATTCAAAGCCCAATTCATATAATTTAAGTCTCAACCTTGTAGCCCAGTTTGTTTTTCCCCTTGCATCCAGGTTATACAACATGTTATAGGCTTTCTTTGGTAATCTAGAATCGTTCATTTTTATCAGTTCAGAGAGAGAGAGAGAGAGAGAGAGAGTGAGAGAGAGAGAGAGAGAGAGTTTTATTGTCATTGCCAAAGAGGTCTTTTAACAAGGCGGGAGGGGGTCACAGAACAATAACATTTCCCTCTTCCTTTCCTTGCAAACAAATAGTACACATTCATTCCCATTGTGTATCAAATCAAAGATTAAGAAAAACAAATAAAATCGTAACATTTACTTATGTCCTCACACACAGGAATAATACAGTAAGGTTTTTTAAAAAATCGTTAGACTGACTCGACCATCCACTCAAATGATGACATTGTATCTTACTGATCTCTTCCACATGCGATGAATGATTATTATTCATTCATATATCTCTTATAAGAGAGAGAGAGAGACAGACAGACAGACAGACAGACAGACAGAGAGATGCCTGAAAATAGGCTATTTTGTCTTTTCTAATTTTGTTGAATTTGTCAAACAGAAGCTCGCAAAGCAAGAGAGGGGGTTTTCTGTAATCTTTCTTTCTCTGTCTTTATAGATTGTTGCTGATTTCTTCATTGTGAACTTCAAAGGTTTTGCGTTCTTTATCTATCTATATATCTATCTATCAATGTATACAGATATTTATACATGCATGTATGTATGTATATATATATATATATATATATATATATATATATACATATATATACACACATCTATATACAGAAGAAAAAGAAACACCCGAAGGTGCTGGGGAGGACCCAGAGAAGCACTGTCTTCACCTGCCTTTAGAGCAGTCCTGTACCACCCTTGGAGGCCTGCGCTGTGTTGACGATGGGTACAGGCACGCGCAGGACACTCCATTAAGACATCAAGGGACATAACTGCTCCTGAACAGAGGTAAATCAGACTACAGGATGCAGCTCTTAACAGCCTTAAAGTAGCATCCCCATGGGTGTACCAGCCCGTATTTCATGACTGCAGAGCCCACCGGCGAAAAACCCTCCAGCTGCCGAGCACACCCCACAGACCCAACCACCCCTGCCCACGGACAGATGAAGACAGTGCCACTCCAGACACAGCCAAGCTTTCGCCATACGGTCTTATGTGCCCTCAAGAGAGAATCCAAAGTTGTAGTCTTTCCCACTGTCAACAGGACTTTCCCACATCTATATACACATCTATATACATGTAGTTATTGTGGTATTATAATTTAGGAGGGGGGAACTTAGGAGTGGGTAGGTAAGTGGGGAACGGTTTTTGTTTGGAATTCATTTTTTATGCCTACTTTCTCTTATTTCTGTCTTCATTTTCCCTCTGACCATGTACCATGTACTCGGTCAAAACAATGATGTGAACACTTCGCCCCTCACAACCCGCCCCCTTCCCCTTCCCGTCCCCCACCCCCACCCCCACCCCCCTTCTCATCATCTTTCACTCACCTCTGCGCCATTACCATCTCTCAATATTTTATCCTCTCACACTATCTTGTCTTTTCTTGGGATGTTTCTTTTTCAAGTTATTGTTTTTTTGTTTAAACGTCGAGACCCACTTCGCTCTGCGTGTTCTATCAAATCTTTACACAGTTTTTTTTTTTTTTTTTTTCTGTCATAGAGTTTAAACATCCCACCTTTTTTTTCATTATAATCTGCCGACTCCATGATGAAACTGTGTGCTACTATCCAGAGTAGAAAGCAGCTGTCAGGTCTGTGGTGTACTATCCAGAGTAGAAAGCAGCTGTCAGGTCTGTGGTGTACTATCCAGAGTAGAAAGCAGCTGTCAGGTCTGTGGTGTACTATCCAGAGTAGAAAGCAGCTGTCAGGTCTGTGGTGTACTATCCAGAGTAGAAAGCAGCTGTCAGGTCTGTGGTGTACTATCCAGAGTAGAAAGCAGCTGTCAGGTCTGTGGTGTACTATCCAGAGTAGAAAGCAGCTGTCAGGTCTGTGGTGTACTATCCAGAGTAGAAACCAGCTGTCAGGTCTGTGGTGTACTATCCAGAGTAGAAACCAGCTGTCAGGTCTGTGGTGTCTATTCGTCCAAACGGTCCTTTTATGTATCACATTGTTTTTCTTTAGCATTTAAATGACTGTCATCGTGATTTGTTTTAATTTGTGTTGGTATTTCAGGGGATACAAAATTCACGGAAATGCATGGACCCCATAGCACGGCCTTAATTTATCAGCCGTTATCAAGGCTGTCAACAGATTAATTATTCTGCTGTGGATTCCGTGTTAAAAAGGTACGTTTACTGTCTTTTTTGTTGTTTGTTTGTTCGCCTACTTGCTCGCTTCAGTTTATCAGCCGTTATTAAGGCTATCAACAGATTAATTATTCTACTGGGAATTTCTTGTTAATAAGGTACCTTAGTACTCGTTTACAGTCTTTTTGTTGTTTGCTTGTTTATGCTTGCTCACTTTTTGGGGGGTTGTTTGTTTGTGTGGTGGTGGTGGTGGTGGTGGTGGTGGTTTTGGGGGTTCTAGTTGTTGTTAGTTTGTTTATTTTTAATCGTTCATTTAATAATGTATTATACCTCACAGGACCTCTTTTACATTAGCAGCAATAACCCTAAAAGGCCCTGCGTAGCTAGCTGGTTTTAATGTATTATAAAGAACTGTGTTTTGTTATCCTTTTCACCCCTCTGTTTACGTCCATCTTTTTAACATGTATAACCAGCGGAATCAGGCAATTCTGCAGATTCCAGATCCAAATGCCCGAAAATCTTTCCCTCACGCTCTGCTCCCTTTTCATTAATAAACTCTCTTCAGTTCTTTCCCTTGAATTTCGATCACCGGTGATCGACGGATTTCTTCCCGGAATTATGGTATTTAAAGCAACATTTTTGTTATCTGAAGCAATGTATAACCTAGGAAAACCCACAATAGACGCATTCATCACAAAAATATTATTATTTCAGAAATGATGCGCAGAATGTTACGAAAAATTACGACAAATTCATGCAAAATGCAAAAATTTCAAAAACTGTTGACTGACTGATCGAGCGAGCGAGCGAGCGAGCGAGCGATTGATTAATTGATTGATTGATATGCCTATTTATTTACTTGTTTATTCATTAATATATTTATCAATGGATGCACCTATTTGTTTTGTTTCTTTTAACAGGATATTGATTTATCAATTCGTTTCCTTGTTTGTGATTTCAATCCCTCTTTGTGGATGCTGTAGGTTCCCTTGTGTCCAGAATCATCATGATCACATCGTGCGCGAGGCTGCTGGCGCTGCTGCCAGTGTTTCTGCTGCTGCTGTTGCTGCTGCTTCCTCTTGGGAGGTACATCGTCACTGCTGAGGTACATCCAGGGCCGGATCGTCAGGCCGCTAGTACCATCATCACTGCTGCTGCTGCTGCTGCTGCTGCTGCTGCTGATGATGATGATGATGATGATGATGATGTTTCTGTAAATGCTGTGGCTACTGCTATTGTTGCTATGAGTGCTGATTCTGCTGCTGCTGCTGCTGCTGTTGCTGTTGTTGTCACTGCTGCTGGTGCTGCTGCTGCTGGTGCGGGTGGTAGTGGTAGTGTGCTACTGCCTCTGCTGGTGCTACTACTGCTGCTGCTGTTGCTGCTGCTGCTGCTTTTGCTGCTACTATTATTGCACTGCTGCTACTGGTGTTGCTGCTGCTGCTGCTGCTGCTGCTGCTATTACTTCTAGTGCTAGTATCGCTGCTGCCATTACTACTACTACTACAACAACAACAACTACTACTACTACTACTGCTACTACTACTACTACTACTACTACTACTACTACTCTGGTGTGCTGCTGCTGCGGCTTCTACTGCTGCTGCTGCTGTTTCTACTACTACTATTGCTGCTGCTGCTGCTGCTGCTGCTACTGCTGCTACTACTACTACTGCTGCTGCTGCTGCTGCTGCTGGAGTTTAGGCTAAGTCAGCTAAGTCAGCAACGTCTGTTGCTGCTGTTGATACTACTAATGCTACTGTAGTTGCAGCTATGCCTAGCACTTTTTCTGCTGCTACTATTACTAATTATCTCACTGTTTCTGCTACTTTTGCTACTACTGCGACTGCTACTCTACATTCAGAAATCTCAGGGTTTTTGTTTATACTTTATATCCTGACAGACAAATCTATAACAGCATTTAATACAAGAGCAGCCGGTAAATCGAATTATTTAGGGTAGAAGCGCACGCGCGCGCGCACGCGCGCGCGCACACACACACACACACACACACACACACACACACACACACACACACACACAGAGATCTTCAAATAGCTTAGATTGAGACACAATGAATGCATGATAGTTAACAGAGTTTAGGGCAGAGAGAGAGAGAGAGAGAGAGAGAGAGAGAGAGAGAGAGAGAGAGAGAGAGCAAAAAGTAAAGAAGGGCTCTTGAAGAACT
>CM065716.1:81548255-81550755 GCA_033310375.1 Conus canariensis | reverse complement strand
GTGTGTGTGTGTTAAAGAAAGAGAGAGTGTGTAAGTAATGTAGAGTATAATTCAGCTCCATTCTGTTGGAAGTCCATGTCGTCCTCATGATGAACAAGATAAAAATGTTTGTAAGAGCTGCAGATCAAAGATGAAATCGTACAGAATCATGTCCATCCATTGTTTGCGTCCCTGTGCCCTAAAGACGATAAAGCCCTCTTGTTGGTAGGTGGAGACCTCAGAATTCTCATTCTCTAAGATACAGACGAATAGGCCCTACCGGTTTATGTGTGCGCTAGACTGTTAGAATAATAATGGCAAATACTCCATACGGACATCAGATCCCCTCCACCTCTCGCCCCATCCCCATCCTAAGAGGTTTATGGGTGGGCAAGAAGGTTAGGTGAGATCCCCCTCCTCTCCTTCCCCCTGTACCCCCCCTCCCCCCCCCCCCCCCCCCCCCCGTGCCATCCCCCCCCCCCCCCGGCTCTGAAGGGTTTGTAATTGGGCAGGACTGTTAGGAGAGATTCCCCAGCACCCCACTCCTTCCCTCCTTCCCTTCCCGGACGGATTTGTGATTTGGCTAGAACTGTTATGGAAGATACCCCCACACACACACACACACTACCCCACGCGTTTGTGAGTGGGCAAGGTGACTGACACAGCCAGCACTCAGTCGCGTCTACTCGAGTATGCAAGGCAATAAAGACAAGACATTCTTCCTGCGGTATTTGTGAGTGGATGAGACAAAGGCAACACCCACTGGCCTGTGGATGGACAAAACAATGAAGCTAAAGACATGCCTCTTCTCTCCAGCGTCCCCTCCCGTTTCTCCTCACACCACCTCCATCGGCCTATGAGTGAGCCTGACAATTGAGGGTCTATCCATCCTTATTGGCTTGAAAGAGCACGACACAATTAAGACGAAAACGTAGAAGAAAAAGGGGGGGGGGGGGGGGGGGGGGGTGCGTGGGTGATGAAAAAGTTGATTATACAAAGATGAGTAACAACAACAACAGCAGCAACAACAACAACAACAGCAGCAGCAGCAACAACAACAACAGAAGCCACAACAACAACTACAACAATGACAACAACACGCGTTTGTGAATGAGCGAAATAGTTTTAGAGAAGACAGAGAGAAAGGGTTTGTGAGTTGGCATAACGATTCAGTTAAGGACGAAAATAAATTTGTTTGTGAATGGGAAAGTTCATTTAGACAAAGACGAAAAAAAAAGTTATTTGTCAGTGGGAAAGACTACTCAGACAAAGAAAGGGTTACGTGAATGAAAAATGTTATTCCGACAAAGATGATAAGAGAGTTTGTGAGCAGGAAAGGCGACTCAGATGAAGACAGAAAGAGGGGGTTATGAGTGTGGAAGACTATTCAGATAAAGTCCAGGAAAGGTATGTGAGTGGGAAAGATAATTAACATAAGAACAAAAGAAGGGTTTGTGTTTAGGAAAGACTATTGAGAATAAGACGAAAAAGAAGAGTTTCTCATGGAAAAGAATCGTCCAGTAAAGACAAAACAAGAAGGGTTTGTATTTAGGAAAGATTATTCAGAGAAGGACAACAAAGTGGTTTGTTAGTGAGAATGACTGCTGTGTGTGAAATACACTCATATGCCTGCACGTTGATACCACTCTATGGTGCTTTTACTGTTGATAATAAAACATTGTAAAGTGGTATTTAAGTGCGATATTTAATCAGTCAGGTGAAGTTTTCACACAGACAAGTTGTCAAATTGTTCTCGCAGACAGCTAGGAAATACACTTTTCTTCTTGGTGTCT
Source organism: Conus canariensis (assembly GCA_033310375.1). Classification (NCBI taxonomy): domain Eukaryota; kingdom Metazoa; phylum Mollusca; class Gastropoda; order Neogastropoda; family Conidae; genus Conus; species Conus canariensis. The sequence goes on along the minus strand of CM065716.1, from coordinate 81,548,983 downwards.
GTTTGGCGTTTTTTGTTTGTTTGTTTGTTTTGTTTTGTTGGGAGGGGAGGTGTTTGTTTCTGTCTTTTTGTTTGTTTGTTTTGTTATTGTTGTTGCTGTTGTTGTTGTTTCTGGTGATTGCTCCGTGAAATTAGGGAAACGGTGATGACTGTTAAAGTTTGGGGGGGGGGGGGGGGAGTTTACAGCTAAAGCTATTTGTTCAGACGTCTGTTCGGGTTGAATTGAAATACTGTGAATTCTCTGGTGGGGAAGCAGGAATTTATCGTGTTTCAGTCGCAGTAACAGTACGCAATACTTGCATCTGCAGGGGAAAAATTACCATAGCATCTCATTTCTGTGGTCTGGATCTTCCTTTCCAGCTCTGCCGTGAGGGTCCATGACCAGCATTCGTTAAGGGAAATGGAGTTGACAAGGGCCCTCATAAGTCTGATCTTGTGGTTTATCATAATGTATCTGTCTCTTCGTATTGCCTTGAGCCTTGCAGGTGTTGATGTTGTTTCGGCAGCTCTGGCTATTACTTCTGCCTTTTAGCTCTCATCATTGATGATTGCGCCTAAGTATTTAAGCTGACTGACTGTTTCCACTTTTTGCTCCTGTGCCGAAATGTCTCTGCCTGTAGTTTTCTTCTTGGTCATCAGACTGTTTTTTGCAGCGCTGATCTCCATTTCAGATTTAGCCGAAGCATTGTCAAGCTTTTGTACGAGCTGGCAAGTTCTTCCTCTTCGCCT
>CM065716.1:81538255-81540755 GCA_033310375.1 Conus canariensis | reverse complement strand
GTGGATTGAAAATAGTGTTGAAAATGACTGAAGGGTATACGGAACACCACCGACAATTAGGTTGAACGACTCTTTAAGCTGGTTTGTCGAGTCAATTTATCGGTGAAAGAAAACTTACCTCCAAGAGATGTTATAGGTGGTACCGACAGAAAGAGTTACTTCCCATGTCATTCTTATAATACGAAATAAGAGCAATTAAATGTAAAGTTACAATGTTGGAATTTGTAATATCACATAAAACAAATACTTATGTCTGTAATTTTTGAAGTAGATGACTGCAACCCCACAGTGTTGTTGAAAAGATAAAACCACAAACTTTGTTTTTCGTTTACGCAACAGCATTGTCATCACAGAAGCTTAACAATTTCATAATACATTAGATAGACACTGGAGGGATTCTATTAAAGACTACCGTGAATGAAAAACATGTCCCTAAAAGCTTTCGCTATGAGAACGTAAAACTCAACTATTTTCGGGATCAGTGGTTCCAGGATTGCCACCGCAGAATGCTATATAATTTCAAAATACATTAGATTCACACACTGGAGGGATTGCTGGTTTCAGACCGATTCATTTGTTGGAAGCTAGCCATTATATGACCAACTGTGCAATCATATACCAAAAGAATAATTACAACAACAACAAAAAAGCAAACCAACGTATCATCATCCCTGACTCAGGCAGCAGGGTGATAGGAGGACATGATAAACCTATGATGTGATGATACTGATAAGACATGATAAATTTATGATGTGATGATACTGATACGGCAAGGTAAACTTACGATGTGACGTTACTGATAGGAGGACTTGATCAACTTATAAAGTGATGCTACCGATAGGACATGATGATAAACTTATGATATCATAATACTGATGGAACTTGATAAACTTATGACTGATAGGACATGATAAAATTCTGATGCGATCATACTATAGGACATGATAAACTTTTAATGTGATGATACTATAGGACATGATAAACTTATGACGTGTTGATACTGAGAGGATATGATAAATTTATGATGTGATGATACTGATAAGATATGATGAATTTATGATGTGATGATACTGATAAGATATGATGAATTTTATGATGTGATGGTACTGATAAGACATGATGAATTTATGATGTGATGATAAGACATGATAAACTTATGATGTGATGATACTGATCAGACTTGATAAATTTGTGATGTAATGATACTGATAAGACATGATACATTTATGATGTGATGATACTGTTAAGACGTGATAAACTTATGATGTGATAATGCTGATAGGAATAATAAACTTATGATGTGATGATACTGATAGGAATGATAGACTTATGATGTGATAATACTGGTCATGATTAAATTATGATGTGATGATGCTGATAGAGCGTGCTAAAATTATGATGTGATTATACTGATAGGACTTGATAACATTATGATGTGATAATAATGATAGGACATGACAAACGTATAATGTGATAATACTAATATGATATAATAAACGTATCAAGTAATAATACTGATAGGACATGATTAAACTATGAATGTGATAATGCTGATAAGACCTGCAGAAATTTTGATGTGATAATGCTGATAGAATATGATGAAATTATTATGTGATAATACTAACGGGACATGATAAAATTACTGAAGTGATAATACTGATAGAATATGATAGAATTACGATATGATAATAGTGATAGGTCATAATAATAATATGATGTGATAATACTGATAGAACATACTGAAATTATGATGTAATGATTACCGACTTTGATCTTTCACGGCTAGAAGCTTTTCCGTGCAAGTGGAAGGGGGGAGGGGGTTACCGAATGAAAGACTTCCTATGTACAGTTTTTGCGCGGGGAGTATCGAGCATGGTGAAATGTCTTGTTTCGTACACTAAGACCGCATCTATACTTCCCCCTGCTTGATGGTCCCCTTGCTCTCTCCCTACACAATATTCCCTCCGATTGATATTCTCGTAGCTCGATAGTAGCGCTGCTCAATGCTCCCTTACCCGAAACTGAGGAGGGCGGAGGTGCGAGAGGCCGAGTGAAAACGGTTGCTGTGATTAGAAGTTACAACCATGTGCATGGCTAGTTGCGTTTGAGAGGAGAGAGAGAGCCCAGAACTCGGATGGAGGGAGAAACTGAGAACTAGACCTACTGTTTCCAACAGCAAAGTCATTGAGATATTTTAACATACGTAGAGGAGTCGTTGTAATGTACGCTCGTGCTCCTGGGTTTTGATCATTCAGCAGCGTGAAGGCCAATAACTGATAGGATTGTAAAATGAGAACTGAACAACCTTCTGGTATGACCCAGGAAACTGGCCAAGTCCACCCTGATGATGACCCTGATGTTAGGGGTATACTACATCTTCTTCGTCTTCGTCAACTACCGTGATAACAGCCATCCGCGGTTCATAATAAGCTGTATGTACATCGAGATTACGCTGAATTCTTTCCAGGTAAGCACTGGGGCTGGCGTGGCAAGCGTCTTC
>CM065716.1:81525755-81533255 GCA_033310375.1 Conus canariensis | reverse complement strand
CTGGTGGGCCTTCACGGGCTTTTTGGGGGGAGAGGGAGGAACCTCAAAGACATAAGGCCGATCAAGACACCCAGTACTCCACTTGCCACCACTTAAAGGCCTGTGTAATATGCCGTAAGGTCACCTCCATGCTCAATGGAAAAGGCGGGGTCTTCGTTCCGTGTAGCATGCTGAAATTACCCCACATTCAAAATCACGCGGAAGCTGAGGAGAAAGTGCACGTGCCCAAACTAGCCCCATGAGCAGAAAGCCCAGACCGACCCCCCTCCAGCTTCTTCCCCCCTTTCCTCTGTTTGCTCCAAAATCACTCCGCTCCTTCAAAATTCTCAAAGTGTCCCAGATGACAAAACTGATAAATTATAGCACATTGTACCTGAAATTTGAGGATGGAGTGATTCTGATCCCACTCTGTCCCAAAACTTCTCCCCGGTGAGTGAGTCGAGGCATGGTCCAGGAACATGGCATGGAGTTATACAGGCACGTGTCCGTTTTCACCTCTCTGTCACACAGAGACGGTAAGTTTGGGCACATGCTTATATTCATTCCACTGAGTGCTTCACGTTCCAAATTACTCACTGGGATGTGGTTTGGGAACAGCATGGTTAGTAGTTCTGGTGCAGGTCCATAATCTCCCCCCCCCCCCCCCCCCCCCCCCACACTTAACTTCAGAAGCAATGTGCTCTTAAGTATGCCTTTTGTTGTGTGGGGTACTTTGAGATTTTGAAGGAGAGCAGTGATTTCAGAGCACATAGAGGGTCAGTCCGGAGTTAGTCCTGGGGGTGTGGGTGGGGTGGGGGTGAGTTTGGACACTTTTTTTTCACCCGCCGGATAGTAATTTCACACTTGGAGTGTGATTCCGGTACGTTACGTCGGGCGGAGATCCTGCCATTTCCGTTTAGCAGAAAAGTCACGTTACTTTGCTTTAAACTGTCTGGTGGCTGGGACAGTACGTCGCCAGAGAGGAACATTGTTCCGTGGAAAAAAAAACAACAACATATAGCTGTGAGACTGACTATTAGATGGTGGAGGAGCGCAGGAGCTCCAGGACTTTGAAAAGTGACAATAGTTTTCTGAAACGAAAGTGGTAATCATTGTTCTCCAAGCCCCCCCCCCCCCCCCTTTCCCCGTTCTCTACCTCCCTAGTATCCATAGAAACAAAGAACCAGTTCTCTCTTTGGATTTGTTCAGGGCCCACATGGGAGCGTTCTGTGCTTTTTTTTCTCCTCGAGATGTCTGTACATAGTCTGTGGGACTGTACAATTAATATTTGCCCTGACGGGAAAATTCCCGATTGTGACAACATATGCATGGCTGATATAAAAAGAATCAGCAAATTTTATCCTACAACCTCCGAAAGAAAAACAACTTTTATTGCCGGCTGCTGATGTTCCTATATTTTTTTTCTTTTCTTTCAGAGTATATTTCATTTTTGAGGCTTTAACTGGGCACATTTTGTGGCCCCTTTGAACTGATATTTTGTTGTTGTTTAGTGGTGCTAAATCTATATTTGGTTCCAACTGATACATTGGCGTACGTAAGATTCGTGGCATGTGAATACAGTTATTGTATGATTGAGTTAACTGTAACTTTTATATAAATATTCTCTGTGTGCTATGAGCTCTTGTCCGAGTTATAAATTTGTGTGTCAGGGTGCGTATATGACCTTTTTCTGTCTTCGAATACCTAACAAATGGGCATTACAGTTCAAACACCCAAAGACTGTATTTGTGGCTGAACAAAGGGAATGCTTCTTGCTCCACAAAGGGCCCGGAGGAGGACGAGGATACAGACATTTCACAAAGCACGTCCATGCGCGTGATTGGTACACTTGTCACCACCATCTGTTTCTGAAGCAGGGTGTAATGTGGTGGCCACTTTTGCAACCAACATTCAGGTTAGCTTGTGGGTTAAACTCTGTGCTGCTAGAGGAAATCTGAGCAACCATAAACACCTGAGCAATGACCAGTTTACAGACTGCACAGAAGAAATACGCTGTACATCTTGTGTTGAGTTTTATTGTAAAAAACAATGAACACAAATAAACACTCCGTGTTTAACCTAAGACATTTGCATGCCAATATGTGTCAAACAGTTTCCCCTCCATGCTATCCCATTCAGATTCTGCCTTCAACCGGTAGTCTAACGCCAGAAAGAAACGTGCCCTTTTCAAGCCCCTAGCAAGATAGAATCGTTCACTTGCAAAGCCATAGTAAGAAAAGCAATATACCTTGAAAGCCCTCTGCTAAGACGAAACGTTTACTTGCAAACCTCACAGCCAGAAAGAAAAGTTCCTACATTAAGCAAGAAAAAAAATTGTTCTAAGCCGTGCAATCCCAGTGCAAAAAAGAACCTATCAATACAAAACCACGGATCAGAATGGACGTTAACTTGCAACCCCTAAGCATGACAGAAACTATCGCTAGCAGACCCACAGTAAAACAAGGTACTTTCTGCTCTAAACCTATAGTTATTCGGGTACTGTTCCTCGCAAATCCGCTACAAAAGAGAAATTTGCTGCCCTATACTTATCCAAAGCAAGAATAAAACTGTCCCTCAACAAGACAGAAACTATTCCTTTTAAACGGACTGCAAAGCAGGAACTGCCCTTTACAAACCCACAACAAGGGGAAAAGACCTGTCCCTTATGATTCCACAGCAAGAAAGAATTACCTTTGCAAATTAACAGCAAGAGAGGACTGTCCCTGAAAACCCTTACCAAGAAAGTAATTGTCCCTTGCGAATTCACGGTTAAAAAGAACTGGCGAATACACAACTCGAAAGAATTGTCCCTCGTAAATCCAAACAAAAAACAGCCGCTTACAAGCCCAAACCAAGACAGGAACAGTGCCCTGCAAACCTAAAACAAAACAGAAACTGTCCATTGCAAACCTAAAGCAAGACAGGAACTGTCTCCTGCAAATCTGAAACAAGACAGGAACTGTCCCCTGCAAACCTAAAACAAGACAGGAACTGTCCATTGCAAAGCTAAAACAAGACGAACTGTCTCCTGCAGACCTGAAACTAGACGGGCACTGTCCGCTGTAAACGTAAAATAAGACAGGAACTGTCCCCTGCAAACCTAACACAAGACAGGAACTGTCCGCCGCAAACCTAAAACAAGACGGAAACTGTCCACCGCAAACCTAAAACAAGACACGAACTGTCCCCTGGAAACCTGAAACAAGACAGGAACTGTCCCCTGCAAACCTAAAACAAGACAGGAACTGTCCGCTGCAAACCTAAAACAAGACAGGAACTGTCCTATACAAGCTTGAAACAAGACAGGAACTGTCCGCTGCAAACCTAAAACAAGACAGGAACTGTTCCCTGGAAACCAAAAACAAGACAGGACTTGTCCATTCCAAACCTAAAACAAGATGGGAACTGTCCGCTGCAAACCTAAAACAAGACAAGAACTGTCCCCTGCAAACCTAAAACAAAACAAGAACTGTCCTTGCAAACCTAAAACAAGACAAGAACTGTCCGCTGCAAACCTAAAACAAGACAAGAACTGTCCGCTGCAAACCTAAAACAAGACAGGAACTGTCCCTGGAAACCAAAAACAAGACAGGACCTGTCCATTGCAAACCTAATACAAGACAGGACCTGTCCTCTGCAAACCTAAAACAAGACAGAAACCGTCCGCTACAAACCTAAAACAAGACAGGAGCTGTCTTCTGCAAGCCTAAAACAAGACAGGAACTAGCTGTCCGCTGTGCAAACCTAAAACAAGACAAGAACTATCTCCTGCAAGCCTAAAACAAGACAGGACCTATCCATTGCAAACCTAAAACAAGACAGGAACTGTCTCCTGCAAACCTATAACAAGACAGGAATTAGCTGTCCACTGCAAACATAAAACAAGACAGAAACCGTCCGCTGCAAACCTAAAACAAGATAGGAACTGTCCCCTGCAAACCTAAAACAAGACAGAAACCGTCCGCTGCAAGCCTAACACAAGACAGGAACTGTCCGCTGCAAACCTAAAACAAGACAGACACCGTCCGCTGCAAGCCTAACACAAGACAGGAACCGTCCGCTGCAAGCCTAAAACAAGACAGGAACTGTCCGCTGCAAACCTAAAACACGACGGGAACCGTCCGCTGCAAGCCTAAAACAAGACAGGAACTGTCCTCTCCAGACCTAAAGCAAGAAAACTGTCCCATGCAAACTCACCAAGAAAGGAACTGTTCCCAGTAAACTCAGGGCAAAAAGGAACTGGTTCCTCTTCACAAATCAATGAAGCTGTCCACTTGACACTTGCAGCAAGACAGGAACTGTCCCCTGCAAACCCACAGTAAGAGACATACTGAGAGAGAGAGAGAGAGAGAGAGAGAGAGAGAGAGAGAGGGGGGGGGGATAAAATACATACATGAACAAATGCGCAGATGTGCAACCACACACACACACACACACACACACACACACACACACACACACACAAAACCCACACGCATTCACACACGCGCGCGCGAGTGTCCCCGCACGCACGCACGCACGCACACACACACACATATGCGCATGCGCGCACACGCCCGCGCACTTACACACACACATACACACGCGCGCGCGCACACACAGAGAGGGAGACAGGCAGACAGACAGAGAGTTACACAAAACACAATCACAGCTCACTCAAGAATTCGTATTATGAATTGAAACTGCCAAGAAGGGCAAAAACACAGCTCATTATGAACATATCAGACATTCAATATTCAGTCCGTTGTACTTAAAATTTTTGTCAAAGTATAGCCGACCACATAAGCCATCTTATGTATAAAGTACGTGCAAACTGTGTACAAATCAAGGTACAAAATTCAAAAACGCAAAATCCGATGTCTAAAATGACTACCTAATTCAAAAATAGCTGTTTTCAGTTAACATATCGATCAAACGAACATAACTTTTTAAAAACGAAAATGGAAATTCTTTCTGATGGAACGTCTGAGAATAATGTCTAAGTCAAGCCATGTTTTGTTTTTTTTTATAGTCCAGCCGACAACGAAGACCACATCAGGGCTGAACAAGCTTTAGGTGGAGTGAGCAGCAATATGATTAATACTCAGTCGTTCATAATGCAACCCACGCCATGGAATTTCTTCATCTTTTGACGAATGGAATGGGTAAGAAATGAATAACTTGGATACAAAAGGAGTGTAATATCTTCTTCTTTCATTTCCAAGGACAGATAAAAGAAATCCTTTCCGTGGTAAGACTGGCCTATTAAAAAAGCGAAGTGTGTATTCTCCATCCCCGTTACCAGAGATCTATTACACACGGCTGGAATTTGGAATCTAGATAACGTGTAGGGTGCGCCGACACTTGGAGAGCTCCAGATTGGAACGATGTTGTAAACATCATTTTTTTTAATCTGTGCTTAATTCATGAAATTCAGGAAGCAGTGAATGAAGTATAGTGTTCAGCCACCAATGGTCTCTAGTGCAGAAAACAACAAAGAAAAAAGTATGTTTTTAGAAAAACAAACCAAACCAAAGCAAAACAAAAATATTACAGGCAACAATGGGATCTAGAGCAGAGAACAAAATAACAACGATAAACCAATCAGGGATCATAAGAAAACTCTTCGTGCTGAAATTGATCAACCATTGATCAAATTGTTCAATCATGACAGGAAAAACAGCAGTGGAAAACAACAACGTAGACTGAACAACCACTATATTTCGAAAATGCTTTCCACACAAAATTTAAAAGCTGATAAAAAAAAAGAACATTTTGATCTTCGGATTCACCATTAAACACATTTTAAACGACGCTAAGGGTTTGTCCGATTTAAATATGAACGCTTAGTAAACAACTGAACTGACGGGGTGTTTTCTCAATTGGGCAGCATGATCAAAACGAACGAAAATGATCTGAATAAGCACAAAAAGCTCTCGAAATATATCTAAAAATCAGACACAAATGGCATTGCAATAATCATCTGTCATTTATTTACCCATCAGAAGAGCACAAAAGTGCCAATAATATCAATTAGAAAAGAAGCAAGCTAGAAGAAGATGAAAAGAATCTCACAACATACTACACAGGGAAAAGGATACAATTCAGCTCTCATTTGTCTTTTCATTTAATTTCACAACAGTACAGAACACACTTTCTGTTATTTCGATGCTCACGCAAATTCAAAATTGCTGAAAGAGTGGTGACGAAAACAAATAACAGTCGCATAGCATAACACCGACTCCCACACTCCCCCTCCCTCCCACTTTCCCCCAAAAAGAACACAGACCTAACAAATACACCAAACCAATTGCCAAAATGTATGTTATGTCGAACCAGTCGACAAAAAGTGAGTTTTACAATACGGTGTCATCAATATGGAGACAGCGAGAGGCAAAAAAATCGACAAGGAGGGCGTATCTAAGCCATTCTTGATTACATAGATGTAATGGGGAGCCCATAGTCAGTTGGTTCAATTGTATTTTGTCAAACATAGGCTGTATTTCACATCATTCAGAAATCCCGTAGGAGAACACTTGACTTTCCAAAGTTAAGTACGCCAATTTTTCCTTTTTTCCATTGAAAACGAATACAACACTTGACTTGTCTGCAAAGCACCAGTGCGTGTCTTTGCGTCTCTTACGCAGCCCCCCCCCCCCCCCCCCCCCCCCCCCCCCGTGCCCCCACCTCTCTGCGTCGTCATTCTGTAGCGGTAATCCGTGATCCGAGTGACGTGTCATTTAAAGCATTTGTGTTCAGCAATACAAAAGCTTGTCATAAATGGAAATTGATATTGCATTCCCGCTGGAAATCAACATTACATGCATAATGTAAGCTGTTGCATAATAAATATGATAACATTATACACCTGCGTATGTGCAGTACAATCAAAACCTCCGTCATTCATCAGTAAGAATTCCAGTCTTTTCATACTCTGACATCAAGGTGCCTCTCTAGAAAGGTCTCTGACAGGCGCCAAACGTCACGTGAACATCTCGAAGACTTTTCATCAGTTTTGGCAATATTTTCTTATTGTGACATTCAGAAAGTATGCGTTGTAACAGTTACAACGCAACGTGACACAGTCCTACAATTGGGAGAAAATGCATTATTTTTCTTGACAGAGCTATTTGAAAAGTTATGCACATCTACGGAATGCGCGCGCGCGCGCGCACACACACACACACACACACACACACACACACACACACACACACACACACACACACACGCACTGTCTCTCTCTCTCACTCACTCTCTCTCTCTCTCTCTCTCTCTCTCTCTCCTCTCTCTCTCTCTCTCTCTCACTCATTCACTCACACACGCACCCACAGACTTGTGGCAGACGGTTGGAGGCAAGTTGAGCATGCATGCTGTCTAAAATGCTGGACACTTTCTTTTTTCCAACTTACACTTGGTATGACGAGTGTAAGCATTAAGAGGTAGGAGTCGGGGATGAAGGTGCAGATGATATGAAATAGGTAGAATAGATTAAAAAAAAAAAAAAAAACAACGAAGAAGACAGAGGGAAAAGAAAATCAT
>CM065716.1:81498255-81508255 GCA_033310375.1 Conus canariensis | reverse complement strand
CATCGCACAAAGGAAAGTGTCCAGGCTTCACCTTCCAGCAGGCAGCAAGGCTCTTGCAGTAGCCTGTCTCAATATTTCAGGAACGATAACCTACTTCCCATGTCAGTCGATGTTTAGGAACTGGATTAGCGTACATAGGAATTGTCAAAAAGGGAGAGAACTAATGATTTGGGAGCAGGTGGGTCAGACAAGATCCATTTATTTCTGCAGACAAACTGAACGACGGTTTATGGGCAGCCGAGTCAAAGAACTTGATATGTGTGAACCAGTACACGAGATGTCGATCAGCAAAAACGCATTCCGTCTGCTTATTTTTCGTTCAAGGACGTAAATTAGAGAAACTTTCAAATCTTGAATCTTCGGGAGCGTGTGTGTGTGTGTGTGTGTGTGTGTGTGTGTGTGTGTGTGTGTGTGTGTGTGTGTGTCGTGTCTGTCTGTCTGTCTGTCTGTCTGTCTGTCTGTATACATGCATACATACATACATACATACATACATACTACATACATACACACACACACACATAGATAGATAGACAGACAGACAGACAGATAGATAAAAATTTAGGTAGACAGATAGATATTACGACGAAAAAAGCGCATTGTTTATGTCTGTTGAATAATAAAGTCAGAGTGCTAAAATTCTAACAAAAACAACGCACACACACACACACACACACACACACACACACACACACACAACACACACTAACACACACACACACACACACACACACACACACACACACACACACACACACACACACACACACATGATGCATGGACTCTGGTGTACGCATAGACACATGTGCGAATGCACGATTTTCTCCTCTCTCTCTCTCTCTCTCTCTCTCTCTCTCTCTCTCTCTCTCTCTCTCTCTCTCTCCTCGCTCGCTCGCTCGCTCGCTTCGCACACATACGCACATACACACACACACACACACACACACACACACACACACACACACACACAGTAAAGAAAAGTAAACCGTGTCAGGCACTCACAACAGTCTCATCGAGTACGGGAGTGGCAGCGGAAGAGGAAGTGACGACCCGGATGCAAAAGAGACGAGCCAGGAAGCGGAAGCAGATCAGCTTGATGAGAGCAGGCACTTCTTTCCCGCGCTCCCCTTTGTGGTGGATGTTCAACGTGAACACCGTCATTCCAGTGGCGAAGGAGACGATGAAGATGGTCATACCGTAGTAGATGCCTACGACACACACACACACACACACACACACACACACACACACACACACACACACACACACGAACACGCGCGCGATTATGCACGGACACACACACACACACACACACACACACACACACACACACACACACACACACACACACAATTCAATTCAATTCAATTCAATTCAAATTTAATCCTTTGACCCCTGTTGGGGCATGAAGGATACAAATGTAACAAAGAGAAATACGAAACTCACTCAGAACAATGTGTGAACATAGTTGCGAAATGCTGAATTCTGGTGAACTGTAATGATCTCATTAAACAATCTTCCCATTTTTTAGAAACTTACTAATATTCAAACAAATGCGTCTTCCTTTTTGAAATAAATTACAAAAGTTGAAAACAGACTTTGGTTTTAGATATTTTTTAGGGATGAATTTTTCACGAAGTTCATTATATTTTGGACATTCCATGATGCAATGAAATTCATCTCCAATTTCACCCATTTCACAGTTACGACAAATACGCAATTCTCTTGGAACATTATGGTGTCTTCCAATTTCAATTTGCAATTTATGGTTACTACATCTAAATTTAAATAAAGATATAACATAAATATCTGGTAAGGTAGAAATATAATGTTCTTTTCCAAAGACAGTCTTTACACTTTTATAGAATACACACTTGTTGCTGTTTTCAAGAGAACTGCGCCAATCACGAGCATAATTATTTTGCAACTCCTTTTTAACACACTTACATAAGTTACTTCTGTTTGTGAATGAATGAGATTCCCAAACACAATCAAAACCAGTTTCAAATAAAATGCTTTTAACATAACTAAGCCATGGTGAAACGAAAATTCCTTTTGTATATAGTTCATGTAAGATATTATATACTTTGTTTGAATACTTCTTAGAATCAGGAACAACTAAGTTAGCCCAGAACCTTATCATTCTCACTTTAATCAGTACAGATAAAGGACAGATTCCGGTTTCACCATAAATCATTGAAGTCATTGTAGTTTTATTTAATCTAAATAGATACTTTAAAAAACGTAACTGTAACTTTTCTAATATATCAACATTTTCATAACCCCAAATTTCACAACCATACAACACAGGTACAACTATGGAATAAAATAATTGTATGCAAACATCAATTGGCAATTTCTGTTTTCTTGCAGTTTGTAATAATGAAAACATTGCCTTGAGAGCCTGATTATAAGCACATTTTTTGCTTTGTAAAAAGAACCTGTTCTGCTGAACTCGATGCCTAAGTATTTCATTGAATTAAGAACCTCTATTTTTTCATTCCCAAAGAAAAAAATTTCACGCATACTATTTCGACCATGAAAGACAACTATTTTTGTTTTCTTTGGATTTACTTCTAACTGCCATTGCGTGCAATATATATGTAAGGCATTAAGTTCTTTTTGCAAAGCTGATTTAGAATTTGCCAATAAAATTGTATCATCAGCATATAACAATACAAGCAATTTAATAAACTGTTCAAGTTTCAACTCTTGTGTTAAATCATATTCTAAAGTAGAACAGTTATTGTCAATAAGGAACTGTTGTAGATCATTCAAAAATAATGAAAACAATAAGGGTGAAAGGTTTTCTCCTTGACGAACTCCCCTAAAACTGCCAAAGAACTCTGATTTTTGACCATTTAGAAAAATGCACGATTTTATTTGATCATACATATTGATTACAACGTGCAGTATTTTCCCAGATATGCCTTGACTCATCAGTTTGTGCCATAAAGCATGCCTCCAAATAGAATCAAATGCCTTTCTGTAATCAATAAAAGCACAGTATAATTTTCCATTGTTGATTGCAAACATGTCAATCAATGATTTAAGAACAAAAGCATGGTCAAGCGTTGAATGCATGTGTCTAAAACCTGCTTGGTTTTCTGAAATAAGTCCATTTATTTCAACAAAATAAGTAAGTCTGCTATTTAGAAACACACACACACACACACACACACACACACACACACACACACACACACACACACACACACACACACACAAGCGCGTGCGCCCACCATCCTCACTCTTAGTACATCCCCGCGCGCGCACTCCTCTCTCTCTCTCTCTCTCTCTCTCTCTCTCTCTCTCTCTCTCTCTCTCTCTCTCTCTCTCTCTCACTACGAGCACACACACACACACACACACACCATCCCACCACATCCAACCCAATCCTCATCCAGGCCCCCCATCCGGCACCTTTCCTTCCTTATCTCAGACCCTCTTCCTCACTCCCACGCTCACCAATGAGCGGCAGGACATCAGAAGTGGGCGGCATGTTCTCCGTGACCAGCATCATGAAGACGGTCATGGACAGCAGCGTGGTGATGCCCATCGTCACCTTCTCGCCGCTGTCGCTGGGGATGTAGAAGCCCAGCAGGGCCACCAGCGTGATGAGGATGCAGGGCAGCACCATGTTGAAGATGTAGAACAGCGGCCTCCGCTTCATGATGATGTAACATGTGACGTCCGGGTATGGCTCCTGAGTTAGGTGGGCAGAGATGGAAAGAAGTTTGGAGTACTGAGAGCGGTGGTGGCCTTAGAGAATGGAAGTGGTCTTGTGGAGTGGTGGTGGTTTAGTGGATAGTAAAGATGTAGAGGGAAAAGGTGAAGCATAGTCTCGCCTTCACTTTTCAGAATCCCGTCTGCTCGTACAGGTCGTTATTCACTTTTGGGCACCTGTTACCTCATGCCACGAAAGAAGTGTTCAATGCGCTTGGCTGCCCTCTCAAATAACCATGTATAACAGCTGGTTGTCGGCTGTTCAGCGCGATCCGCCCACTTCCTGCACGCAGCCTGAAGTTCGCGTGCAAACCATGTGCGTGTGTGTGTTTCAAACTTAACAGTTTGACACTATCAGCGGCGAAGTGTGGTGCCTTTGCCTGCGCATGCCTCACAATGATAGTTTAAGACTATCAGCAGCGAAGCGTCGCGAACAAGAGGCCAATCCGTATGCAGGAAGCAGACAGGGAGACGAACAGATCCACAGGAAGTGGTGTGTGCGTGCTAAATTGGCTCAATGAACTCTGACTAGTTAGAGGTTTTAGGTCTTTATCCCCCTCCCCTCTCTACATCTCTGTTGGACAGAACACTCACTTATAAAGCAATATGAACCATGTTGTTCGAAACTAGACGTTGACTGTTCGTTCATATTCTCTGGTCTTCACAAGACTTTAAATGCAGTCTATGTGATACTCTTTCGGAGGATACGATAAACTGAAATTCTGCATGAAGCATGAATATCGTGCATAAAAATCTAAAACAGAAACCCATGGCAACAAGGAAGCTGCACTGGGAAAAAATACTTAGTAGAAAATTCCAGTTTGATAGTCAATAAAAACACATTCTGACAGAAGCTAACAAAACATATTAGCACAGACAAAAATAGAAAAGTGAAGCTGTCAATAAGGAAACAGTAAAACCGAAAGATTGTGTTCTGACCTACACAAACACTGTGAAGTCGTGAGATAACAATAATATACAGTAAAATGCTGTTGTGACTGACAGTGAGACACTGAGGTCGTCTTTTACGAAACAGTAATAAATTGAAAGATTGTGTTCTGACTGATACGGACAGAGCGAGGTTGCTTTGACGATAAAAAAGGAAAGAAAGAAATGCCACAACTAGCACAGAAAGAATGAAGTCGTCATTGTAATAATGGTCTATTGACAGAAAGATACATCTCTGGCTAACACACTATGATGTCAGTGAGGCGACGGTACTGATTAGAAAGATTGTTTTCTAACTGACATGAACAGAGTTGAAACGGTTTTGTCATATCCCATCAATAAACAGGAACATGGTTCACTGGCTAACACACAATGAGGATTAAACTACTTGAGGTGACAATGATGTACAGAAAGCGTTCATGTGACCGATACTGAATACGGTCGTCATGAGAAAACAATAATAAACAGAAAAATGGTGTTCCAGCTCACATAGAGAGAATGAAGTCGTCATTAATATAGCAATAACAGACAGATAGCATTCTGACCAAACCATATTGTAGTCCTACGTGCTCACGTTTTGGCGAGCGTTCGTAAGCCATACCCCTCAACTCCATTGGTCCTAGCCACCTACCCATCAGTACTCTTCCGCTTTCCTCCCCCTTTCTCTTTCTTTCTGTTACGACAGTTCCATAAATGCCCGTACAAATGTGGAAACAATTACACACTCTGTTTTGGTGTTTGTAGAGAAGTCTGTGTGCGCTTGTTCTCTCGCTTGTGCTTGTTTCTCACCATTATTTATTTATTAACTCTATTTATTTAACACTTTCGTGCCCGGCTTCGTTTTTCTTCGAGAAAATTATTTACTTTATGCATCCAAAAATTTCAGTGTCATATATAGAATTACTGTTATTATCTTTTTTATAGAGTCTTTTTATCTTCGTGTATTGAGAACTAAATGTTTAAAACCTAGTTGGTTTACATTTCGGTTTTCCCTCATCAAAAAGTATTCTCTGTCTGTCTGTCTGTCAGTAATCTCTCTCTCTCTCTCTCTCTCTCTCTCTCTCTCTCTCTCTCTCTCTCTCTCTCTCTCTCTCTCAGATACTCAAAGAAAAACGAATCTGTCATGCAGTCAGTGTTAAGTACTACTGAATTTCTATTTCTATCTTTGGCTGCTTCTCCCCCCCCCCCCCCCCCCCTTCCTACACTCCACCCACCCCAACCACTAGCTGTCCACTCCGCCCGTCTCAACAGCCTCTTCGTCTGTGCTGTCCTGTAACCAAATTTCCCCTCCACTGCCACAGTTCCTGTCCTTGTTTAGGATTCATTTTCACCCCATTCTATCGTTTTGAGATCCACTCGTTTTGTTGTTAATGCGTTTTTTTCTTTTTTCTTTCTTTTTTTCCTTTCGTTTTGGAGGGGTGTGAGGTGGAGAAGGTAGGCGATGAGGGTGAAGAGAGCTCTCTATTGTGTAGTTTATATTTTCCACGAGAAAATAAATATTCAGTTTTTGGAGCTCCGTACAAAACTCTAAGGCGTTATGTCAATGCGACCTGTTGGTATGAATGGTGTGTGTGTGTGTGTGTGTGTGTGTGTGTGTGTGTGTGTGTGTGTGTGTGTGTGTGTGTGTGTGTCTTTTTTTCAAGACGGAGAAGACCAAGAACAAGAACAAGAAATAGCTGAAGAACGACAACAACAATATGACGATGGCAACAATAAAGAACAATACAAATAGACACAATAATTGTATATATATTTTTTTTCGTTGATAAACTATACACTTAAAACGCAAAAACTATATTGTAACCGACTGATTATTTTTTTACGTGTGAAATACGCAGTGTGTAGGCATAAACAGTAGAATAATTACACGGTTAAAGTTTTTGAGGGAGCTTTGGAAGCTTGCCTGTAGAAACAAATGACAACAGTGAAGAGGAGAGACGGGAAGATACGATGGAGAAAATGAGGATAAGGAAGATGGGAGGACAAACAAAAGAGGAAGAAATAGGTGGGAGAGGAGAAGGTGAGGGCTCAGAAAGGAGGAGGAGGTGGAGGAGGTGGAGGAGGTGGAGGAAAAAGACGGAGGGAGAAGGAGGAAGAAGAAAAAGAAGGAGGAGGAAGAGAAGGAAGAAAAAGAAAAAAAAAAGGCGAGGGTGCATGAGGAGAAAGAAGAAAAAGGAGAAAGACGGGCTGTGAGGAAGAAGGAAAGGGAGCAGAAGGAAGAAAATGGAGAAGGACGAGGAGGACGACAACGACGAAAAAGGAGAAGGAGGAGGAGGAGGAAAAAGGAGATAAAAGGGGGAGGGGGGGAGGCGATGGAATAAGAAAAAAGGAGGAGAAGAGGAGGAGTAAAAAAAAAGAGAAGCACACCTTACACCTCCATTTTCCGGTCTGCAGAGTAATGGATTTGTCCATATATTGAAATTTGCAGCAAGCATCTCTCTTCTTGCTCTGCGTCTCACGACGTGTGCAAAGTGTCTGCTGCAGTTGGGATTTTAATATTAACCAAACAACCAGCACTGGACCACCGTTTCTGGACGAGCGGAGGGGGAGCGGGGGGGGGGGGGGGGGGGGGGGGGGGGGTTGAAAAAGAGAAATTCTGACTTGAACGAGAAACGAACCACGGATCTGGGATTTTCTGGGTTCCCTTGCGAGTGCGTTATCCGTCAGAGTGCCACTCCCTATCCCTGACGTTCAGTCTTTGGGATGCATGCCATCAACATCAATATCACCACCATCCCCGTAACACGTGACGTCAGGCTTTCCCTCCTTTTGTCTATGTACCCCGCCCTTTGTTATGTAGTTTTGTCTCTGTGTTACCTTTCTTCTTCCTGTTGTTCCATATCCGTGTGTCTCCCTCACACCTCCTCCCCCGTTGAACGCATCTATAATATTTGACACTCAACACCGTACCAAACACCTCTTCGCTTTACTACCTTCATTTTGTCGCCCCCCCCCCCCCCCACTCCCTCCCTCCTCACTTCTCAAGACCCATCCCCTACCCTTTTTCCTCCCCCTCCTCACCGACCAACAACGCTCCCTTATTCTTTCTTGATCAACTTTACATCCCAAAATTCAAACGACAAGCGCATAAATAAGATCCTGCGTCAATATAATCTCACACCGAGGAAAGGAGTAGAATGGCGCTTGTGAAAAAAAAAATTCTCACTGCAAGCATGGAACTACCTCTCAACTTACAGCAGGAATATAATCTCCCTTCATCTTCCTGCAGGAGCAGAACTATCCATCACTTTGTTGCAGGCATAGAGCCACCTCTTACCTTGCTGACAGGACAGAACCGCCCCTCATTTTCTTGCAGGTATAGAACTATCTATCCCTTACCTTGCTGGAAGAATAGAACCGCCCCTCACCTTGCTGAGGGAATATGACTGTCCCTCACCTTGCAGCAGGAATAGACTCCCCTACCCCAATCCCCCCACCCCCCACCCCACCCCCATCACCCAGTTCATCTTGCTTCAGGAACACAAGATCCCCTCAATTGGCTGCAGGAATGGAACTACCTCACACATCGCGGGAGGAACAGAACCGCTACTCACCACGCTGAAGAACCACTCCTCTCTTTGTGCAAGAACAGAAACACCCCTCACCCTGACGCAGGAGTACAAATACGCAGCTTGAGTGCCGGAATAGAACTACCCCTCCCTTTGTTTCAGGAACAGAACTGCCCATCACTTCGGAACAGAAATGGAGTTTCGCCTACTTTCACTGCAAGAACAAAACCACTCCACGTCTTGCTGCAGGAACAGAACTAGCCCTTACTTTGCTGCAAAAACAGAACTAGCCCTTACTTTGCTGCAGGAACAGAACTACCCCTCACTGTGCTGCAAAAACAGAACTAGCCCTTACTTTGCTGCAGGAACAGAACTACCCCTCACTGTGCTGCAAAAACAGAACTAGCCCTTACTTTGCCGCAGGAACAGAACTACCCCTCGCTGTGCTGCAGGGACAGAACTAGCCCTTACTTTGCTGCAGGAACAGAACTACTCCTCACTGTGCTACAGGGACAGAACTAGCCCTTACTTTGCTGCAGGAACAGAACTACCCCTCACTGTGCTGCAGGAACAACTACCCCTCACTGTGCTGCAGGAACAGAACTACCCCTCACTGTGCTGCAGGAACAGAACTACCCCTCACTGTGCTGCAGGAACAGAACTACCCCTCACTGTGCTGCAGGAACAGAACTACCCCTTACTTTGCTGCGAGAACAGAACTAGCCCTTACTATGCTGCAGGAACATGACTATCCTTTATTTTGCTGCACGAACAGAACTAGCCCTTACTTTGCTGCACGAACAGAACTAGCCCTTACTATGCTGCAGGAAGAGAACTAGCCCTTACTTTGCTGCACGAACAGAACTAGCCCTTACTTTGCTGCACGAACAGAACTAGCCCTTACTATGCTGCAGGAAGAGAACTAGCCCTTCATTTGCTGCAGGAACAGAACCACCCTAACCTTGTTGCAAGAACATAGCCACCTTCACCGTGTTAAAGGACCAAAACCAGCCCTCATACAGAACCGACCTTCACCTTGCTGTGGAAACAGATTCATGCTTCATCTTGCTGCAGCAATAGCACCACCGCTCACTTTGCTGCAACAACAAAATCTTCCTTCGCTTTTTGGCAGAAAACAGAACCGCACCTCACCTTTGTGCAGAAATCGAGTCGCCCCTCACCTTGCCGCAAAAATTAGAATAAGTCATCATCTACAATGCTGAAACAGAATTACCCTTTGCATCGCCACAAGAACAGAGTCACCCGTCACCTTGTTGCGTGAATACAGCTGCCTTTTCATTTGCTTCACAAATGGAAACTCGCCCACCTTGTTGCAGGAGTAGAACTGCCCATTATTCGATGCAGAAACAGAGTCGTACTTCAAGTTGCTGCTGGAACATGACTGCCCTTACTTCGCTTCCCCTCGCTTACCTGCAGAAGGAGAGCCGTGTTTCACTTGTGGCACGAGTATAGCTGCTACTTACTTTGATCCCTGAATGCAGCCGTTCTTACCTTGCAGGGGGAACAAAACTTCTCCTGAACTGAAGAAACAGAATATCCTCTAATCTTGCGGCAGGAATAGAACCATTCCTCGTATTCCAACATAAAATCGTCACCTTCAAATCACAGTCCCTCACCTTCTCACATCTCCCAATAAAAACCCTCCATCTTCCAACATAAGCCCATCACTCGCTAACACAAGCCTCTAACCTTTAAACATAAGCCTATCACCTTCCAAAACAAGCTACTAACCTTCCAACATAAGCCTTTCACCTTCCAACATGAGCCCGTCAACTTCCACCATGAGCCCGTCACCT
>CM065716.1:81488255-81493255 GCA_033310375.1 Conus canariensis | reverse complement strand
TACTGATAATGAAAAATGGTGGTTTTGTAAGATTCGTTTGTCATAGTGTCGCTTGAAAAACTTTTCTGTCTCATGACCAGACAATTTCTGTCTCATGACCAGACAAGTCAATGAATACAATTTGCATCGTGTAAGAGATTTCAAAAAGAAAAAGCAACATCTATGAAGCGTTGTGAAATTATTTTGGACAAACAAAAACATGATACATGTACAGTCCAATACGTTGTTTCTGCATTGAACGCTTGGTTCAGCATCTTAGCCACAAAACCGCAGAAGTCATTGTGAAAACAACTTAGGTCAAACGATTGAGCGTTCCAGCATCTGAGTTGGCGTTCTTCTATATCTGAACGAGGCCATAACACTCAGAAACACTTTATACTTGTTGCTTTTGATTGATTAACAGGTTTGTTGAGGATTTTTTTTTTAACGTGTTTCGTTGTGATTGTTCTCGGCGAACGTTACGAACTTTACTACGGATTCGAATGGAACTCCAACAGTAGTATAATCTCATTTTCATGGAACTGACATTATTCAAAAGAAAAAGACAAGAAAAAGAAACCGAAAAGAAAAAAAAAAGCGATGGGACAAATGACGTATCACAGGAATGTCGTCACTCACCACGTCAATGATCTGAGCCAAGGCGAGGCCAAAGGTGACGTTGAGGGACGCGGAGTAGTTGCAGGAAGGGCGCACACGTTTGTCGTATCCCGTCAGAAGGTCCCGAATCAAGCGGTACTCGTTATCGTCGCTCCTCACAAAACTCACTGATGACGCAATCAAATATATTAACCAGTCTGCATTCATATCATGTCATTGTTATCATACATGCAATTCCTTTGCTCCCCACTCTCCACTCCCCACGCCCTCTCCAGCACACACACACACACACACACACACACACACCACACACACACACACACACACACACACTTCTGTGGCCACACCCTTCACGTCATTCATGAGTTAACATCATAATACATAACCGTCAAAAGTGTAATACCACCCGATGAAATTCAGAACTGAAACAAGACTGTTCTGAGACACTTTCAACTGATAAAATGATCAACTATAAAAATGGACAAAAATGGAAAGGTGACAACAACAGGAAGCACTGGTTAATCCCCTATAACCAGTGCTCTAATCCTGTAATACGATTGCTGGTTTATGGTCATGACTGTCCGCTAATACACATATACAACGTCGACATGAAGTGAGCTTTTGTCAACAAAAATCAAAACGAACGAATGAACCAACAAATGAATCAAACCGACAACGAGTGAACGGGAAAAAGAAAAAGAAAAACTATATATATATATATATATAATATATATATATATATATATATATATACACCGGCGGTGGGCAACCCAAATATCATCCTGAAGATAGCCACCCAGCTTGAAACAAATTTGTAGAGTATTTTATTAATATTCCTTTTTAACACTTATTTTAACATATATATATATATATATATATATATATATATATATATATATATATATATATAATATATGCGATAAGAGAATAACATCAGACTTACTAAAACAAGACATAGGCTATAAAATAATTACACTTCCCTACTACAAAAATCCCAAACAAGGCAGAAGGGATTCTAGATGGTGGACGATTTGTCTCCAACGGTACAGTTAACCGGGCAACTATGAAAACCTTGTTCCCAAATGCTCCACCTTATGCGACTTTTATTTTTCAGCGAAGAAACTCTATGCATTTTATTTGATCTGCCTTGGATGCTGTTTTAGGATCGTTTACCTGGACCAGTCTTTTCTTGCAGAATATGACTTCATTTTGAATTTCAGTTTGAACCTTTTTAATGTGTACACCCGTGTTTAACTTATGTCCTCATATGGACTCTGTGGGCGGCTGGTCTCTGAATATAAAGTGTGGCCAGATAGCCAGTGTGGAGAGAGAGAGAGAGAGAGAGAGAGAGAGAGAGAGAGAGAGAGAGAGAGAGAGAGAGACAGACAGACAGACAGACAGACAGACAGACAGACAGACAGACAGGCAGGCAGACAGACAGACAGGCAGGCAGACAGACAGACAGACGGACAGAGAGGATTCATATGACTTGAGAGTAAGCGACGAGTGTGTGGTGGAGAGTGGGACTCGGGGTGCGAGGGAGGGGGGAGGGGTGTTATTATAACTATCGTTCGGTTATGTCCCTTTTTCAATAAAATCAACGGAAGCGTGTTGTGACCAACATATAAGTGTAATAAATGGTATTTCCGTGCATTCCTGCATTCACCATTTTTCGTTTTTCACTGCCTGCTGCATGGAATCACATCTGTTGGGTGTGAAAATAAGCAAGTTTCTGTTTTACTGTTACTATATAGCGCTGACGACCATATGGATATCTACATAATTTCTACAATAAATATACATCAAGATCACTAATCTATGAATACCCTCTCAAAGATTTCTGGTTCCAGATTTCTGGATAAATTTACATACTGTGGAGGCCTTTGCACTCTCTCGACTTTAAGCTTGAGGCCACACAACTTCATGCTGTGAAGTCAAGACATTCTCTTTTAAAAGCCCTTCTGTAAAAAAAAAAAAAAAAAAAAAAAAAAAAGCCCTTCTGTAGCGAAGATTTGTCCCGTGAAAAGTCATTCCCAAGAACACTACACTACCTATTAGGCCTGTTGCAGTGTTCTAATTGATAAAAAACAAAATTCACATTCATTGATATGTCCAGAGAAGATGAGGCAGCGAACCGGAAGCTATTGGCCCATCTTGTATGACTTGTAGTAATATTTTTATTCTTGAGAAATTCTTCTCTTTTTGTCGCCGGGTGCGAGCTGTGAAAAACAACGTTGGCGGAAAATATGTCTTACATGAATTGTTCACGGTATTTACAGCCTCAAAAATCGATTGACAAGAAGTCAACAGCAGTAAAGCAAAAAAATCTCTCTTCGTATGAAATAATTGTGTACACGGTATTATCATTATTCAGTGTGTAAAACAATATTTTCCCTCAGAATAAATAGATGTCTGAAATATTGTTCCATGAGTTTGTTGATATGTTTGTTTCTGTACTGCTGTCGCGGCACTGCGGTCTTAAGGATCTGGACGTATTTTTGTACGCTATCAAGTTCTGGATAGTTGGCATTGTCAGAGGGTTGAATTAGGGGGTTCATCCCCCGCCCCCCTCCCCCCCCCCCCCCCCCCCCCCCCCCCCCCCCCCCTCCCTCCCATGCCCGCCATCTTAACATAGCTTCAGTATTACTCACATGATGTACGTCCTACTGCGAGATTATCTCCAGCATAGCCATTAGTGACACAAGATGAATAACCTAGCATTTTATTCTCATTTGAGATATCTGCGACCAGACTTGAATAGACCTTTGCTTTAGGGAAGACTGTAGTCTACCTCTGTTCGGTCTGTGTATAGGGACTATAATTATTTTTCACCAAGCACCACCGCCATGGTTATACTAAATTAGCTGTGTCGACCTGCATTCAAATTGCTCAGCTGCGTTTAGCTAGAAAGAATATCTATAATCAAATTATTGAGGTTTGGGGTATATTTTGCATAGAACATATTTCAAACTATTGTTTCTGTTGGCCCTAAAACCTAGTGAATCTGCCCGTCAGTGAAGTGTGCATCAGAGTGGAACTAGTGACAGAGTCAAGAACAAAGCACGTCACACTGTCACTGAAAACAAATCAAGGTCAAGCACGACTGTGTTATGTTACAGCTGTCCCTAAAGCAGAGATGTATATAGACTGTACTTAAGACGTCAGTCGTTTTGTACATTTTTCGCCCCCACTCCCATCCCCACCCCTATCCCCACTCCAAACCCACCCTCCTTTTTTATTATGGGAAAATCTCAATTGAAAACATTGAAGTAAAACATATAGACAGACCCCGTATGAGCGAACAGAAACTGCACAATGAGCAGCTAGTGTTCACCCTCGACAGTGTTTACAGTCTCACCACCTGCTCACCAGGTATAACGAAAAAAAAAAAAAAGCTGGCATGTAACAAGAAATAATGGACAGAAAAGTCGACTATGAAGGAAGGAAAAAAAGAAAAACGAAGACAGTAAAACGAGAGAAAAATAGAAGTAAAAAGAGTCACAGATAGCAAAAAAAGAGAAAGTTACGGGCATAGCCGGAATACATTCATATTGAAAGGTGTCCCCAGCATTACCAAGGGGAAAACTACAGACGAGAATCACAGCAAAATGTTCCACAATTTAGTTTTTAAAAAAAAAAAAAAGATAAAGCGATAATGGCATTCTGGTTCAAAAAGAAATATCAATTTATAAGGTTCAGAAAAGAAATACCACCTTTTTTTTCACAAACAAGTCGCTGATTTGCTACAGACCTTCCTTGTTTATCTTTCTCTTTCTTCGTCTCTTTCGTGTTCTCTCCCACCTCAACCTGTCCCCGCTTGGTCTATTAAATTAAAAGTCTGAGTAATACATCCTTTACACTTGACACGGTCTTATAATTTTACGACAAACGCACTAAAGGAACATTTCACTGATGACATATTCGAACGAAACATTTCATTAATAACACATTCAAAGAGGATATTTTCATCAATAACGATTTCAGTATGATAACGAATTTGAAAGTAAACTTTAACTGAAAAAATGCATTCAAAGGGGAAATTTCATTGATAACGCATTCAAAGAGAAATGTGAACTAAACGCATTTTAAAGGTAAAGTTTATTGATAATTCTTTCATTAGTATAGGGTTATTGATATCGCATTCAAAAATGGTTTGATGAACAATCTAAAGTAAAAGTTCGCTGACCAAGAACTTTGAAGGAAAAGTTCGTTGATAGTTCATTCTAAAGGAAAAGCTATCTGATGACGCATCCTAGAAGAAAGTTCATTGGTAAGGCATCCTAAAGGAAATGTTCATTGGTTCAATCCATGTTGTTTACAGGCCAGCCTACCGACAGGGGCCATTCAAGAGGAATAGTTTATTGATAACACATGTTAAAGGAAAAATTCATTGGTGACGCATT
>CM065716.1:81478255-81483255 GCA_033310375.1 Conus canariensis | reverse complement strand
CGGTGAACGTGTCCCCTGAATTTTCATGTTTTTGAACTGTAACATTTAAGGCATCTATTTTACACGAAAACATACGAGACAACACCGATAAATATACTTGAAGTTTGCCAAATGAATGTGGCGCTTGGCCCTTGACGTTTTCTCCAATTTCCTTCCTAAGCAGATATCTAACCCACCACACTATTTCCCCTCCTAACAATTACGACTATGGGCAGATGTTTGACCCTACCACAATTTCTCTGCTAGTAAACACAACACAGTTCCTGAACAAGTGTTCATTTTGTTATTAAAGCATAACGCGGTCATTGATGAGAGTGACCACAAGCCACGTGTTTTCAAAGTCTTGTATGTGACAGAAGGTGCGTGCTGCCTTAACATACTGGCTATAACCCCGTAGGTAATCACCATGCCTGTGCTCTTTCAGCGTGTTTCTTTCTACCCGTGCCTTGGTGAGAAGTGGCAATGAGGCGCACTCTACGACAACGCGATAATGGTTGGGTCACTGACCTAAGAAAACTGAAGACCCAGCAAAAAAAGTGCGACAGAGCATTTGAAAGAACAGTTCTGTTTGCAAAATGGTGTATTTTTCAATGTAAACAAAACAAATGTGTTCCAATGTGCAGTGTATTCAGGAAACGACTATTTGGAAAGTTTGAAATTGACGAATATATAGCCAAAATTAATTGCCTGACACGATTTGAAAGAATATGGGGATCGTATAAACCTTTTATTATTACAGATTAAAGGAAAACTTCAGCAGCACACACTACTTAATGCTACCAATATCTATATGTTTACATTCATCAAGACTGTTTATGCTGTCTCACTACACATGTGTTTGGAAACTTTTCACTGGATGGACTATGCAATCTAGGGCGGCACCTACATCTTTCCCGGTTTCAGCTTAATTCTTTTACCCCTTTTTATTTTCAATGTGTGTGTGTGTGTGTCTGTGTGTGTCTGTGTGTGTGTGTGTGTGTGTGTGTGTGCGCGCGCGCGCGCGCGCTGTTACTTCCTTTTTATATTGAACTGATATTGTGGTTAGTCATTCGAAAAAAAAAAGTGTATATTTCTTGTAAGATACATATTGAAGAAATGGGGACAAAAGGTTGAAAAATAATGCTACAGTCTTCTTTTCTCTTGGCTACTTTGTGCCTTCATTCTTTATCAAATACGGCCGTGTACGACTTAAATTTGCTCTTGTCTTGAGAATGGAGAAGTTTATAAGAGTGACTCAGAGAAGTGTTGTTATATGCCAATGTCTCTGCGAAATGTCCTCTTTTTGCGCGCTTGTCAACTCTCCATAAAGCTGATTAAAGATCGTTTGAAAAAAAAAAAAGTGCGACAGATTAAACAGACGAAACCGGCCTTGACAATGGCGGGCACGGGGACGAAGGCGAGGACAAAGGGCAAAGAGGAGTTGGGAGAAGGGTGGAGATCAGGAGGTGGGTGAAAGTGAAGGAAGGGAAAGGATGAGAGACTACGACTTGGGGGTTAAACAAAATGGAGATGTGCGGGATTAAGAGAAGGGGCGGAGGTGAGTGGTTGATGAGAGGGGTGGAGATAGGAAGGTGGGAGGAGATGTAGGGAGGGAAAGGATGGGAGACACATGACCCCCGCAAAAAAACAATAAAAACAGCCAAACAAGACCAGTCATTCCACGAGGTTGTCCATCGAATTTTTAACTGAACCGACCACTTCTCACCTGATCTTGGCAGCTACTGAAAAGGGGACCTCCGGATGAGAGGGTGGAGATGGATGGGTATGAGGGAGAGGCACTGGCTTGGGAGAGGAGCACACGCCACCTTGGACACTCCCTAATATGTTGCGTCTATTTTTAACCCTGATGCTGAGGGGATCCGCCGACTAACCAATCCATTTTTAACCATTTTCAAATATCCAAAAATATTCCCACCCTTTGTAACCAATCGTTTTCCACCATTTCAAATTCCATCAAAACCACTGAGTGGTCTGGTTATCTGTTTTAACACTATGTGTTGGATGAGCTTCGGGCGGACGGCAGGGAAAAGAACGGGAAGACGTGGCTATGCCTGAAGCCCCTTACTTAAACTCTGTACGAGGTCCCTATTTTACCTGATCCTTGGGGGGTTGGGGGGTTACTTTGTTTGGTTGGGTTGGTTTGTTTTCATATCCCTTGACTGTTGCTAGCTTACTTGTTCGCTGTTTCACCGCGGACTTACTTATTCATCCTAACCTGGCCCCATCATCACAAGCTGACAAACGTTCAGCCTATGGTTCTAATTCGACCTACTTTTTTCGATAGTTTATCTAAAAATCAGAGTCACATTTGTGCAAATGTCCGCCATGGAAGCAATGTGATCTTCCTCTGTTGACACTCGGGTATTCCCAGACTACAACCTCTTTGTCTGACCTCGTAACAAATTCGGGTTATATGGTAAACAGCCAAAGAACCAGACTCCAGCTGCTCTGGGACGGCTTTGCATCATTCATCTGTGACGAAAGACCGATCAGCTACACACACAAAAATGAGTAGGTTTCAAGAACAGTGGAGTCAGTTAGTGAAATAAAGATAGTGCTAGTAGCCCTAGGTGAACGTGCTGAGCCACCACGGAAATCAGAATCAAAAGTGTGTGAGCGGTGAAAATGGACGTAAAAAGTGGGGACTGTGACGGTACAAAGTGTCCGCAGAAACAAAGTGTCCGCATGCGGATATTTTGTTCCCTGCGGACACTTTGTACCGTGAACTGAGATTCAAAGTGTCCGCAGAAATCCTGCGGACACTTTGTTCCGCGAGGTGACATTAATTTACAAAA
The DNA here is from genome assembly GCA_033310375.1 of Conus canariensis. Classification (NCBI taxonomy): domain Eukaryota; kingdom Metazoa; phylum Mollusca; class Gastropoda; order Neogastropoda; family Conidae; genus Conus; species Conus canariensis. The sequence goes on along the minus strand of CM065716.1, from coordinate 81,480,460 downwards.
GCAGAACAAAGTGTCCGCAGCCGTTTCTGCCTCAGTGTGAGTGGGTGAATGTGCACGTACACTCCCATGCACGTGCGTGCGTGCGTGTTTGCGTGCATACGCACGCGCGCGCACGTGTGTGTGTGTGTGTGTGTGTGTGTGTGTGTGTGTGTGTGTGTGTGTGTGTGTGCATCTTAATTTTTTTTGTTTAAAATTTGTTGACTACTTTTTTGTGCAACAGCGCACAAAGTTTAGATTACGCTCACGTGCACGCGCGTGCGCACACACACACACACACACACACACACACACACACACACACACACACACACACGCACGTGCACACACACACACACACACACACACACACACACACACATAGACACACACACACACTTGCACGTACGCACACACGCACGCACGCACGCACACACACACGCACACACACACACACACACACACACACGCACGCACGCACGCACGCATGCATGCACGCGCATGGGAGTGTACGTGCACATTCACCCACTCACACTGAGGCTGAAACGGCTGCGGACACTTTGTTCCGCTTTTGTAAGTCATATGTCACCTCGCGGAACAAAGTGTCCGCAGGATTTCTGCGGACACTTTGAATGTCAGTTCACGGTACAAAGTGTCTGCAGGGAACAAAGTGTCCGCATGCAGACACTTTCTTTCTGCGGACACTTTGTACCGTCACAGGGACCCATAAAATAATGCGTAACACATGACCAACTAAGCGACCATGAAACAAAAAACCCAGACTGTGCCTACCACACAGCGCCAGTCATAAAACCTGTATGCACGTCAAGTGCACTGGAGTTATCCCCTCGAGGGAACTGCGCTGTGAGTTGAAAAAAAACTGAGTACCCTCACGCTTTCTGACCTTGATGTAAAGTGTCTTCAATTGTTGGCAGCTTTCACGTAGAGTACTTTTCCTCCGACGGAGTGTCAGCCTAGATGGTCAATAGATCAGCTCGACACATTTGTGCTGACGGAACTTGAGACGGGAGAATGAAATGGATCGTTTTCAACGATCCGACCTCACACTTTTCGCCTCATCGGAGTTTGATGTCGTCTGTGACTATGCAGGGGCGCGAAATACGTTGCAGCCAATCTCTTGAAATTAGAACAGAACTACTGCATTTAATCCGGAAACCATTTAGCATCGTAGCTGCAGCGACAGAGTGTGCATTGATAATTATGCCCTTAATTTCTCCAGTTTTCCCATTCACTCTCGGATGTTATTTGTCTTCTGCCAATGTCCACTTTCTATGGGGCAAATTGTCTCCCTTTTGTTCTTGATAGGAATAGACAAGAGCATGCGAGTTCACACTTGTTTGATCTGTTCATTTAAAACAACATAAGGGAAAGATCATACAACAATATGACAATAATCCCTACGCTCTTACTTTCTGGGATTAATCCCTGACTGTTTTCGTTTTGTTTTTGTTTGGGTTTTGTTTGGGTTTTGTTTTGTTTTTGTTTTTTTTTTCAAGGGGAATTGTCAAGTCCACTTAAACATTCTTAGAAGGATAAAGGTAACCATTCAGCCACTGCTGGATGTCGAAAGAACGGGAGCGAAAGCATTTTCTTCCTTTGGACTTAAAAGTTTAGTTTGTGTTGATTGTAACAAAATTTCGACAAATCGACTTGCGTGTCTTATTTTTCCAGCCAAGAAAAATTTCTTCAGCCTTCATGTTATAAAGGGTTTTGTTTGGTTGTTGTTTGTTTGTTTGTCTTGATAGACAGTAATTTCGTGACAACCTCATTGTCGAACAAAGCGCTCGATATCAATGAAAATAAAAAAATGCTTGCTTTGCTGTCTTTTTTCTTTGTGTGTTGGTGTGAGTTTCCTCGACAGAACTTGTTCAATGCCGATGAGAACAAAACTGAACCCTTTCGTCAAAATGCAGTCTGTTGTAGTATTGTGGAGGGCGCATGTGACGGTACAAAGTGTCCGCAGAAAGAAAGTGTCCGCATGCGGACACTTTGTTCCGTGCGGACACTTTGTACCGTGAACTGACATTCAAAGTGTCCGCAGAAATCCTGCGGACACTTTGTTCCGCGAGGTGACATATAACTTACAAAAGTGGAACAAAGTGTCCGCAGCCGTTTCAGCCTCAGTGTGAGTGGGTGAATGTGCACGTACACTCCCATGCGCGTGCATGTGTGTGTGTGTGTGTGTGCGTGCGTGCGTGCGTGAGTGCG
>CM065716.1:81463255-81473255 GCA_033310375.1 Conus canariensis | reverse complement strand
TGAAGGCGCCGTCTGGATGGGGAACTCTCTCACGCCGGCTCTGCGACCATGCGATAATTATGTTAGTCGGTGGGGAATGGGAGGGGTGTCGTATATGTCGTCCTGTGTATGTTCGATCTGAACAGACATCTCTGATAACCACGTAAGTAATCCGGCAGCAGTGGTTTGCCGATGCCTGGGCTGCAGAGGTACAAGCCAGTGTGTGGCTGTGGTCGGAAAACCGGAATGAGTGGCGAAGGTGTAACACCGAAAATGAGACTAAAAAATCCCTATTTAGTGATGTAGGCTAAACGTCGACATTTCGTACTTTCCATACCCTATTGAAGAAAAATAATAAATGGGAAGAAACTTTTTTTTTCAGTCTTCACCAAATATTACTTTGCCTGGCAGAAATGATTTTTATGTTCACTCATACACTGACTCAAAGGGCGGATCCCGGATCCGTTCAACCTTGACAGTAGTCTGCACTTTCCTGCAGGACTTGCTTGTTTGTTTGTCTGCAAGATTCCACAATATCAACAACAACAATAACAACAACTGCAGCAACAACAATACTGAACGGATTTTACCCTTATTTTGAAGAAAGATTGAACGAGGCTGAAGGACGAATCCAATCCACTTTGGTACGGATATTATTTCGGATCCAGATCAACCGGCGGATCCAGAAGGCGTTCTGTAATATTATCACAAAATTTTCTCTGAACGTATACACTGCGACGTTACTGTCCAGGAATAGATTAGTATCTATGAGTGGGATGCTTTTGTGCTATATTAGATCTGTCTGGTATTATAAACGTTACCATTTCGTATTCTCCATATTCTCTGAAAAGAACGGACATGGGAAGCAGCTTTTGAACCATACCTACTACTACTTCCAACTGCGGCGATCAAAGGGTAGATGCAGGATCCGTTCGATCGTTGAGGAGGACTGCGCTCTCCCTGTTATCATTATTATTATCATTATTATCATCACTATCATAATCATCATCATTATCATTACTATTTTTATTAGTATTGGTGGTGGTGGTGGTGGTGGTGGTAGAAGTAGTAGTTGTAATAGCAGTAGCAGTAGTAGTAGCAGCAGTATCATTATTATTAATGTTATTACAGAACAACAACAATAACAACAGCAACAACAACAACAACAACAACAACAACAACAGCAAGAAGAAGAAGACTATTCAGAATAGCAGTAGTAGTAGTAGTAGTAGTAGTGTAGTAGTAGTAGTAGTAGTAGTAGTGATATCATTTTGATTATCATCATCATCATTATAAAAGGATGAAGGTCTTGAAAGTCAGCAAACAGCAGAATCTAAGTATCGAATTAACAAAAATAAACAAATTGATCACGGCAAACAACATGCGAATTTACAACAACAACAACAACAAAAAGAAGAAGAAAAAAACAAGATGCAAGGCATATAAACGTACTCCCAGTTTATCTTGAATACGCGTGAGATATTCCCTAAAGAGGAAAAACCGTTTTGGCCCGTTATAGCCGTTAGTAACGGCTATTCTGGTAACATCGGACATGATCCGTTATCTATAATGAACATACCTTCAAATTTTCAGAAAGATCGGCCAAGTACTTTCTGAGATATTCCATAAAAAAATAAAAACCGTTACAGCCGTTAGTAACGGCTATAACAGTAAAATAACATATCGGGCATGATCCGTGACCAAGAATCAAGATACCTTCAAATTTTCAGAAAGATCGGCCAAGCACTTTCTAAGATATTCTATAAAGAAGAAAGACCGTTATGGGCTGTTATAGCCGTTAGAACATGCCTACAAATTTTCAGAGAGATTGGCCAAGTACTTTCTGAGATATTCCATAAAGAAGGAAAACCGTTATGGGCCGTTATGGCCGATAGTAACGGCTATAACGGTAAAATAACACATCGGGCATCATCCTTGACACATAATGAACATACCTACAAATTTTTAGAAAGATCGGCCCAGTAGTTTTGTCTGGAGCGAGTGGAACACATTTTGACCACGGACGGACGGACGGACACACACACACACACACACACACACACACACACACACACACACACACACACACACACACAGAGCATTTCTTCCTCCCCATTGTAAAGTGCTCCCTGTTCTATAAGAACTGGGAGTACAAAAAAGAAAAGAAAAGTCGAGATTCAGAAATACACAAAACAAACACCAAGCCCAAATTCAAATTTCACTTTGGCAAACAAACCTAAAAAGAGAGAAGAAGAAGAAGAAGAAGATGATGATGATGATGATGATGATGATGATGATGATGATGATGATGATGAAGAAAAGAAACAGAACAAAAAAAAAGGAAAATAGAAAGAGAAGAAAAAAACGGAACAAATCTAAACGAAAACAAACCAACCAACAACAATAACAACAACAACAACAACAACAAAAAACGCACCATTTCACTTGTCACTAGAGGAAAGCTCGAGATTGGAAGATGATTGTCCATGGATGTGCAGTTGTGTGTACTCCACATCTACGGAGTAGGTATGGGCAGCTCGGAGACTGCCGGCCACAACAGATTCCCCTTCCCCCCACCCCCACACTTTAAACACGCGCTACTCTTCCCAACTCCCGTATCGCCTTAATACCAAGCGATCAGAGAGACAAGGCGGATATGACGGGTGTTAGCTCCCCTGGTTCATGGAGCGGACAGCAACGGTGGCTCGTTGCATGGGGATTAATTTCATTTTTCTGACGAGAAGAGAGAGAGCGAAAAAAAAAAAAGAAAGAAAAAGAAAAGAGGTGACGGGTAGGAGAGGAAATCGGGGGGGAGGGAGGGAAGAGGGAGGGGGAGCCAGCGGAAGGGGGAAGCATGGAGAGGGTAGTGGTGGTCGTCGTGCATTTTGGGGGTGAGGGTGAGAATTTACAGAGACACAAAAGTTTATATACACGCGCACGCGCGCTAGCGCAAACGCGCGGGCACACACATACGCATACACATACACACGCGCGCGCCCGCGCACGCACGCACACACACACACACACACACACACACACACACACACACACACATACACACACACACACACACACACACACACACACACACACACGCACACAAACACACACACACACACACACACACACACACACACACACACACACATACACACACACACACACACACACACACACACACACACACACCATGAAACAAGTAACAGTACTTGGAAAGCTGTAAAATTATTACACCAGTCAGAACCCGAATCCACAAAATGCTCGAACCACCGAAAGAACAAAATGGGTAAATTATCCGGTGAAGTTATTCGACAAAGTCATGAACGAAGATCAAAACGCCAACAATAAGTACAGGAATGATGAAGAAAAATAATGATATCTAAGCTTCATACCTTGACTTTTCCATCACACTTGAAGAAATATGAAACTCACAAAAATATACCAAGAAAATAATTAGTGACCAGGTATTGGCGGAATTACGAATGAGATAATAAAATCTTATCTCCCAGTAATTTTTACTATCATTCAGAAACTGTTTAAAAAGATGTACCTCAGTCGGGTATGTTTCCTGAAGACTGGAAAGCAAAAATGAAAATACCCATAAATAACAACTGTGACGCACTCAAACCCTAGCCAACTACAGCGGGAAAACGAGAAATAAAACACTTGGATTTTTTTTCTGCCACGTATTAAATAGGAGAATACCTGAGTATCTTCACGACAATAAACTTTAAGCTGGATTCAGAAGAAAACAAAAACTACAAGAACAAGTGATTATGGTTTGAATGGCAAAAATATTATGGACAACATGTTAAATGACAGAAAAAGTAGATTACATACTTGCTTCTTCGGATTTCACAAAGCCTTTGATAGTGTTTGACATGAAACTCTCCTAACAACATCGTACAAAATAGGATTCAGAGGCTACTGCTTTAAATCAATAAATTCAATGAATGATAACATGAAAATCTGTGTAAGGACAACAGACAGGCTATCCCTCAAGATACGATTACTCATAGGAGTTCTCCGACGAACGAGAAGCCCAATATTAATCAATGTGTTTGTTAATGACCTCCCAACTTAAATGCAAAACAAGGATTCTCCTAATTTAAACACGCACAACAGCACGAAAATTCCATGTTTGTTGCAGTAGCTGATCTCCAAAGCTGGGCTACAAAATACGTTAATTTAACATGTTGGGCACTGTAACAAATGGACACTAAATATCAATCAAGGGGAAAAGAAGATTTGTCACGCTGGCACACAAAAAAGTATCCCCAAATAACTCGTGTATTCAATTAATTTCATATCGATCACAAGCCAATCCCGTTATCTCAGAGTCATTTACAAAAAATGGTAAGTTGAACGTGCACAAAAGCATCATGCAAAGCAGACAAAGCACGGCATACCATGTAAAGGACAAGTAAAAGTACATGGCTGAAACCAAATGCAATGTCACACCTTTATAATATTATGATCACACCAATATAAACTTACGGCACTGAAGTGTGGTTCCCTTATACAGATCACGACAATATTTTCTTCCTTCTGCCAAAAAAAGTCTATCCGTTCTTTGCAGTAAAGCCTATCCGTTCCCTCACTACGTAAAACGTAAAAAAAAAATTGCAAGCACCTTCTAGGCCTATACAAAAAGGCAATGAATATCCTGACATTAAAACACCTTGCGCGTCTTCCTATCAGCCTACAAACAATAGACCATAAACTGGGTTTCTAATTATATGCCGTTGTGGGTCACTTAGCTTTCGACCAATGTCCGGGTCACTCAACAATTCTCGAACAATTAACCTTTTATAGTGGGCTCATCATGGCCCATTCTGCGTCATCTGATAATCACCCAACGTCTCAGATGCCATGACCTTGGTCCAATGACATCTAACCACCTTGTTGATTGCCACCATCCACTTTGTTAGTTGACTTTCAGGCCGGGTCCCGTTCTCTTGACCCCTTTTCCTTGATCTTTTAACTAGGTTGGATAACTGACCTAATCTTTGGATCATTGTGATCAGTTCTGGATTATCTGAGTCAGGATTCATGCCGAGTCTGAGGCTAAAATAAAGCTGACAGCAGACCCGATAGTGGCACTAAGGACGTAATAACTATTCACAAACTGCTTGTGCAACATCGCCAGGTCCTAAGTCCCGTTATTGGATCAGAATGAATCCCACTCGCAATATTTCACATCGACCTCTTCCAACATAGCCCATTATGGGTCATCTAATCCTCAGTCCCGACTTTGGCTGCAATGTCCCACTCTCGATCTATTGACATTGAAAGGTCTGAGTGACCTTGACCCATTCTGAGTCACTTAACCTTCCAAATGATTAAGGGTTGGTAGGACTTATTTTCGCGCACCTGACATCTAACATCAACTGGATCACCTTTTTGACCCGCCTCTGGTTTGGAATATCTCTGTGGGTCACTGTGACCCAGGTAAGCCACGTTGGGTCACTTAAACTTTAACCATAACCTTTTTGAGTCATCCGATATTCAGTCTGGATCTGGCTCATTTGACCTTCGAGTGCTTTTGTTCCAATTCAGCTTTCCATCTAGCTCAAGGTCACTCTGGGTCTCGTTAACACTGTATGTCGCTTGAATGTTAACCGTACACTTCATTTTATTCTGTCTCATCTTCCGGTTCCCCTGGTGGCTTTGATCCAAAATACTTATTCTGACTCCCCATACACTACACACACACACACACACACACACACACACACACACACACACACACACACATACGCGCGCGCGTGCACACACACACACACACACACACACACACACACACACACACACACACACACACACATTTCATGCTATTGTAGCGTCAGCACTGGCAATCCACAGCAAGCAATTGATCTCAAGTCGTCACGAGGTGCCCCAGCAGAGGAGAGACACTGCTCTACTGCCGAGACACAGGTGGTATTCAGTGGTCCCTGTTCTGGACCGCACACGCAGGATACCAGCAACTAAACCCTTTACAGACGAAAATAATTGCTAAAGGAGCCTGCAGACGGAGCTTGTTTTGGGGGGCTTGGGCCGAGCAACGCTGTTTGAAGCTTTGGCCGAACCTGTCCCTTCGATTGCGAGCGCATGGTTGGCAGATTATTGAGGTTCTATTCAGGTTATCGTCTCCTGCCAGTACTGCTTGAAATTATCGAATCAGAGTCGCTTTCCGGGATCAAAAGTAGATAACACATGGTGAGAATGTGAGATTTACTTCCATTCCAAAATGACTATCGTTTTCAATTACGCCGATTCAATTACGAATTCGAACACAGAGAATCCTAAAATCACCTGAGAGTGGAAAATATAGAAAAATTGCCTTTTTGTCAAGTTTGAGCCTATGGGCTATGAGACGACTTACAACTAGGCTACTCCCGTGCAGCGATGATCGGTAACCGTACACATAGGTCAACTGGGTCAAGTTTATTGGCAGGTCGCCTATCTACGTTGGTATTAAAGCATCAAAGAGACCCAGACCTCTCACGTCTGACCGCTGCCAAAGTGTTATTCTGTATTGATGTCGCCATGACTTCAGTTTCGTTGTTCGAATCACCGCGTTCGCGCAGAGGGCATAGGTATAAAGCAAGGTGAAAGATCAGGTAGGTCAGTGACGTAAAAATGGGTCTCGCGTGTGGCTTGCTACGTCTGCGGGTGTGGTATGTCTGAGTACTGTCTCAACGCAGTGATTATCTTCTACGTCCCGCTGGCCGCCTGTGAAGTGGCGGTGCTGAAAGGAAGCTGGCTCCGAGTGACAGACGTAGTCAGCTTGTTTTCGGCGACACGAAAATGTGTTAACGTTGGTGACAAAACAAAACGGATGACCCTTTTGGCGACCACAACTTGACCAAAAGGAGTAGGATGAAAAAGGTTTGGTGACAAATAAGTAAAATATGTGAAAAGTGGATGGAGAAGCGAAAGTGGGCGTTACAAACAGGTATAAGCTCAATAAAGCAGAGGTCTGACTGTGACCCCTTCAAAACACGGGCCAGACAGTTTTGTGTTTTTTCCCCCCGTAAAAAATAGCAACAACTTTGGGTGCTGTCGCTTAATTGAGTCACAAACAGTGATTTCAGGACTAACTGTCTCACAGGATTAACAGCTAACCTTTTTTTTCTCCAAGAAATGACTTCAGATTCAGATTGTGTCGTTTTAAGGGAGTTAAAGTAGGTAAGTGATTCAAAAACAGTTAAGTGAATCAAAAATATATTTACGTAATTGAAAAACAGTTAAGTGAGTCAAAAACAGGACAGACTCACAGGATTGATAAGCAAAATCCAGAGTGAAGGAAAGGATATACTGGATAAAATAAGCACATACACGGAGAGAGATTAAGAGTAAAGGAACTCAATGGGAGAAAAACAAAAAGAAAGGAAACGACTTAATGCAGCCACACAACAAACCAATCGACCAATGAGACAAGCAACAGAACAAGCAGCTTATTACACACACACACACACACACACACACACACACACACACACACACACACACCACGCACGCACGCACGCACGCACACACACACACACACACACACACACACACACACACACACACACACACACACAAATATGTACTCTACATGTCAACACACACACTTGAGTACGCGAGCACAAAGCAACACAGCACACACACACACACACACACACACACACACACACACACACACACACACACACACACACACACATCATCATCATCATCATCATCATCATCACCACCACCACCACCACCACCACCAAAGTGGCCAGCCAGCCAGCCAGCCTATCAGCAACCTTATCAGACAACTAGCCCACTGACCAGGCAAGCCAGCATCAAGACAGGGAGGAGGAAGAAGAATCAATGACTGGAGTCCGCTGGCTGGTTAGCCGTCCACCAGACAATAGATCACCCAACAACCCCCACGAGACAGCCCATAGTCTTTAGATCAGAGATCACCTAAGACCCAAAGACCCCAACGCCTACTTCTCCCCTCCGACCGGGTAACAGGTCAGAGATCAGTCAGGAGGGAGAGGGACGGGAGCCGGGGGTCGGGGGGTGGCTGGGGCTGGGGGGGGGGGAGAGAGACGAGGCTGGGAGGGGAAAAAGAAGGGAGGTGACGGGGTACGGGGGTGGGGGATGGGGGATGGAAAGCGAAAGCCTTCTCAGACAATAAAGAGATAGAGTTCCATTGGACGATAGCCATCCGTTGACCTCTCTGACGCGGGCGCGGGTAGCGAGACTTACGAGACGTGGGGGTGAAAATTTCACGGAGATGTATTATACTGCAGATCAATCTTACATCACCGTCAATGCTTGTGTATGTGTGTGTGTGTGTGGGGGGGGGGGGGGGGGACGTTTCTTCGTCTTACCCAGATCTTATGTGCGTATTAGTGTATTCCTTCACTTTTTTATGGTTTTTGTTTAAACAAAACTTTCGTAGCAGTATGGGTGAAATTGTGATCGTGCTTCCTTTTCCTAATGTTTTCGCATTTTTGAGAGAAAGATTGGAAAACGTCTGTTGCTTGATTAATTTTTCTCTCGTTTGAGATTTTCTCTCTCTCTCTCTCTCTCTCTCTCTCTCTCTCTCTCTCTCTCTCTCTCTCTCTCTCTTCTTCTTCTTCTTCTTCTTCTTCTTCTTCTTCTTCTTCTCTCTCTCTCTCTCTCTCTCACACACACACACACACACACACACGCACGCACGCACGCACGCACACACACACACACACACACACACACACACACGCTCGCACACGTGCACACACGCGCGCGCGCGTGCACACACACACACATGCGTATGTATGTATGTATGTATGTATGTATGTAATGTATGTACGTAGTATGTTATGTGTGTGTACATATGTATGCACGTATGTATGGATGTATGTATGTATGTATGTATGCATGCGTGTTTGTCTGTATGCATGTCTGTATGTATGCACGCATGTATGTATGTCTGTATGTATGCATGCATTCACGCATGCATGCATGTCTGTATGTAATGTATGTATGAATGCATGTATGTATTCCGCCACGGCAGGCAATTGATGGAGGATATATCATGTCTTAAACCGCAGAATGTGTCAGTCTCACAATTTGTCACAATGGGAGTAAGCCTGGCAAATTGTTGCAATTTGAAAAAAAAAAAAAATCATCACGAGGAAATGTAAATCACGATACGACGGGACTTGATGATTACTTCAGTAGTCAATGAACGTGTCACAAGATTCCTCTATGTATTCACTTTTTAGTTTGGTGTGGCCTTTGGATTTCTTTCTGTCCTGAACATTGGGTTCATTCTTTAAATTTTACTCTTCCTGTTGAAAGACACAAGAAAACAAAAGACAGTCAATGAATGAGAGTCAATGAATAGAAGTCAACACACACACACACACACACACACACACACACACACACACACACACACACACACACATACACACGCGCGCGCGCCCGCGCGCGCAACAACACACACACACACACACACACACACACACACACACACATGAAGAGAGAGAGAGAGAGAGAGAGAGAGAGGAGTGGGAGGCATATGAAAGAGACAGACAGAACCCCCCCCCCCTCCCCACACACACACACACAAGAGAGAGAGAGAGAGAGAGAGAGAGAGAGAGAGAGAGAGAGAGAAAGAGAGACAGAGAGAGAGAGAGAAATGTGATGGGCGGGAAAAGCGAGGGGGGGGGGGGGGAGAGGGAGGAAAATGGAGGAAATGCTCGCAGACGTTGTTTTTTTTTTTTTAATCTCATAGAAAATCATGCAATGATTTTCCAGACTGGGTATTCTTGTAATGTTTTATCGTAAACTGAGACGAATTATTGGGATCCTTCCCACGTATCGTCGCAATCGCGAAATAAAATAATAAGAATAAAAAGAGTTATCTTTCTTGGAATCTGGCCGCGTTTTGACGCATTGCAACATTTTGTGGGATTGACCCGACTATTCCCCCACTCACCCCTACCCCATCCCTACTCCCACACCTCTTCACCCTTCCCCACATTTCGAC
>CM065716.1:81455755-81458255 GCA_033310375.1 Conus canariensis | reverse complement strand
ACAACAATTATGTGAAATAATGGAATGGTATTTCATGTAACTAAATGAAGGAAAAACGGTCGTTAATCAAAAGGAGGAACTCTCTTCTGTTTGTCTGGTTGTGTGTCGACGTTGCGCCAGAGAGGATCTAATAGGAAACAAGAACGCTCACTCAGCCTGGCTCCTCAACTAGGCAATAGTTGACGACAGTATGATGATCTAGTACGTGGAACTGGCACTAAGAGCGCCAACGAAGTGACTCAGCGGCAGTGCAGTGTGAACTCTGGTAAGTTGCCTCGCGGCGACTTACGATTGATTGTCCCTTGAAAACTGTGCTGTTTAGTCTGCGTGTGGCTGTGTGTAAGAAAACTGGAGTGAGCGATCACAAAGGAGGCATAGGAGATAAGACACCAATGAAAAAAAATGCTTCCAGAATGGCAAAAAGATATGCAGCACCGACTTATGTCTTCTGAAGATCTCCCTCGTCAGTCAGACCACATAAATCAAAGCTTAAACAACAGACTTAATACGTTTCAAAACGGAGTGACTGAGGGCGGAAAATGAAGCAAAATGTAGAAAGAGAGGGGGTTAGTTACCGCCAAGGACACAGACAGAGTGTCTTGTCCTGTACTCTGTTTGTCTGTGTCCTTGGCGGTAACTAACCCCCTCTCTTTCTAAAATTAGACTTAATACGGACAATAAGTTTTAGTGGGCATTATCCGCCCTTACTCCTCTACCGGGGTTACAATAGGATCAAAGGATCTGTGTGCTTGAGCCGCTGTCACTCCCTATGGGGAGACAATAGATTTGATAAGGATCAAAGGTATAGTGGCATACCAGCCGCCGTGGCGAAGTGGGGTTAGCTGACTCCCGGTTGGGAGGTCGTGGGTTCGATTCCAACAAAGCCCTGTGGGGGTTTCTGCACTGACCGCCTTCTACAGAGTTGAGTTTGCTACGGGCTCAGCTGGGAAGACTGGGACCATACAGTCGGGTTTCATCCACTTAATGGATGAGTCTCCTGAGAGCATTGCTCAACTTTCCTGACCGACATGGCAGGTGCCTGTATCTCTCGGGCCTGGTTGACGCCGGGATATATCATGAAAGTAAGCGTAGAGTACAGCCCTGTCATGTTGTCTCAGACCGGAATGGAAGTCCGTAGCATCATCTTCATTATCCTCATACTCATCGATCCGCATTGAAAAAAGAAAAGGTTTAGCAGCCATGGTCCTCTACCACTCTCTATGGGGATACAATATACATGATAAGGATCAAAGGTTTAGTGGCCATGGTCCGCTAACACTCGCTATGAGGATACAATAGACTTGATAGGGATCAAAGGTTGGGTGGGCATTATCCGCCATCACTTTCTATGAGAGTGCAATGGACGGGATAAGTATCAAAGGTTTAGTGGGCATTATCCATTATCACTCGCTATGAGGATACAATAGACTTGATAAGGATCAAACTTTGGTTGGGCATTATCCGTTATTACTCCATATGGGGCCGGGGATGACTCGGCCTTCCTCCAACCTTTCCATCTATCTCCACTCCTTATCCCCACCCCACCCCACTCCGCTTTCCATCCTCCTCTTTTGTCATGTCGCTTCCATGGAAATAACAAGTATATGGGGGGTCTTGAGTCACATTCAAGTTAGTAATGAAGTTAACCTTCAGCAAGAATGAACGCGTGTGTGTGTGTGTGTGTGTGTGTGTGTGTGAGAGAGAGAGAGAGAGAGAGAGAGAGAGAGAGAGAGAGAGAGTGTGTATGCGTGTGCGTGTGTGTGTGTATGTGTGTGTGTGTGTGTGTGTGTGTGCGCGCGCGCGCGCGTGCGCCTACTGTAATTACGAACCACTGCGAACAGCAAAACAACAAAGCCAAGAGGGCTATGTCGTTGCCAAGCCATCCATTCACACTAGGCCACTAAAAGTTCATCCACAATACGATCACGTCCTTCTTCGCTACTTAAGTGGGTGCACACAAGGAGATGCCTTTCAGTCCCTCGTAAACTCCGTAAGAAATCGTTGAAGTGCCTTGTCATATTTGTGAGCCATCCAGTATCAGTCTTCTCTGGTGATTCTAAGATTGAATGCAGCTCTTAGCAGTTGGTAAATCTCTAAAACGACTGAAGACAATTTCCTGCCTCTCTTCTCTCTCCTCTCTCTCTCTCTCTCTCTCTCTCTCTCTCTCTCTCTCTCTCTCTCTCTCTTTGTTGAGGGCCGGATGTAAAAAAAGCCATTTTGTGCTTATTCCGCTTTTTCCCTCATTAAAAAAGATTCGTTCGTTCGTTCGTTCGTTCGTTCTCTCTCTCTCTCTCTCTCTCTCTCTCTCTCTCTCTCTCTCTCTCTCTCTCTCTCTCTGCATTTGGTAGATCTCTGAAAAGCATGTGAATAATGTCCAGGTTTACTCTCTCTCTCTCTCTCTCTCTCTCTCTCTCTCTCTCTCTTTGTGTGTGTGTGTGTGTGTGTGTGTGTGTGTGTGTGTGTGTGTGTGTGTGTGTGCAGTACCACTAACAGCAATTCA
>CM065716.1:81445755-81448255 GCA_033310375.1 Conus canariensis | reverse complement strand
GTTTTCTCTAAATTTACAGTCAACCTTAATCTGCTAGATGCTCTTGTGGGAACATTCAGTTGATTCTGTTAACCCATACTGTATGCGACACCAGGTGCTATGTAATCAACACACACTGGAGGAATATTTCTTCTATCAGACTTGAATGGACAATACTGTGTCAACCATCTCTCTTCAACACATCAGATACCTCGTTCACTAATAAGAAAAACAAATCTACAAAAGCAAGCAGCCCTGTTCTACACCAGCAGATGATTAAAAGAATCCTACACAACCTTGACCAGATCTGACACAACAAAGAGTATTTTCATTCATACTTCTCAGTAATTTAAATACTTCCCTGGACAGTCTTTAGGCCAAACAAGCCCAGAGAATTGAAGAGAAGCTTGATAGGTTTGGCGACTGTCACATGACCCACTGACAAAGTTTTGCACTTTTCTCAAACATGACAGTGGTTGCCTACTAGGTACGTATGCCCCTCGCCAGATTTGCATGAAATAAGCAGATATTCAGAAAGGTGCAAAATCTTGTACAGAAAAAAAAATGACAAGAACACAAACCTACCGTTTAGATTCAGTAAGGTTGCTGGCATAAAGGTAAGTTGGTAACAAAATCGTTACCACTGCCAACAAAATCTAAACTCACCTGCAATTCGGCAAGCGGGCCAAATCTGTGGACTAAGTCATACTGCAATGGATGGTAATACGTCGTAATTCCTGAGCAGCGATAGATTTTTCAGGCAAGTGCGTGCAACGTGCAACGCCAACACCACTCTCAGCCTGAGCGTGCATTGATCGATGGTGACTGCCGCGAGATCATCACGTGCATACATCTGTCCAAGTCTGGATTGAAAGGCACTCCGCCAGCAGAACGTTAAAAAGACCGAATCAGCTATAACCCACGTGGTTGCAGCATACTCCAGACTAGCCGTGTTTAAAAAAAACGCAATAGTACTGATCCACTGCACACTTCCGTTTTCCAGGTTGAATAGCGAATCAGCTAACCCCACTTGGTTCCAGAATGCCCAGAATAGCTTCTTCCAAGCAGCTGAATCAAATAAGCTGACGGGAAAAGTGGACTTTGTCACGCAGCTTTTCCTCCATCATGCTGTAAATGTCTAAAATGATAACAGTAACATGGTAATAACGTGAACGCATACAGAGACTCATCTTTTACCAGAATCTAACAGGCTTTAGAAAAAGAAAATAACTAATAAAAATTGAAAACAACAGAGAAAAGAACAAAACTGCCTGTAAACACACCTACATGGAAACATACATATTGCCACATTATCTACAACAACAACAATAGCCCGCTCACAAACAAAAAGAAAAAAACATAAGAAACAAACACACAACAATACAGAAGAAAGGCGAGTTGACCCCTAGATCATCTACAATGAAGAACAACACAAGTACAAACTCGAAAATCAAAAGATCGTTTGTACTGTTGTGTGTCTCACCTGTAGAGGCTTTAAGAGTCGAAATGCGTTGTTTCTGTGTTATACTTGGTTCGGTCCATTCGTCGGGCATTCTGGAAACCTATTTCTTTTCTTTTATCTCCTACCTACTGTCTTTAAACTTTTGATCTATCTGAATCAAATGGGGCATAAAAAGGTGATAGATTTGGAATGTTAGATGTACTCATGTTGTACTCTCTCTCTCTCTCTCTCTCTCTCTCTCTCTCTCTCTCTCTCTCTCTGTGTGTGTGTGTGTGTGTGTGTGTGTGTGTGTGTGTGTGTGTGTGTGTGTGTGACGTCCTTATCATATACCTTGCTTAAGCGGAAAGAACATACTTTGATCAGCACAGAGAGAGAGAGAGAGAGAGAGAGAGAGGGAGAGAGAGAGAGAGAATACATCATTCACCGTATCCTTCCCCTTTCAAATTATCCTAAATCCGTTTGGGACTGGCATCTCCAACAAGACTGACACATACGCAATGAAGAAGAACAGAGAAGGGAATGCGGGGCAGAGTGGTGACACGACAGGGAGTAAAGGGGCAGGAGGGCACTGGGAAGCGAGGGCAAGTGGGTGGGATGGGGAGCTGAATCGAATGTGTGGGGTGGGGGAACGCGCGCGGTCTATAGCTTACTTTCAGTTTCCCACAACAGTGAAAAAGGCGTATGTACTCACGACAAACCGAGGCGACCTAGTTTCAAGAAAGGCTCGAGCACTTTTCCTTGATTGATCTGTCTTTGGTCACGTGCGCGTTTTAATCTAGACTTGATCCGGATGTTCATCGTCAGTTTGCGGTCACGCTGTATCTGACTTTCATTTTACATGACGTATCCATTTTTGGATTGACTCGGATGTTATCAACGCCTTAAGACTTCGATTCTTGTATGTGTGTATGTATGCATGTGTAAATGAAGGTATGTATGTGTATGTATGTATTATGCATATATGTATGTTTGTATACATGTTTGTATATATGTATGTATGAATCATAAATATTCCAAAAGTAAAGAAAAAAAATGTAAAATGAAGACATATCTAATAAG
>CM065716.1:81440755-81443255 GCA_033310375.1 Conus canariensis | reverse complement strand
TTTTTCTCCACTAAAATCCATTAGTCTGGAGATCAAACTCGCTTAAATTCGCGCAGAAATGCAGCGTCCACGCGAAACCTTACTGTGGTAGCATTGACAATGAACGCAGAAATGCAGCGTCCACGCCAAACCTGACTGTGGTAGCATTGACAATGAACGCAGAAATGCAGCGTCCACGCCAAACCTGACTGTGGTAGCATTGACAATGAACGCAGAAATGCAGCGTCCACGCCAAACCTGACTGTGGTAGCATTGACAATGAACGCAGAAATGCAGCGTCCACGCCAAACCTTACTGTGGTAGCATTGACAATGAACGCAGAAATGCAGCGTCCACGCCAAACCTTACTGTGGTAGCATTGACAATGAAAGGGTAGCTCTGTAACAGATATACTGCTGTCATTCACCTCTGTTTTGTGTTGTTGTTATTGTTGTTATTGTTGTTGTTTTGTTGCTGTTGTTGTTGTTGTTGTTGTTTTGTTGCTGTTGTTTTTGTTGTTTTAGCAAGACTACGCAAAACTACCGAATCGAATTTTTTTTTTAATTGATGAAAAGATTGAATGTGGTTCAAGGACGAACTCAATAAATTCCGGTGGGCATCAAAGGTACTGTTGAATGTTGACAGAGATCCGCGCTCTCCAGAAAGTCCTCTGGCTTCTAGTTCACCACTTTTTTCTTTTAATGCGATGACAACCAGATGTCTGATCCAATGTCTAACGTGAACGCGCGGTGTTTGCAGCACCATTCCTTATAGAAAGGAATAGAGACATTTAGGAATGTGAACATGATGAACTCCATGAAGATGTGCAAAGTAAGGACAAAGCAGAGAGACAAGGCGCAGGAATGAGAGAAAGGAAGGGAGGGGGAAGGGGAAATCTGTTTGATTAAAATCTCATAAACGTGTGGAGAAAATCGGTTCAGACATATATTCTATCACTCAATATACCAGAAAACTCGCTTTTGTTGTTAATAATCTGCATGCACTCAGTTCTTTGTTATACGCTTAGGTGCAGCATTTTCCTAGACTTCATTGTCTAGACTGTAATGTGAAGAGCCAATCATAATTATACAGAACATCTAACGTCCAGCGAAAGGCGATGAAGGAGGGTCAAAAGTCGAAGAGAGGTACAGAAGACCACTAAGTTCCTATCTCCTGGTCTGCAATGGTGTAAGAGCTGGAAGGGAGATGGAGGGGATGGGACTCGAGAGGGGGAGGGGGGAGGGAGGGAGGGGGACAGGAAAGGTTAAAAAAGGGGCGTGCAAGATCAGTCTCCAAGTCAAGTGACCAACAGCCTAAATCCATCAGCGCCGTGTCCAAGCCATCTCATGAATATTCATCAAATCCTAGGCGTGCCAAAGCTTCCAAAAGGCAAGGGTAGAAGAAATCTTCCCGTACCAGACAACGACCTGGGGTTAGGAGCGGGAGGGAGTAGGAAGGGTGAAGGTTGGGGCCATCCCCTTTGAAAGACCTGTTTCTGAGGTGCAGAGCTGGACATGATAGATGTCCGTCAGCCTTAGCCACAATTCCATACATTCAAGGCAGTTGGTAAGCTCAGTAGTGTAACATCTTTTTTTAATTTTTGTTTTACGTAAAAGGCTTTGGAGGACACAGGCTGTTTAACCTCTCTCTCTCTCTCTCTCTCTCTCTCTCTCTCTCTCTCTCTCTCTCTCTCTCTCTCTCTCTCTCTCTCAAAGGAATAGAAATGAACAGATTTATGAAATGTGATTTAACAAAGTTTAGATTAGGTGTCTCTGACATATCAGTGCATAGTCAAAGGTATACGAAAGATAACAGGTCTTTGTTGTTTCTTTTGTGAGTGGATCCGGTGTAGAGAATGAAGTTAACTTTGTTTTCTGTTGCCGAGTGCTTCATGACTTTAAGAGCAAAATATATTTCTGCCAAGTGTTATAGCAGGCCATCTTTATTTAGTTTAGTCTTACTTTCATCGTCAAGAAATGAAGGTGTCATGAATAATAGTTCTAAGTATCGGTACAAGTCGTTCAAACGGCGGAACAGTATGATATGATGCTGTTCTAATTCATATCAACACCAGGCACATTAGTTTTTCATATTGATTTTGTACACCGAAGCGCGTCAAAAGTTTTCTCTTAGTCGTGCATGTTTTCCCTACAAATGGGGCCTTGACCTTTTTTTTAAATAAAATATCGTTCTCTCTCTCTCTCTCTCTCTCTCTCTCTCTCTCTCTCTCTCTCTCTCTCTCTCTCTCTCACCATTAATTCTCTCTCTCTCTCTCTCTCTCTCTCTCTCTCTCTCTCTCTCTCTCTCTCTCTCTCTCTCTCTTCAAACTTCAGTGAGCAAGTCAGTTCATAACTGTAAACAAAATCAGTTTTGTCATACGGGAAGTAATGGCAGATACAGACCGAAAGATCAACTTCCCATGCACTTAAAAAGCAGAATTTGGGAGAATGCAAAACGTCAACGTGTACATCCTTAGAAAGTGTTCATACTCCATTAGATATGTTATTTCATAGACAGTTAT
>CM065716.1:81423255-81425755 GCA_033310375.1 Conus canariensis | reverse complement strand
TCACAGACAAACAAATAAAAACCAAAACTCTCTCTCTCGCACGCGCGCGCGCGCGCACACACACACACACACACACACACACACACACACATACATACACACAAACTGCCACCTCCCCTACACACACTCAAAACATATCCACACAAAAAACGTATAGACGTACGCACAACATGCTCTCACATATAAACAAAACGAAGTTCTTCCCCCCCCCCCCCCCCCCTCTCTCTCTCTCTCTCTCCTCTCTCTCTCTCTCTCTCTCTCTAGCGCGCGCACAACCTGTGCAAAAGTTTCGTAAATGGAATAATGCGACCTAGTACACGTGAGAGTCGGACAGCTATGTCATGTAACAAATTCTTTGCTCTACGTGTACATCAGACCACTAAACCAAAAAAAAAAAAAAAAAAAAAAAAAAAAAAAAAATCCGTTAGAAAAATCTGCCAAGTGGATGAGACTTGATCAGATTTACAGCCAAATTGGCTAGCCTCCACCCATTTTCTGGGTTGGGACAAAAAACACTATGCAATGTTAAAGGTAGATTTTTAGACAAAATTTTATCATGAAGACATTGAAAATACGCTTTTGTTAATGAACATTCAAGTAAAAAATGAGATACATTAAGGTTTTGACCACAGACACACAAAGGAGATGGTTTTAAAAACCTGCCAAACCAACAATCCACCCGTATTCTGTGCAATAAATTTCGATTCGGAATAGAACCTGGCGGACTTATACAATGACTGCCGGGGGCAGAAAGATCCCATCTGTTCTTCTGAATGGCAGCTTCAATGTACTGTGTTCTTCTCTGGTCCCAGAGTGCTTTTGTCAGAATATTGTTTATTTCAAGAACCGAATAAGGAATATCACATAAAACTGTATTCGATTTGCACATTGAAGCCTCTTTTGCACAGGTATCAGCCAGTTCATTCCCTCGAAGATCGCAGTGACCGGGTACCCATAATAATGTTATTTTGGAACCTCGCATCATTAACTGGTGAATTGAAAATAAAATTTCACTGACGAGATCAGGACGACTTGATGTATTTTGAAGGTGTAAAGCCGTTAAAGCAGACTTGGAATCTGACAAAATCAGTATTCTTTCTGGTAAGACTTGCACATCAAGAATGAAATTAATAGCTTTCATAAGAGCAAATAACTCAGCAGTGAAAATAGAACAACCTTTGGTAATATGAAATCTTTTTTCAATGTTAAGGGAAGGTATCACGAAAGCAGCACCAACCTCAGAAGTACACGAAACTGAACCATCAGTGAAAATATGCAGATAAGATTCATATTCAGTGTAAATCAATTCTTTAACAAGAGAAGCAAGCAAAAGTGGATTCTCATTTTTAGTAATATTACCATAGGAATAGAAAAAATCTGCTTGCTTCATCAACCAAAGGGGGAATGGGTATTTGGTCATTTTAACAATGTTGTCAAGCGAAAAGTTGCATGCATGTAAAAGAGGAGATACATAATCAGACAATGAAGTATACGCTTTTTTATTCCGTATCTCTCTAGAAACGTAGGTGCTTTCATCAAGTTCAGAAGTAACTGAGTTAGGGACTGTTCTTGCTCGTGCTGAGTAGCTACAAGCACAGAGCATCCTATGTTCATTTAAAGGCAAAACTCCTGCCTCTCTGTAAGTCATATCAATTGATGCCCATCTTGGAAGCCCCAAAGCAATTTTAAGTGCTAAGGAATCAATACTAGTTAACTTATGTAAATCTGTCTTTGGTGCAGTGAAAAATACTTCTTGACCATAACTTACAATCGAACGAACTGTCCCTAAGGCGACATGGATAAGATTAGATCCATAATTTATTAGAGGGATTCCAGTTAGGACTCGCAGTAACGCAATTTTCTTTCTTGCCTTTTCCACGAGATGATTTATATGTTTACACCAAAATAATTTATAGTGAAAAATAACGCCTAGAAATTTTACTTGCTTACTTGGGAAAATGAAAGAATCACCTATTTGTACTTTTACAGCGTCCCTACCTTCAAAATCGATATTTTTCTTTGTAAATATAATAAAAACCGATTTGTCCGTTGATAAGTTAAAACCGTTTGAATTCAAATAATTAACAAGTTTACTGACCGCAAATTGAAACTGTTCAACAATTTTATTACGCTTGATTTTGTTTTTTGTAAAATTACAATTTACATTTTTCCACATTGCAATATCATCTGCATAAGCAGCTAAAGTTGCCCCTTTCGTGTCAATCTGATTAAGATCATAAAGCATCAATGAGAAGAGGATTGGAGAAATGACACTTCCTTGAGGGACACCCATGTTAACATATCTTGTACTTGACAGCACACCATTTAGTTTTACTTGTAGCGTTCTTCCAGATAAAAATGATTGTAAAAACATGTGGAAACGACCTTTAATCCCAATTTCATGAGCCTTGGACAATAATTTAAAATGCCAAACAGAATCGTACGCTCTATGAATATCAAAAAACGTGGCTAAAGTAGAGTGTCGCTTAGCCAAGGCTTT
>CM065716.1:81403255-81410755 GCA_033310375.1 Conus canariensis | reverse complement strand
TACAAACGGTCCTAAGAATCTTATCATAAGTCCAGTGTTTTGTAACTGCTAAGGGGCCACGCGTACAAAGTAAAAATTGCATTACTTTTACTCATGTCCGAATATAGTGGACGTCTCGATGCTGCTTTGTGTGAGCCGTTTAACTGAGTGTAGAAACTAGCAACTACTTCAGACAGGAAGGGCTACATCGCTTGCTAAAAAGGAAATAAACGACTGAAAATGACCTCACGTACATACATGTTGTATCATACTCCCAGTTCCTGATCACTTCCATCACTGCGTGTCAGTTTCTGTGTTATAGTGGGGGAGTTGCCACAGCTGCATCACGTGTGCTTAGCCGTGACGTCACCATGTAGGCCTGACAAACCTTTGTTTGTGAGTCCCTCTTTCCCATTCTCTTTTTCTGATTATGTTGATTACTCGTGTATTCATTTATTTCTTTATCTATCTCTTCTTTTATTTATTTATTTGTTTATTTATTTACTCATTTCTTATTTATTTATTCATTTATTTACTCATTCATCTGTTCATTTATTTATTCATTTGTTCATTTATTATGTATGTTTCCTGATTTATTTATTCATTTATTTAGCCGTAAGTCTCAAATCTCATCTGTTATAAATTATCTATTTAACTGTAAGTCCCAAACGTGAATCAATAAAAGGCAGAGAGACAGAGAGACGGAGACGGAGACAGAGACAGAGACAGACAGAGACAGACAGACAGAAAGGAGAGGGAGAGAGAGAGGTGTATGTGTATTACATTGATTTTGTGTAGGTGTATGTGTATGCACGCGCGCGCGCGCGCGCGCGCGGCGCGCGGGTGTGTTGTGTATGTGTATGTGTGTATTCATCTCCTCGTAAACACTGTAACCTACAGTACGGTGTGGAAGATAAAAGAGTGTGCGGACGGAGCATTTTTGTAAAAATTCCTCATCAGATTTGTCTGTCTACAGCATTTGTACACAGCTATACACACATGAAATGGAGAGCAGGTTCTTCAGGCTCTGAAACGGCATCCATTCTAACTTGAAATGACTGAAGTGTCGTGCATACAGCATGTTTCGAAAATCGGAATATGTGTAGGTCCCATTAACGTATAGCCCCCACCCTTCCCAACTCTTCCACCCTCCCATTCCTCCACATTTTTGTCTTCCCGTTTACTTTCCAAACTGCGCTTTTCGCTGATTCAGCTCAATATTTCTCAATGGCTCATGTCAACATCGTGTTTTACTCACCTGCGCAGTTGCTGCCTTTTATTGACCTGCAATCGGTAACGCCGCAGTTCAGGTGTGCAGAGGAGCAGAATTAATAAGATCCGAGAAGTGCTATGCTATATTTTGGAAGTAGCGGTCGTTACCAATTGGCTGTCCGCGACGTGTTCGGCGTATTAAGAGGGACCCATAGTCGAATGGTTAGAGCATGTGCAAGCAAAAAGCTGACGGTTTTGAGTTCGAACCGCCCGCGGAATCGGATTTCTTTTTTTTTTTTCGGCTTGAAATCTCACTCTGTAGATTCAGCAGTGAATGGGTACCTGAATTTTTCAGGGAAGGTCAAAGGTGGCAGAAGGAGAGGCATGGGCACCGCGGTACCGACTTACATTATGCCGTGCCATAGGCACAGTAAAGCTCTGACAGTTTTCTCCCCGTATAACGGCTAATACGCTGTGGGAACTTCAATCTTTGAACCTCTCACCTTAAAGTTTTCGTATTCCTGAGTTTGTAGACAGGATCGGTTACTCGTTTCTGAATAAGCTACTCGAAAAAAAGAAACGTTAAGTGTCACATTTCATTTTTAGAATCAGAGAGGTCTGGGTGCGTTTTTCTCCCTTACATTTCTTCCACGTTATGGTTGGAAAAACGCTAAGATAAACGTCCTGAAATTGTCTGTAGTCATGAAATACAGCCATTCCATTTGACGTCATTTCCTTTTGTTCCATTAGTGTTGGGCTCCGTCTCCTAAAACTCCTTTAGATCTGGATATAAAGAGAAAAAAAGGAACAGAAACCACAAATACGAAAGAAACTAAACTGCAGTGATACCGAGATCAGTGTACTATTGAAGGAGACTAGTGTGGAACGCAGGGCCGGATCCGTTATATGAAAAGGGGAGGGTTCCGAAGGGAAGATTTGGGGATCCTCCCCCGGTGAGTGCACGGGAGTCAACTTGCAAAATTGCCGTTCTTGCCAGACATGGGGTAGAGCGTGGTGTGGAGTGCAGACGCTGTGGGGAAGGGGGGGGGGGGGGCGAAATCCTGGAACTCCCAATCCCCTCGTCCAGCCCTGGAATGGTACCTGATTTTTTTTAGGGAAGGTCAAAGGTGGCGGAAGGAGAGGCATGGGCACCGCGGTACCGACTTACATTATGCCGTGCCATAGACACAGTAAAGCTCTGACAGTTTTCTGGAACTCCCAATCCCCTCGTCCAGCCCTGGAATGCATATCACTCTTTTCGGAACCCATAGTTTAACCATAGTGCAGCTACACAAACGAGACACTGGGGTGTTGATAACTGGCAAGGTCAATGCAAAACACACAATTTCTTCTCAATTAACATGTTTCCTGCAACTGGGATGACATGAGCGCCGCCATTTTTTATACGCGGATAGACAGCCTGTATGACCCTGTGATTTTCGATAAACCTTTCCGGATTTTGTCAAGCCGGATAGCCAATCCGGTGTCTGCGGCATACAGAATTTATCTTCGTATTCTCTCGAATGCCTTTTAGGCGACTAGAGCTATTGTCTGGCCTGCTTATAAACCGCTTGAGACTGAGGGCCTGTTCCATCGGTCCTCTGCCCTGACTTTCTGGAAGCCAAATTGACCAGGCAGACGTAAGCTTAAAACAGTTGACTGTTCTTCAGTTTCTTGTTGTTAGGCACTCACCAACCATCATTAATTAATTTCCACACATGTAATTCTGTGTGTTTTACCTCTTCTCGTTTACGCCGCTGTCACTGATGCATTGAAACCTCTATAGTATATCACCCCCACTTCAGAGAGAAAAAGACATATGCATACATACATACATACATGCATACATACATACATACATATATATGTATATATATATATTATGTATAAATATATGTGTGTGCGGCGCGCGGGTGTGTGTGTGTGTGTGTGTGTGTGTGTGTGTGTGTGTGTGTGGTGTGTGTGTGTTTGTGTGTGTGTGTGTGTGCGCGTGTGTTCGTGCGTGTATGCGTGCGTGTGTGCGTGCGTGTGTGTGTGTGTGTGTGCGTGCGTGCGTACGTGTGTGTGTGTGTGTGTGTGTGTGTGTGTGTGTGTGTGTGTGTGTGTAGTTAGATAGAGAGAGAGGGAGAGAGAATTAGAGAGATAGATAGAGAGACAGAGAAAGACAGATATATTCTCACAGAAATCTACTCACTTTGACTGATTTAATGGTTCATACCAAGCCCACTGTGCTAAGAAGATACTACATTCTATATGTACATGTTAATTGTGTGTTTCTCCATTCTGTACCTATTTTCAGCATCTGTAGGAATGTTTCAACATGTGGATGATATTATTCATTTTTATATCTATGTACGAAAAATTTGGCCAGCACAATTATTTGGAAAAAAAAAATCTGTTTTATAATCATTGAAACATTCAAAAACTATTAGCCCTTTTTCCAGTTTTAAGTTATTGACATTGTCACACTTTCAGTTAATATCATGTTCTGTTGTTTTTTTTGTTTTTGTTTTGTTTTTGTTTTTTTTGTTTGTTTTTTCAGAACTGGTGAATAACATTGCATTGCCAAAACAAATAAAGAATTGTTTCATTTTTCGTAATTACATATCCTCGTATTTTTTGCATTACGTCGGTTGCTTTTATTCTATGAACTGTCTATTCTGGAACCATTTTAGTTTCGCTTCTTGTATTTTATGTCTTTTATATTTTTTTTAAATCCTCTTCCAGTTTAGTGTATTTCTAAAGCTTATCGTTCCATTTGTTACAATATTTTGGTGTCTAGTTATTTTTAGTTAAAATATCATAGAGTGTTATTGTTCCCTTTTTAACTGAGAGACGCAGATTTTGCGAAAGTGTGTGTGTGTGTGTGTGTGTGTGTGTGTGTGTGTGTGTGTGTGTGTGTGTGTGTACAGATTTGGTACAAATGTGGAAGGGGGTGGTTTCCACCCTGGTCAATTATGTGTGTCTGGGGTCTCTTCTGGCAGTTACCAAGTTATCCACAGACACCCTTCCCTTCCGCTCTTGAGACAGAGAGAGAGAGAGAGAGAGAGAGAGAGAGAGAGAGAGAGAGAGAGAGAGAGACAGACAGACAGACAGACAGACAGACAGACGACAGACAGACAGACAGAGGATTGGGCAAGAGGAAAATTGGTATTTTGTCATCTGACATTACGATGAATTTGAATTGTTTTATGTTTTAAACTGTCTTTAATATCGATTTTTATCATTGAAACTTTGTCATCAGACCGTCTCCATTTTGTTACACAGAAGCACAGCATAGGGTTAATCTGATGGTAGACTGGTTTCTGTCGGTCAGTCAGCCGCTGTCACTGGCACATGGCAGAACCAGAGTCGCATGCAGTAAGGATGCGAACTGCTGTCGGTCCAGACTTTCCCGCACTTCTCCAAGAAATATGCATCCAGCATACTGCTTTCTGCACCTTTGAAAACTCTTTGGCTTCATTGTTCTGGTCCGTTTTCATTATGTGGCAGTTCTTTATTACCAACCTTTCTTACCAACGTGTTTAGATATTACCTTTGGGATAGGCGAGACAGTGTGGTGCATGAGGATTTTTGTTTTCTTTTGTTTCGTTTTGTTTCTGTGACTTACCCAGCCTCCTACATACCCTTTGAGATTTTGATCATATGTGTGTTGGAACTGAGATTCGAGATTTCTTATTCTCTGACTACCAACTGGCGTGTAAAACATTTCTAAAACATTATAATAAAAAATCATTTACATCATAAGTTTGAATTCAGTTCAATTCATGTTGTTAGCCCAGTGGACCACGAGGGGTGATATAAGGGCTGACACCTCGTCAAAATCAATATAAAAAAAGATCCACATCAACTTACGAGAGATTTTTTTTTAACACGCTAAACTTGCTTTAAATTCTTTTTTCTTCCGTAAAATCTTAGGTCAGATAGAAAGAATGTTCATCTTTTTCAAGATTTCAAACATCATATCAGGTGGAACATCTCTGAACAAGATTTTCATGGAAATCGCTGTAGAGTGTATATATCTGACGTCATGTATGTCCCAACACTCTTTAAAAACATGTTAAATTATAACGAACGAAAGATACGATTTAGTGATAAGCACCGAGATATCTCAGATAATATTGTCACATTATTTTCATAAACATTGCCTTCCTTAATTTGTATCAGTGATAGTGGTGTAGTGTTCCTGTAGAAGACAAGTTACAGAATGTAGGCTTTGGAAATAGATATTTTTATCAACAGTTTTCTTTATAAATATCAGAAACATCAGTATGCATTACAACATGGGTGTTCAGCTCCAGTAGTCTTACGCATGCGTATTTTCATGAAGAGATTAAGGTATGAGTCCTTCAGTGGGCATATTGACGTGGGTATCTGGAACAACTCTCTGTAGACTGCATGGGATGAAACACATACCCCTCATGCCTGTCATCCTACAATGGTAATGCCGGCTCTGTTGATCGCATAGGATTGTCCGTCGATGAAATCCTCTAATTAGGTCGTGGAATATGGTGCTAAGATTGGTCCATTGACGATAGTCCTTTGGTTGGTCGGTTTGGGACAGGTCTCTTACTGGGTTATTTAGAACAGCCGTCGGATTGGTCCGTTTATGATACCTTTTGATTGGTCGTTGTAGGATAACTTGTAAATGGTCAGTCTAGAATAGCTCCCTTAATGGTTCATTGATGACAGCTCCTCTGATTGGTCAGTTCATGACAAAACAGCCAGTAGGTCTATGCAGCAAAGCCATTTAATCAAATCATTTTGATAGTCTTCTGATCCAAACTGTTCATGTCAGCAGTCTGATTTGCCCGGTTAGAGCTGTTCTCTAGTAGGTCCTCTAAGACAGTCAGTGTCTGTGGTTTTGATGTTATTCTTGTTCGTTTTTGTTTTTGTTTTGTTTTGTTTTGTTATGCGCTGCCTATGCATTGCTCAAGCTTTGATCTCTGTGAATAGGACAGTCAAGCTCTGGA
Source organism: Conus canariensis (assembly GCA_033310375.1). NCBI lineage: Eukaryota > Metazoa > Mollusca > Gastropoda > Neogastropoda > Conidae > Conus > Conus canariensis. The sequence goes on along the minus strand of CM065716.1, from coordinate 81,404,591 downwards.
ACACCCCCATGTTTTGCAAGATGTTGGTTATAGCTTATATTACAGCATCATCTGTCACAGCATGTTTATGAGGCATTCACAGCACATCTTAATACGTTGGTCACTTTAGTAGGATGGCATTGCGCCCATTTTGATTTTCTCTCGATGGTCAAATCTGTGACGAGTTTGTGTTCCAACAAAGTCTTTAGTCTCTGCGGAGCTGTGAGACAATTTCAGTAAAGAAACATATTGGCGGTCTCTCCAGCGTAGGCTGCATTGAACACAGCTTATGTTACGTGGCAGTAGAGCAGGGTCGTCCATTGTGAGGGACCTCGTGGCTATCTGATATCGGCAGTTCCCAGTGGATTTTAGGACTGGGATTGAACGATGGGGAAGACTGGGTGTGGCAGTGTATAGCAGAGTCAGGTGGAGTCTTGTGAGAGGCCAGCGTGCTCTGGTTGATGTGTGGAACGGACGTATGTTCATTTCGCTGATCGAAACTTTTTTTTTAAAACTCTATTTCCGACTTCCTTTTACAACTAACAGCATAGCATATGCTTGTCTAGCCTATCAAATCGAAACACAGAGAGAGAGAGAGAGAGAGAGAGAGGAGAGAGAGAGAGAGAGAAGAGAGAGAGAGAGAGAGTGGAAATGCTCCTTACAATTCAAGAAAGAGCGATGTACATACACGGTGTGGAAGAGAGAGAAGCAGACAGGCAGACCAAGATAGATTTACTCACAGAGAGAGAGAGAGAGAGAGAGAGAGAGAGAGAGAGAGGAGAGAGAGAGAGAGAGAGAGAGAGAGAGAGAGAGAGAGAGAGAGAGGGAGGAGAGAGGCGACAAACAGAAGAAAACCAAAGGGAAGGAAGGAGACAAAAATAAGGGCAGCAGTGTCTAAGAAACGAAATATAATCTGCTGGCATTCATTATGGAAGTTCTTCCGAACCTCGGAATTCCACGAGTGTCTTCTGTGAGAACGCTTCTGAATACAGACACTCAGCCGAAAAACTCGGACTTGGAGACTCCTAAGTGGTTATTAACAGACAAATAGAAAAAGACGCGATTTGTGAGCGAAATGATAAGAACATTTCTTGTGGCTCTTCAATTTCTTTTGTGAATGTGGGTTTGTGCCATCTGCAAGGAAGTCGTTCTGTGGCGGGGAGAGAGAGAGAAGAGAGAAGAGAGAGAGAGAAAAGAGAGAGAGAGAGAGAGAGAGAATTTTGTTTCCTTTTTCTTCTGGAAGCCCGGGCTGGCTCTAAGATTAGGAATATTCAGGCAGCCCCGGGAAAACGTTTCACTGCCATGGGAGAGTGCTTCAGCGACACACTGCAGAGTACCAGCGAGAATCTTTTGAAAC
>CM065716.1:81383546-81393546 GCA_033310375.1 Conus canariensis | reverse complement strand
ATCTCTCAGAGAAAAAAACAAAACAAAAAAAACTTATAATTTTTAGCGGTTCACAGTTCCAGCATGTTCACACAAGAGAATCGGCTCGCAGCCACAATCCTTCACATTATTACCCTTCTTTGCACTGTCAATTATAATCATATATCAAAACCAACATGATTTGTTCGCCAAAATTTCCATCCAGCACCTCACTCTCAGGTCATCTCTTGTCAGATAACCCAGTGGCTAATCCTTGTCATGTCAACACAACCACACTTCATACAATATTACATGCTGCACATCATCCGTTTTCATCCTATCGACTGCTAAGCTACTCGTCTTAAACTTTACCTTTCCCTTCTTTCCGACTACCAAAATTCATAACTGGGCTGCCTCCCCACAACCTAAGATATCTTTCTCCAACCCCGTTCTGTCACAAACACATACATCCTGAATGTGTGACGACTGTCACTTGTGTTACAAAAACTTCTACCCTATGGACTCACTGTCCTGTACCAAATGCGAACGTCACAGATACAGTCCGCACGCGTACGAGACCCGCGTCGAGAACCATGACTCGTAACGAAAGTGAGAAGACACCAATATAAGTTGAATAGTCCCGACCGTACTCCAGTATAAACCACTCGACCACAAATTGGCCTTGGCCTTACTACACAGTTAACCGATTCCAATGCTGTGCAGGTCAACTCCGAAATCGTTAATCAATTTCAACGAACTCCTACTATTTACAATTGAGATTGAGCACAATCATCAAACCCTTCTATGATTCACGCAGACACATCTGCACCTGACTCATATTATGATCCTCAACCAAATGCAACCTCGTACTACCCTCTTATTGAACCCACTGACATTAACACGAAGTAACCACAAACAATATCTACATCACCGTCCATCAACGGTCATTATATTGAGCCCACATTGTCTAGCCAAACTGTCCTGAGAAAATCGAACTCAGGAACCACTATGTACATTACTTACAAAAATATACAGGAAAAAGGTGACAACTCAAACCGGCTGACAACAAATTCCAAATCACGGAACCAAGACAACATCATACCAGACAACCAGTATACGCAACGAACACCATACAACTAATCCCAACATGAGACAACTACAGTACAACTCGCCATAATACAAGACAACACGACGAACTACAACACAACGAACCTAACAGATCACCAACCTGGACATACAGACGATCAACCACACCAGTTCTGCAACTGGCTGACAGTGGCTGCAACAAGGACGACACCGACTCAGCACAGGCCAAGGGCACCCAACCCCGACGAGGACCTGGCACTAACTATGACCCGAAGTCACTCTTCAAAACTACCGGCGCTGCCGCCGCACCTACAAGGAGTACGTCCACTCCGACGAACACCAGGGACCGAAGTGAAGCTACCCCAACACATTCCGCCCTGGTCGGAATCAAGCGAACTCTACTCACCACACAAAACGATTGGTCAGAGCAGTGTATCCCTCCGCAGAGCTGACACGCCTGACCAACGGACTAGTTATTGCTCGTGCAACAACACGACAATTTACCACAACTACTCACAGACTTGACAACACATCAACAGCCGATATCCTGCCCCGCCTTCTCTGGTATAGAACCAAAGTAACAAAAGGGTAACAATCGGGAATGAAACCAACCCCCCGCTTCCATTCCATTCCTTCAATAAGTGAAGACTGGAATGAAAGAATATTGTATGTCCTATTTCCCCAGCCTCCTACCTAGCCTAATCTTTCTACCTAACCCTGAGGAACTTCACCTAACTCTAGCTAACTAAACCCCAACCTCACATACGCGCGAGCGCGCGCCACACACACACACACACACACACACACACCGCGCGCGCGCGCGCGCGCGCGCGCGCGCACACACGCTCTCTATCTTGAACCACCACTACTCTTAAACACATGGACATACTGATTTAGTACCGCCGATCGGTGACACACCCCCCTGCCTAAGTTTTAACTACAGGTTAAAACCAACAACTTCTCACTCGATCGGCGTTTTGGCCACACTCTACCTATAAGAATCCAATTCCCCATCACTCATTCTGTCCTACTGTTACTTTTGATGCACACCAAAACTTCCATCACAACAGCATCAACTTTTAAATACATCAACAATCACAGGTTACATTAATCAACCTGGTCTAACGCTGCCACATATGACCTTAATGCAGGCACTTACAGGCAGCCGTTACACTACGCACTACATATAAATTTCATAACTGACGCTGCTCTGGCTATGCACGACCGCTGTGCGACACGTGCTACAAACACCACACCCTCGGTAACACATTATACGTCATTCTCTTCCCATGACACATGCATAGCTTCAATAATGTCAACCTCTCATGACTCACGTAAATGGAACTTAAGGTTCTCTCTCTCTCTCTTTCTCTCCCCCACTCTCTCTCTCTCTCTCTCTCTCTCTCCTCTCTCTCTCTCTCTCTCTCTCTCTCTCTCTCTCTACGGCAAGCGACTCAAGAAGTCTGCCGCCACATTGTCCTTCCCAGACACTGCCTGCACCGTAAACTGGAATGGCTGCAGCTGCAGTGCCCACCTTGTGATTCTCCCACTAACAGACTAGACCCTACAGCTATCTTCCTGGGTTTCGTCCTCAAGTGAGAACGTCGCTTGTACCTGCAAGCTGTGGTTGCCAAGTTCTTCTTTGCCAACTCACACGTCTCGGCTACCTTGTTCCTTAAGTGAACGACGTACTCTGCCGCTGTGCGGAGCTCTTGCCTTTCTGGTTGCAACCACAGATCCCTCAGTATCTGCATGGGCATGCGCATCAGTGGCATCCTTACAAGGGGAACTCTTGACACTCTTCCCTTGTCCACAGTATGCTGACACTGGAAGCATGACTGGCAGTACCGACGAATGTCAGCATGCATGCCTGGCCAATAGAAATGGCGACCAACTCGCTCCTTGGTTCGGGTGGTACCTAAGTGACCAGACATGGGTACGTCGTGGGCTAGCTTCATCACCGTGGTCCGTAGTTCAGCTGGGACGCAGATCTGACTCGCTACGTCCTTGGGACCCTCAAACCGCCGGACCAGTACACCAGACTTCCGCGCGTACTCAACTCGTCCAAACTTGGTGTGGAAGTGCGTCCCTGCTTCACCCGCACTCCGAGCCTTCCTCAAGGTTTCATCCTGGTCCTGCATCTGAATTAACTGCTGGGTAGAGGTGTTCAGAATACATTCCTCGACGGGCAGTGGTACGGGTTCTTGCTGCTCCCTGGCTCGCTGCGCGCGTGTCTGCACTGCCCCTACCAACGCCGGGTCTGCGTATACAGGCACACGTGTCCAACCGGGATCTCCTACTCTCTTTGCGAAGTTTCCGATCAGGACTTCCTGCACAGGGCTATTCATGACCAAAACCTCCAACTTCCCTGCGATGAATGGCGACTTCAACTCTATTACCGCCACAGGTAACACAGACCTGCATCTGGATTCAGCCAACACTACTGGGACTGTCTCTCCTGTGTACGCATCTGCCGGTACTAACCACTTGGCCACTACGGTGTGTCCGGCACCAGTGTCCCGTAACCCATTGGCCGGAGACCCGTTAACTTCTACAATGCACGCAGGCTCGTACCGCTGCTCAGCGCATGGGCGACACAACGTAGGGACTACTCGAGCTTGGGGCTGGTCACAACAATGAACAGCTCCAACAGAATGGGGCTCAGGGCATTTCCTAGCGATGTGGCCTGGCTTCTTGCAGTTGAAACAAACTATGGTCGATCTAGGCCCTTCTGATCTCCTGTTCAGCTGCTGTAGTGCACCATCACTTTGTTGGGACCTCCCTGCGGGCTGGCTCCCTGCTGTTTCACGTGTATTACCCAGGTTGGGCTGGTTAACTGTTCGGTCTTGTCTCGCCTTCCTCCCCAGTCTTTTGGCCTCTGCCAAAACAGTAGCTTCTGTTGCAAGTTGTTCCACAGTTTTCGGGCATGTCTTCCGCACCTCAATTGTGAACTCTGGAGACAATAGCTGATAAAACTGTTCTTGGAACAGCAGATCCTTTACGTCCTCTGCCACACTCTCATCCTTGCCCGCTGCTGCACACCAGAGGGAAAACCACCGCTTCATCCTTCCCAGCATCTGGCCGAAAGTCTCAGCAGCGTCCTTCTTGATGCTCCTGAACTTTTCTCGGTAGGCCTCAGCATCTAGCCTGAAGTGACTTAACAGGGCGCTCTTTATCTGATCATAGTCGCCTAACTCATCCGCACTTAACCGCATCACCGCTTCTCTAGCCTTTCCTCTCAGCAGAGACATCAGACGTGTGGGCCATGAGGTCTTGCTCCACTTGCACATCTGGGCTACACGCTCAAACTGGGCGATGAAAGCGTCCACGTCGTCGTTCTCTCCTAACGGCTCAAGGTGGACATGCTTCGTTTCCTCCACCTCAATCAACCGTTTCCTATGCGCTGCTTCATCTAAGGCCTGCCTCTCCTGTATCAGTATCTCTCGCTCTCTTGCCTCTAACTCGGCTTCATCTCTTCGTCTCTTGAGATCTAACTCGGCTTGCCGTGCTTGAGCTTCAACTGCCCTTTGCCCTTTCTTCCTCCATCTTATTCCTCTGCAGTTCCAGTTCCATCTGTCTCGCTGCTTTCTCGTCTTCATCCTTCCGCTTTAACCTTTCCCTCTCCTCTTCATCCTTCTGCTTTAACCTTTCCTTCTCCTCTTCGATCTTCTTCTGCTTCATCTCTAGTTCCCTTTGCTTAGCAGCTTTCTCCTCTTCGATCTTCTTCTGCTTCATTTCTAGCTCCCTCTGCCTATCAGCTTTCTCCTCTTCTATCTTCCTCTGCTGCATCTCTAACTCCCTATGCCTAGCAGCCTTCTTCTCTTCAATCTGCGTCCGCTGCATTTCTAGCTCCCTCTATCCTTCATCTTCTGCCTCACTTTCTCCTCCATCCGGAGCTCCAATTCTACTTCTCTCGCTGTCTTCTCATCCTCATTACGTACTGAGTCCGTGACGAACTTGGCGAGGTCTCCCCCAGCTAAACCCATCGCCGCTCCCAACTTGGCAAACTTTGCATAAGCCCCCGTCCCCTGTTCTCGATCCACCCCCGCATCCTGGTCACTAACCTTAGGTTTGGTATCCGCCGTAGGGGCCTGTGGATCCATGACACTATCGGGGTCGTACTGCGGATGGGCTCGGGTGTGTTTAGACATAGGGTACCCCTACCACCACAGAACTAGCAACGGACAGTATGCGATCTGAGCGCAACTGGAGGTTCCTGACTACGCACAAGCCCCTGAAGCAACTCAGCACAAGTACACAATACTCTCAACGAGTCACGCACCAAGCATAACTCCACCCACACTTGTGTACCTCATACATACACCCCATGGGCTCCAACCCATATAATACTACCAATGCACAGTCTGGTCACTAACTGAACCACGTGACACCGTGTGTCCACCGTCCACTGTGCATGCGCACCAGTTACTCACAGTCACAGGCCTCACTGTCTCTGGTAGGCCACACCTACACGATCACAGTGCACTTGCACCCCTCAAGTCCAGGTGCACTCACAGCATACCCTATGCCACAACACTGCGCACCCTCGTGCTTCCCACACACAGTCACCTGGGCTTACACTGCCCTTAATCCCCACAGGATATCCGAGCACACAGCTTGCACAGTCACGGGCCGGGTACCACTCTACCTACTCACTGGGGTTATACCACATGTAAGGGACACAAAAGACACCTGGTACCCTCCGGCACCTCACCTACACTGTACGGTGTAATCACTCACACTTCCAACAACCACTCAAAGTTTATTGACCATTCATACCTCACTCACTCGGTAGCGCCAACCCATTCACACCAACACAAGTGCCCTGCCCAATGCCAATGGAAACCTGCCTGAAGTGAACAGGGACACTACGTACCACCTCCCAGGGTACTGGTACGCTCCCACCAACCACCCACTTACATTTCACACAACGTACACACCGGACACAACACCCCCCCTACCTCCCTTCTAGCTACCTATCACCTACCCAGAACCACCTAAGTACCCCGCATCTCCACCAAAGTGTCACGGTCGCTAAGCCGGACGGCCCTACCACCCTTACCCACGCCTATCACACACTAGGTCAGACAACACAGCACACTAACACAGTTTTACAATCACGCACGCTTCTTTATTTCACACCCACTCCATGGCGCCACCACTCACGCACATCCACAACTGCACACAAGTATCCCAATTCCCGCTGACTCACCCTACTCTACTATAATGACCTGGAAGACCCTAACCTAACCTAAAACACCAGTTACAGTATATCACTGTGACCTGGGGACACAGTGATAGCCCGCACACGTGGTGACTAACTTCTAGGGACAAGGATTTACCAAAGGGACTCTAATCTCTTAACTACTGCTACCACCCACACCTCTCCCCAGGACTCACCCTTCTCTTTTAACCCGGGACCACTACCAAACTGGTCGCTGCGTCCCTAAGGGAGGCAACGACAAGTACCCTACACTGTGCCGGCCGCTACGTCCTGAAAGGAGGCAGTAGCTAACACCCCTAACCCTACTGCCTAACGCTACATCCCTTCTACCACAAACATGGGACAACCCATCCCGGCCCGGAAAGCTCCAGTCCTCGGCGCTGTACGTGGCCCCTCACAGGCTGACACCTCCCCGGAAGACTCTGCACCCCGGCGCTGTCCGTGGCTCCTCCGCGGGCCGACACCCTCCCCGAAGACTCTGCACCCCGGCGCTGACCGTGGCCTCCCGCAGTCTGACTCCTCCCCCGCGATGGGCACGACACCCAACGCACACACACCAGACGCCCTCTCGACGGGTCCGGGGCTCGTAGGACGCCTCCTCCTCAGAAGGCCCCGCCGGACACCAAGGGTGAAAAAAGGCCTGGTGCAGCGCCCTCTCACAGGACGCCTGAACAGGGACGAGGAACCAGTGCCGGAGAACTCCCGGAAGAGCACCGGTAGCTGGAGGAGAGCTGCCCCACAGAAGGCAGATGGCCTGGGTGGTCTCCTTCTCCCGGAAAAACAACAGGCACTGGAAAGCGCCGCTCAACTGCCGGCACGCGGCAGTAGACTGCGGTGGTCTGGCCCCAGCCTCAGGACGGAACAGGATACCTGCTGACACAACTGTAGGCCACTACTGCAGTGTTGCTACTACCCGAGTCATCAAGGCACATAGGCTACTTGGTAAAGCTTTAACTCTCCCTCTCCCTTGCCTACTTCCCACTCGGCATGAGAGTGACCCCTTGAATTTCGAACACATCCCCCCAACCCGTCACTCGCTTTGGGGTTATCAGACCAGTCTCCTGCCAACCCTTACAACAGCGGTAAAACAATATTCTCCCTGAGCCCATCCACGCTATTACATATGAAATTATGAATCACACCCAATTCTCGGAGAAATAAACCAATCTAAGCGATCCAACACGGACTCCATGGGCCCCCTTAGGACATACTAAATAATCTAGGAAATGGCCAATTTCACAAGGAAATGTCTCCATACAATAACCAGTAGTAATACACATCTCTCAGAGAAAAAAACAAAACAAAAAAAACTTATAATTTTTAGCGGTTCACAGTTCCAGCATGTTCACACAAGAGAATCGGCTCGCAGCCACAATCCTTCACATTATTACCCTTCTTTGCACTGTCAATTATAATCATATATCAAAACCAACATGATTTGTTCGCCAAAATTTCCATCCAGCACCTCACTCTCAGGTCATCTCTTGTCAGATAACCCAGTGGCTAATCCTTGTCATGTCAACACAACCACACTTCATACAATATTACATGCTGCACATCATCCGTTTTCATCCTATCGACTGCTAAGCTACTCGTCTTAAACTTTACCTTTCCCTTCTTTCCGACTACCAAAATTCATAACTGGGCTGCCTCCCCACAACCTAAGATATCTTTCTCCAACCCCGTTCTGTCACAAACACATACATCCCTGAATGTGTGACGACTGTCACTTGTGTTACAAAAACTTCTACCCTATGGACTCACTGTCCTGTACCAAATGCGAACGTCACAGATACAGTCCGCACGCGTACGAGACCCGCGTCGAGAACCATGACTCGTAACGAAAGTGAGAAGACACCAATATAAGTTGAATAGTCCCGACCGTACTCCAGTATAAACCACTCGACCACAAATTGGCCTTGGCCTTACTACACAGTTAACCGATTCCAATGCTGTGCAGGTCAACTCCGAAATCGTTAATCAATTTCAACGAACTCCTACTATTTACAATTGAGATTGAGCACAATCATCAAACCCTTCTATGATTCACGCAGACACATCTGCACCTGACTCATATTATGATCCTCAACCAAATGCAACCTCGTACTACCCTCTTATTGAACCCACTGACATTAACACGAAGTAACCACAAACAATATCTACATCACCGTCCATCAACGGTCATTATATTGAGCCCACATTGTCTAGCCAAACTGTCCTGAGAAAATCGAACTCAGGAACCACTATGTACATTACTTACAAAAATATACAGGAAAAAGGTGACAACTCAAACCGGCTGACAACAAATTCCAAATCACGGAACCAAGACAACATCATACCAGACAACCAGTATACGCAACGAACACCATACAACTAATCCCAACATGAGACAACTACAGTACAACTCGCCATAATACAAGACAACACGACGAACTACAACACAACGAACCTAACAGATCACCAACCTGGACATACAGACGATCAACCACACCAGTTCTGCAACTGGCTGACAGTGGCTGCAACAAGGACGACACCGACTCAGCACAGGCCAAGGGCACCCAACCCCGACGAGGACCTGGCACTAACTATGACCCGAAGTCACTCTTCAAAACTACCGGCGCTGCCGCCGCACCTACAAGGAGTACGTCCACTCCGACGAACACCAGGGACCGAAGTGAAGCTACCCCAACACATTCCGCCCTGGTCGGAATCAAGCGAACTCTACTCACCACACAAAACGATTGGTCAGAGCAGTGTATCCCTCCGCAGAGCTGACACGCCTGACCAACGGACTAGTTATTGCTCGTGCAACAACACGACAATTTACCACAACTACTCACAGACTTGACAACACATCAACAGCCGATATCCTGCCCCGCCTTCTCTGGTATAGAACCAAAGTAACAAAAGGGTAACAATCGGGAATGAAACCAACCCCCCGCTTCCATTCCATTCCTTCAATAAGTGAAGACTGGAATGAAAGAATATTGTATGTCCTATTTCCCCAGCCTCCTACCTAGCCTAATCTTTCTACCTAACCCTGAGGAACTTCACCTAACTCTAGCTAACTAAACCCCAACCTCACATACGCGCGAGCGCGCGCACACACACACACACACACACACACACACACACACACACACACGCGCGCGCGCGCGCGCGCGCGCGCACACACGCTCTCTATCTTGAACCACCACTACTCTTAAACACATGGACATACTGATTTAGTACCGCCGATCGGTGACAGCGTGTGTATGTGTATGTGTGCGCGCGCGTATTTTTGTGTGTTAATTATGCTTCTTTGCTTTGAATGAAAAACGTTGATATTCTGTTCATAATGTTTTCTTAAAGGTCAGTACAACCTTGAGTTAATCTGACAATAAACTGGTTTCAGTCAGTCAGTCAGAAGGATAAGGCCATAAGAATTCTTATGCTTTGTTTGTTTTTTAGCGAAAAGTTTCGTTTCTTTGTCTGCTTCTTTGTTTGTTTGTTTGTTGTTGTTTTTTCAAAGAAAAAGGATGTTGTCAGGAGAATAAAATCATAAGGTTCTTTCTCTTTGATGTTGCGCATTTTGCACCCACACTTTCTGATACAAATGGTAACTCATACAACTGTGTGTTTTCTGTACTGGTTGTTACTCACTAATCATTTCAATATACGGCATACTCACAGGATTCTATTGTTAACAGGATCTGTTAGATGTATCTTTTTTTAAAAATTCATTTCTCCCCC
>CM065716.1:81336046-81378546 GCA_033310375.1 Conus canariensis | reverse complement strand
TGTGAGTGTAACACCTGTGCTTCGCCTGTCTGGTTTCTCTGACTGATATCCCATCGAGTACAGGGTCGGAACTATAAAATGGAGAAATGGCGTTTTCCGCACGGTAATATCAACATGAATATGTCCTGTCGTTTTTCCATTTGACCTTTATTACAGATCATCTGTATGCTTTCACGTCCGCGATTCATATCCGAGTAGTCCCAGCCATGTTGCCCGCCGACAGATTTAAAAAGAGACATGAGTTCGCATTCGACAGGGAAATAGAATGTCGGTCCATAATTCCAGAAACAGAAGAGCCAGGAGGATGGAAGAGGGGATGGAGAGAGGTGTTATAATATGAGGGGTGGGTGGGTGAGGAAGTTGCGTGGATGGTGAGGGGTGGTGGGGAAGAGTGTTGAAAATGAAGAGTAGATGGCTGACGAGTGACCCCTGTAGGAAACCATATATCAGATCAAAGGGAGGTAAAGAAAAGGCGGCAGCACAAGTCAGCTGGATACCAGCCCTGTCAAATATGAATAGGATGATTGGAGAGCAGTGCCTCAAGTACGAATGAAAGAGTGACGAAGGGGACTGAAATGGGTAACACTGACAGAAACTGGAATGAGAGACACATTCGAAAGTCTGGACCAGAACTACGCCACTCAAATCATGTGCTGAGACTGACAACTAGTCTGTCTGCCTGTCTGTCTGTCTGTCTGTCTGTCTGTCTCTCTCTCTCTCTCTCTCTCTCTCTCTTCAAGGACATGGCACATGGAATTCGATTTCTGCAAAATAATTGTACACATACAGCTTCTTATGTAAACAACGCTGATGTCAGAAATGGGCGATTCTTTGATATTTCTGCTTACATATGTTGAATGGAGGTTTAATGGCTTTACACTGAATGAATGCTCCCTCTCTCTCTCCCTCCCTCTCGTCCACGCTACTTTGTATTTTCTTGCGCCTGTCTTGCTTGTCTTAGTCAAATTAGATTTTATACTTTCTTGAGCGTATCTTACTTTTCCAGATTAGTTGAACTAGATTTTTTCCCCCAGCCTGTCTTACTTATCCAAGTAAGTCGAACTATACCTGCTCAATTTTTGTTTCTTTATCATTTATTTCCTTTTATATATCCTTCTCCTTATACCTCCCTAACCCACCATCACCCTCCATTTTTTTACCTTCTTCTTCTTCGTTATCTGCCCGCCTTCATCAAGCTGAAGATTCCGGCATCTACAAAGGGGTTCCAGTTTGCTGTGGGAGTTGTGGGTCAATTCATGCAGCCAGTGCTCACTACCTAACTGCATGGGCAGTGGGCAGGGGAAGTGGGGGCCACCACACTCACTATTTCAGACCTCTAACCATACTTTGGCAGGCCCTACTTTGGAGTGGGTGGGGAGGGTTTGTACTCTAGGCATGGGGTGGGAGGGATGGTGGGGGAGATGGGGTGGGGAGTGGGGGGAGGGTGGGGGGGAGTGGGGGTGGTGGATCAAGTGTAGGACTGAAAGTCCACCACCGAGGCTGATTGAATTGCCTCAGGTGAAAGCTTATTGAGCTCCTTGGTGGTGCGGGTGGTCCCTTCCGTTCTCTCATTCGTTCTCTCTCTTGCTTTATGCAGTAAGGTTACTCTTTCTTGTCTTCATCCACTGTATGTAACTGATTTGTGTACCTCCCACTCTACATGGAGTGTCATCTTGTTTGTAATGATTCCATGTTGATCTACCGGTCTGATGTACAAGTACTAAACTCTCTCTCTCTCTCTCCCTCCTGAGGGACATATAATGGTATATGCATAATAAGGACATATTTAAAACGAGGCTCAGCCGACAATGTTCATTCTCGAGTGTTGAGAATCAGTCGGTTATACTCTCTCTCTCTCTCTCTCTCTCTCTCTCTCTCTCTCTCTCTCTCTCTCTCTCCTTCTCCTCCCAAACTTCAACACTTACCATGGAAGTTGATGATGAGCAGGTCAAGGACTTGTCTTCACTTTCCCTTTAAGCGCATTGCGCAACATCCAGACTCTTGTGACAAAGATCATGTGAAACCAAACGTAAGGATGGAAGCACTAAACCATGGTTTGAAGTGCAAGAGAAGAAAGCAGCCTACAGTATGCACAGACGTGTACTGTGTCTGACTGCAAAAGGTCGATCCTATTCTGCCAAACACCTTTCACCCCTCTGCAAAACTCGTTGAGAGCACTTGGAACGAGAGTGGAAGAACTTTGTGCCATAGAAACAGATATCAGACAACAAGACTGGTTGTTCACTGAAGACGTAAGAACGTATGCAAAAAATGAAATTTCCCAATTGGATCTGCAGTCCCAATACCGAAACAGAGAATGGCAACATATATGAACTGAGGTCACTAATAGTCAGTCTGAAACAGGAAAAGGAACTCTGAGAAAGAGAGAAGCAGGCAGTCATAAAACTCCATTCGGAACAGTACCATCAGGGTTAAACTTAAAGAAATAAAAAAATAAAAAAACAAAGATCGCAGAAAACATAAGAATTTAAATCTCATCTACAGAACCTTCTTCCTCTACCTGTAATTCGCCTGCCAGCATGTAAACACGCCAATTTGCACTTGGCACATGGTTTCCATAATCCAAATGACCACCAGGCCAATACTGAAAGCACCCATTCAAAGCCAGTGACAGGTCCGAAACTTCAGATAATGATCCACATAAAAATTCTGAAGAAAATTAAAATGGTCTTTTTTGGTGTCATGCCCATCACTGTCTCGGGTCTTTCTCTGTACATGAAAGATGCAAGAAGATCATTGACAGAATGTCTCAAAATTGTTTTAACCCTCCCAACACGAAGACCTCACCCCCACTTCCAAAACTGACAAACTTACCTCCCACGAATATTTTGAAAAACTTATCCTTTCCTGAAAGAGCAATGATGTTACTTATTCATGACTCAGGCCTGACTAGAGAATTGACTTCAACACAGTGACAGCCTGATATGGCCCTTTGCAATCAGCTGGGCTATAAGCAACATTATCTCTATCTCTCTCTCTCTCCCTCTCTCTCTTGGTTATATAAACCCTTGAGGACTTGTCCCAAGGAATGACTGTATGTACAAGATCAGTATTCATGGGGTAATGGTACATAACCTATTTTCCACAGTGTTTTCACTAAAGACCGATCCAAACCTTGAATATGTCATCATCCATATGGAGGCAGATTACTGTCTGTTGGTTCCCAGTCAGACTCGGAAGCAAAGGACATTAATTTGCCTCCAGAACACCCCAAAGTGCAACAGATTCTTACCCTTCTTCGTAACACATATTGCTACTACAGGACAGTAGGCATCACCACAAGAGTCAACATAAACTGGGAAAACAAGGCCAGTGAAAATCAAACTCTACAAGCCTCACGTAATATCCATCTTTGCGAATGGATGCAAGAGCTAGATACCCACAGTTCATCCTGAGTGAACAAAAATCAAAACAGAAGACAAATAATGATGTCAGACATATACCACTCCATGCAGTCATCAAATACTCAAAGCTTTCATGGAACAGGCGTGTATCTTGCTATGACTCACAAGATCCCAAGATCACTCTACCCAACAAGAGTGGAGGATGAACATCGCAAAGACAGACCTCAGTCTTGGATGAACAAAGTGAAGAACTGGACTTGTTACCTCTACATTGCTGCGTATGACAGAAGCCAAATGGTTGTAAAAATAACCAGCGGTCCAAGCTTCTGTCACAACACCTATTTCATGGTGTCCCTGTCATGGGACAGGTACACAAAAATAAATCCGTCTTGTTTGAGAGAACAACATTCAAGAAAGTTTTATGCACATCTGTCTTTATCAGGATGGATTTCACTGTGATGTTTCAATTTGGTACAGAAACAGATTCACAAGGTTAGAGATATGTACATATCTGCATAGTTACACACACACACACAGAGATCATACACAGGCATAAGACATGCATCATGCATATGTGCACATTTAGACACACAAACACACACACATGCACCAGTTTATGCACATACACCCATATTCACATTTTTTTAGACATAAAACACGAGTTCTTAATCCACAAAGGTTTATTCAAATGCGAATAAATGCGAGCACGAACGCACGCATGCGCGTGCGAATACACACACACACACATACACAACTCACACACGCACATCCACTCACACACACACACTTCATTAATCTTTTTAAACAGCATCTCATTTACTTGCCATAATCCTGCAAGTAAATCCTTGTACATCCATCACTGGTGGGCTCACACACACACACACACACACACACACGCACACACGCACACACACACACACACACGCACACACACGCACACACACACACGCATACACACACACACATACACACACATACGCGCATGCATGTGCGCGCAAACACACACAGGCACACACACACACACACACACACACACACACACACACACACACACACACACACACACCACTTGTGTAGATATACACAAATATACAAAACATACATCAGCCAAGCAAATCTGAGGTCATCAATCACACATGTACAACCCAAACATTAGAAATCTATTTTGATCAACCACCGATGCATAAACATACCACCAAAGAGCATTGTTTCATAACCAATGGAGTGAGTAGAACTAGAAATGCAGTTTACACCTCCCACTACAAAAACCACAAGTCCAAGCTGTTCACACAAATGATTATTCACTTTTTCCAGTCTTGTCAGGGTAGCTTAGCCTATACAGGAACGATGGTGTTGAAAAGCGTAGGCCACTGCGTGATCTTAGGTTCAGTGACATCATCTCACACTCTCTGTGCCAATGAAAATTAAAATGAATCAGAATCAAAAAAATCATTTCTGCAAAATGGCTCACCAGAGCTCTATCAAAAATGGGAGGTTTGAACTGCATTTCTACCAACACTTGCATTCAAAACACACAATGAAGAATGAATATGTTAGTACCTTTTCTTGATGATGTTGTAAATACTTCCGCATAATCCAGGCCCTTCAAGTTTTACATTTGCTGTGAAACTCTGAACCTCACTTTTGTGAAAATTTTGATGTCACAAAATAAACAGCTTAATTCTATATCCATCCCCGAGATAGTTACAAGTGCTCTCTTCCCTGTGTGGCCTAGTCAAGTTGCAGTTTTCCCAGTAATAATTAAATCGCATCTCCACAAATGTCCTGCCTCTTGGTATAGTAAGAATCAAACGACAGAAAAATTACACATGCTTTTTCATCAACCATCCACATTCACCCAGACTTCAATTATGACTTGGTCATAGCGCCAAAAGAGGTTCATGTGATGGGTGATAATTCACTGGTAATTCCATCTGAAGGGAACAGACACAAAAATTTCAAAACCTCTGACAATTTCAGTTGGCACCATTTATTCTTGTACATCCACCATGTCTGAAGACAACAGTTGCCATCGCCGGAGATCACAAATTCATGCATGCTGTCAAGTGAGATCCAAATGCAGTCAGAGCGTCAGGACACTTCAGCCACAATCAAACATTCAGCCATTCACTCACATCCCTTGACCAATCAGGGCACAGGAGCTGAAGCTTTGCGCAATGCCAGGTAACCAGTCACAATGTCACTCGGGAAAGTTCTGGCACGGCTAAACTCTTCGGGGCTGGCAAAACGGAGCTTGGTTTGGGGTCAGTGTAGGCAGCCTGGCAGATCAGAAACATCCAACAGTAATATAATTAACTGCAGAACATGTATACACACACACACACACACACACACACACACACACACACACACACACACAAACACACACACACACACACACACACATACACACAAACACACTCAAGAATGAGATAGAAGATTCACACACACACACACACACACACACACACACACACACACACACACACACTCACACACACGCACTCAAGAATGAGATAGAAGATTCATTTAACATGTGTGTGTGTGTGTGTGTGTGTGTGTGTGTGTGTGTGTGTGTATGTGTGTGTGTGTGTGTGTGCGCGCGCGCCTACTTGTGTGTTGATCTTTCTCTCCTTTTCTCTATTTCTCTCTCTGTAAAGTATGCAGTATTCTATATCATTTTTGCAATGTATGAACAGGTACAAAACGATTTTTTTCAATGACGTCTTCCTATTTTGAATACATTTTTGTCATGAAAGTGTGTCTTCTCACACAATTATCACCTACTTTCTTTTCAGCCGTCTAATCATCTATGTCCCCTCTGAGGCATAACTCCTCCATCACTTATTCTGCATCCCCCATGCAAAACCACCACCAAGACGGTATCATCCCAGACCCAGCAAAGCAATCTGCAGGCAACAATCCACAACAAGCATCCTCCAAAGGAGACACTGCAGAGCTGATGAGTCATTTTGAAAGTTTTCAAATTCTATGGTGCCTGTACTGATTCTGTATATATGCAGGACATCTCCTACTAAGCCCCACGCTGATAAGTCACTGCTTCTCAGACAGCAAGCATGAATGAAAGTACCCCTCTGGAGGATGGCTCATTGTTCATCCACAGATGGTTCCCATGAACTTGACTGTACCGACAACTTTAACACAAACTAACCACAGACATATATAATACATGGAGAGGAAATTACCTCGTAAGAATGGCATTAAGGGACTTAGAATTTGAAGCGTTTTTCTTTTAGAATGTTCAATCATGTGGAGGCAGATGACTACATGCCATGGAGTTTCATTCTGGTCAGGGACTGTATGACAGGGCAGAGCCCTACACCTCCTTCCATGACATACCCCAATATACTAGGCCTGAGAGATATAGACACCTGATATGTTCGAGATTTTCAACCTGCTCCACTCATTTCTGATTGCTGGACAAATCCATATGGTGATGAAGTCACCTACGTAAGCATATGAATCAAAACCTTACCTCTAAGCCTGATAAATCTGAATACTTCTTGGCAGGCTTGAATGATGGGGGAGCTTCTATCAACCCATCTTGAAACAGAACAAAAACACATACATTAAAAGCCATGCCAAGATACAAATAAACACATAAAGAAAAATTTTGAAGTAGCACTTATATTATATACAATACAAACAGACAAGTGAATTTTTTCAGAGGTCATAATTAACTTACACAAAATATGCAACAACAACAAAAAAAGACTCCCACGATGGCTGCCAGCTTGAGAATGGTCACTGCAGTCTGTTTCTGTCTGATTAAAATAATAAAATCTGAACAAAAAATTTCGAACTGAAGTAGGGTCCACTCAGCAGGCTGGGCTGAGCTTTGCTGCAAACCAGGCACTTCTCCATGTCAGAAATAGAGACGTCAGTGATAATTATTTCCTGAAAATTAGGGGGTCAGACATGGTACGAAAAACTCACTTCCAAATTTTCAGGGGGTCACAAAAATATTTAGGGGGTCACCATTAACAACTGCTAGAAAATGTATTGAACACACACACACACACACACACACACACACACACACACACACACACACACACACACACGAGCATGCTCTCACTGGCTCACATACATAAATGCACTAAGAAAGAGATAGAAATATATTAGAAAAGAGGCATTTATAACAGAGACAGAAATACATTAGAAAAGAGGTGTTTATAATAAAGTTAATGAAATATTCTAGACAGTGCTAAATGTTATCTTTTCATATTCGTGTTCCTATGTTTTTAAAGTGTTATCAACTAACATGAGTAAATGTGAGCACCTACACTATCAGGATTTTAACAGTGAAACTTGATTTGTGGGATGTCCTCTTCGATTATCATCACAGAATTTCCACTACGCGAGCCACTTTCTTCAATGTTGAAATATCTTATTGTATGACCAAATTCCAATCGCCATGCAATGATCATTGGAAGCCCGGTGGAACCTACGACAAAACTGTAGACTGGCCATTCTTGCTCTGTGAGCAACACATTCGTGCATCCAGAACGGAGCCATTTTAATTATCCCAAATGGTCATGTTGCATAGATCATTCAATTTTGTCCAATTCGCTGGATTATCGCCTATGAGCCACAGCTGAACTGTCGGAATTTGATTCTAAAAAGTTGAAATCCCTACAGTTTTCCATGCCTTTCCCACTTAGCTGAATCAAGTGATCTTGTGGTCCAATCATAGACTGGATAGGCCTAGTCTATTTTGACGACTCTTGTTGGTTTTCAGTAGAGAAGAATTCTCAAGCAGAAGTGTTAATCGATTCAGAACGTTCTAAAACGTCGAGGAAATTTACATTTTTAACTTCGATCGTGGTGGATAAGACAAAAGCCCTTTTGCATGAAGCACTACTCAGAATTGCGATGTGTACAGGAGAAAATCAGTGCGTCACGGTAAATTTTCATATGTTTTTGTGACACACTGGCCTGAATTCCAGTGCGTCAGATTGGAGGTTTATGCGTCAGAGACGCACATTTGTGCATAAGAATTATCACTGGACATGGAACTATTGTCAATGTAATGGTTGTATTAGGCACACAATGTTTCTGCATCTCATCTGCATTGACCATCATGAAGATCCCTAGCATTCCCTTTCTCGAGTATTTGATTACTCAAGATTACCATTGTTTTTTTATTGAGTACAATGATTGGCAATGCAAATCAAAGCCAATCATGTGATATATAACAGCAGCCAGTTACCGATCAAGAATTTTGTCTCAATATTTCTCTTTTTTTTCCAGTGTGCTTTTCCCCCGGTTTGTTGTATTCATCATGTGTACAAAACATAGCAATATCGTATTGGTAAACGGATCTATTTAAATATCCTGATAACAATTGATACTTACTGTGCAAAAAAAACAACAACAAGATAACGGGCGCTGTACACTGGCTTTACTCACATTTGCCCCTTAGGGTAAACAAGACAGTGATACTACAGTGTATTTGTCAAGGACCAGGAAATTTAAGCCAAGCAAATGTATGTGTAAAAAAATGTTCCACACATCACAAAATTTGGTTAAGAAATCAGATGTTGGATAAGAAATGAAACTGTAAAAATTGAAAATTGAAAAATAAAAAAAGAGAGAGACAGAATGAAACAAATTTTTCTCCTCCTTTTATTCATTGCTCTGTATGTAAATCAGTTCAGCACACACACACACACACACACACACACACACACACACACACACACACACACACACACACACACACATACACACACACACAAGCATGCACGCATGTATACACTAACACAAAACCAACAACAAAACCCAAAGGATTTATGCAAACACACAATCAAAGACTGGGAGTGATACTGATAGTAGAGGGGGGGGGGGGGGAGGCAGGAATGTTCGGAAGAGAGAGAGAGCGATTTAGTCTTCAAAGTATTGTTGTCAACAACCGACACCTTAAAAACAATTTAGAAAACTCACAAGTGACATCTGTGTCTTGCCATGGGAGGGCTCTCTCCGAGGAAATGATCTGCTTCAGGTTTTTCCACAACCTTGTTCGTTTTGACCCTGCTGCTCCTATGCTGGAGTGCTGAAATCAAAAGACAAACAAGTAGAACCTGAGATTGGAGAGGGGAAGTGGAGGAGGGGGCAGGGTGAAGGAGATCCTTCAACCAAAAGAAAAGAAGGAAGAAAATTGCACATGTTCAATGTAAAGACTTATGCTGCCTTCTGTACACCAGTATATACTACCATTAGACTGGTAACTAACGTAATGCTTGAAAGCTCATTCTCTACCCATTTGAATTCATTCTGGTACCGTATGCAGAAGTATGTGAGAAATTTCAAGGCTGCCAATTCCTAAACATTTTTACTGAGAACTCCAAACCTGACAAATCTGCTTTTTGGCCGCCTCCTGACCCACTGGAAGATGATTGATGTTTACAACAATTTCTGTTTTTTGACAATTCCCTCTACACTGTTGAACTGCTCTGCTTCTGGTTCTCAAAATGGTTTCACAATATAAACATAAAACTTTCTGATCTTTTCCAATTTACCTTCTGTTTACAAAGCCATTACCATCTGCTCTTGGAATTCCAGACGCTCAAAATTGTATTATGGTTTATCTTTTCCTATTTTGAGAAATGTTGACCATGGCATTATCCTTCCTGACACTAAAACTTGTTCACCTTTTATCCTTTCTGACATTGAACAGTTCATTAAAATAAATCCTTCCTGACATATGAAAAGTGTTGACTGTTCAAACAAAATTCAAACCAATGCATATTTTACCCTTCAAATATTTCTCTGCATGCTTTCAACATCCTTTCAGCCTTAAACTGCTTATAATTTCCTATTTCAGAAGGCAGTATAACATATCACATTCTCGTTGGTCTGTGATATGCGACTCTGAGAAAGAAAATGAAGGAGAAGTTGAGGGAAACAACGAGGAGAAGAGATTAACAACCCCCAAAAAAGGCAGACATCTGAGTGAAAGAGACACATACAAAGAAAGAAGCAAAAGAGAATATACAGACAGTCAGAACCATGTACAACACTGACTGCTACACACCACAAAGGTAGGGTTTTTAAAGATGGCTGTGGCCACTTTCTCTATGACCATCTCCTCTCCTCCGTCTCCTGCCCCTGGAGCAGATAAATCTGACTCTTCCATGCTGGCCTCTATTCCAGCATCCAGAGCAATGGGAACAGAGAGTGCTTCTAGTGGAGATGCTGACACAGGAGCCATAGGAATCACAGCTGTGGTCGGAGGCGGGACTGCCACAGGTTGTACTGCAGCTGATGGTACTGTGGCCACAACAGACACAGGTGGAGGCTGTTCAGGAATGACATAAATAGATTGTGAACATCAACTACAAGAGTTACATAATCATGTAATATATTATCTGTCATATTTAAATACACACAGACACTCTACAACTAAAAATGCAGATGAGAGGGCCAGAAATCTGAAACCACTATCACAGCAGAGGATGAATTTTTCTTCTTGGAGGCAACAGGTGTTTTCAATAAAACTAAAGTTCAAAGGTTGGTATCTTCAGATATCACTTGACATTTTATTTATTTTTTTTTTTTTTTTTTAAAGGAAAATTCAGAATTTGTGTGAAATTTACTTCCATTAACTCACAATCGTATTTCAAAATTCAAAACAACTTAATCTCTACTTCTTTGTAAACACACCAGAATTTTCCTCAGCTTCATCAAAAGGCTTGTTAATACATTACACACTAATTTTGTGTAACTGACAGCTTGAACAGGGCCTTGCTGACAGTACATCTTGGGACTGGGAGCAAAGAGCAGAAGTCAAAGATTTAGTATCTGCTGTCAAAGCAAAGCTTGGATAAACCTTTTACTGAGATTCATGTGTGAAACAAATTAACCCCCCTTAAACTGCTACTGAAAAATTGCCTTCAGCTTTTGTCACCCTCACTGTTTCTAGGTTAAATACCCAAATATGTTGCACAAAAAGGCCCATGCAATTTAGAATGCTATGAACATTTCAAAACTGTTTGCTTTAAGGTATGTCATATGGTAAATTACTCCTGGCAAAATGCCATGTGCTTGATCCATTGCACTGCACTGACAACTGCTTGACTGGTGCACAGCATTGCCATTAATTGTCATTCTCAGTGAGATTTCTGTCTGCTTAATCATTTATCATATGTCCATTTCTCTCAGTTTTCAATATTGTGCACCTTGCGTTCATCGAGAAAGGAATTAAACAAATTTAACAATAGAAAAGATCTTATGTCTGAAGACAGCTTTACCAGTTTTCATCTGCTATTCCATTTGACCGTCAAGCGAGATATCATTATGTCACATACGAGTATAACAGCAGCACAGTTTATTGGTTCTTTATGTAAAACTAACAAAATGTTATTCTATTGGGACAAACTAGAACATGTCATGAAGTTTCAAGACAGTTTCAAAAGCAAATTTATATAAAAGTATGACAGATGACTGACACAGAAAGCACAACACTGCACCTTTTTTTTTTTTTAGCACAACCTTATTTCACCATTCCTGTGTGATATAGCCCTTTTCAGTTTCATGTATGCTATTTACTAATGCTCTTTTCATCACCATTTTGACTGTAAAGATTGCTTTCTCCTGAACGAATCTGTACTTGAGTGTTTCTGTCAACAGTTAGGTCAATCCTTGACTACAACTGCTCTGTGTGCGTTATTTTTCAGTGCATTTTTCCCAGGAGCAAATAATGATGATAATGATAATAATAAGGATTATAACAATATTTTGGGTGGCTCAGATGACCTGAAACAACTATTCGGGGGAACAGAGGAGGGAAGAGGGGTGGGGCTGGGGGGAGGGTGGGGGAGGGGAGGGGGGTATTAACAGTGCTCAATAATGTTGTTTGCTTATCTACTAGGCCATTTATATTTCCATGCAAGAGCCTAAATGCTGACCGTTTATGATGATTTAAGAAACATTCTTCCAAGAAATCGAAATCCTCCTTTTTCTGAATGATTCGGTGGACTGGATAGAACAGCAGTTCACATAGGAATGAGTCAATTTTACATTGCCACCACTCCTCACATGCCTACTGCACATGTACGAGCAATGTTGGCTGTCCGTAGCAGGCGGAGTCTGATACTAGTGACAGTGAGTCAATGCTCATGAATTATCTGTGATGCCCAACTATATAGAGCTGCATCATAAAGTGTAAAGAGGTTTTTGCACACAGAATGCTCCGGTAAATTTTGTGTGGAGCAACACAATTATTTTAAGTTCCCTAGAGTGCCTTTATCTCAGCAGCCCACAACACATAATGGGACTCATTTGGTCCTTATTATCGTTAATGTAGGGCCTAGATTTTTCACATTTGTGAATGTCTACAGAGTTTCTATCTACATTCAGGTCATACTAACTTTAAATTATGAGTTAATCACACCCCGAAAAGTTCAAAGCAAAGAGATGGCAAGAAAGTGGGGTGTAACAGTCATTGTTAATGTATCTTTTGTCACCTGTCGTGACCTTTGTTTTGGGGGACACCAAACCCCTCTTACACACTTTAAGTGTAAAATTACATCACTTAAATTAAAAATAATATTCTTCTTTGGTGTCCAATATCAGAATATGAGGTACTTCCCACACCATTTCATTCAAGGGTTTTTTGTTGTTAATGGTTTTTTTTTGTTTTTTTTTATCTCTTTCTGTGGGTGGTGTTTATTTTTTATCTTGCGAATTTTTTTTTTTTTTTTTAAATCCCTTTATATAATTTCATGCCCTCTCTTCTGTCTGTACACCTCAGTCGAGCTATTCATTGCACTGACGGAGTAAATAACCAAACAGTTCCCAAGTTCACTGAGTGATTCGAGAAAACTTTGGCCAAATACATCAATGATCGAGTGCAACATTGATTTAACTTCTGTTTCGGATGAGTTCTCAATCAAATAAGTTACTTATGAAGACAGGAAGGGAACTACAATCTAGCTAACAAAATTACAAATGCACAGCAGCTGTCAAAAAGGGAGCACAAAACAGGCTATCCTAGAACCCTGACCATACAAAAACATTTCGCGATTTATGCGAACATACTGTGTCGACTCCCCCAAGCTGAAAAATCAGTTGTGGTGATGGTCAAGACCCTGCTTCCAGCATACTATACTGAAAGAACGTTCAGCATAACCTGCCTTTGAATTAATAGATATCGAGTGCCTAAATTCGTGTTTTACGTACCACGGTCGTTTTGCTTCTCTTTTGTGGAGTAGCCGCATCTTCTCGAATTTTTGGAACACGCACCCTCGAGGACTTTCTAGTGGACGCCATGTTGTAAGGGATTGTACTTCCTTTGAAGATTGTTATGGAAAAAGAAGTTGTCTCTCTTGTGGACCGTGGCGGGCGCTAATCATGAGAAGCTGCAAGGAGGCCAGCCAAGCATAATAGCATTGCCAGCGTATGGCAGAAAGCACTCCTGGATACGCGCAGGCGTGTACGCAAAGTTTTAGTAGTATCACAATGCAAAATGCCTTTGAGGATGCGCTTGTGCGCGTGCGCGCGCGCGCACGCGCACACACACACACACACACACACACACACACATCTTTGAGCACGTAGTCGTCCGTTTACGTATATGTTTTCATACGTCATTGCCTGTACGTACTTATTTGTTTTTTTCTTTTAATGTCACAAGCCCTGGAGACGGTCTATGACCGAAACTTTGTACATTTTTGTTCTGTTTTGTTGTTGTTTGTTTGTTGTTGTTTTTTTTTTTTTAACATCCTCGAAGACATTTTGCATTGTTTACAGAAGATCTGCCGTCAAAAATTTTTTTTTCTTTTTTTTTTTTTTAGCATCACAATCATATGCCCCTCTGAAATCGGGAAAGGATACTCACTGCACTATGTGGCTGTCATGTGGGCCTAAATGGAATAAATGTAGGCCTACATGTGTTTCTTTTCACAAACTACCGAAAGAAGGGACTAGAAACAACGAATGGAAGCAGAAATTAATCCATAAAATCAATCTTGCTAAATGCTAGCTTCAACGCCAAGAATGCTGTGATGCGTTTATGTGATTTCCCTGCCCGCTATAGTCATTCACACAATCTAGTATTCAGATAAGAAACGTGTCTCTTTTTCCCAGTTGATAATGTTTACCGCACTGTGTAAACGAGTGTGGAATGTAAAGCGCTTAGAGCTTGGTCTCTAGCTGAGAATAGGCGCTATATAAGTATTCATTATTATTATTATTATTATTATTATTATTATTATATATATATATATATATATATATATATATATATATATATATATATTACACATAATCGGATCAAAACAATAATTATTGTCTCCCCTGCCCTACAGCTTCCCCAACACGTAGGCATAACTTTGTGGGTAGCCTATAATAGCATTCCACTTAGCTGCGGCTGCGGTAGCCAATCAAAACAACAGGAGTGCCAATTTGTTTGTTTGTTTTTTGTTGTGAGAATGAGTATTTGATAGCCTGGACTCTCCTCAAACGTCGTAGTTTTTCCCCCGCTCACTCTTCCCAACTAACTGTACTCTTTTTTTAATTTCTCGTGTGTGTGTGTGTGTGTGTGTGTGTGCGCGCGCGCGCGCGCGCGCGCGCGCGTGTGTGTGTGTGTGTGTGTGTGTGTGTGTGTGTGTGTGTGTGTGTGACGTATCTGCGTTAATTACATCAGCAGGTTAGCACTGGCACTCCTGTTCCTCGCCCAGGTGCGGCTTTCTCATCAAGCCGCGGATTCTTGGGGCTTGTGGTGCTCAAGACAAGTGGGTTTAAGCTTTTTGTTTGTTTGTTTGCTTGTCTTGCTGCTTTACAGCTTTCCTGAGCATCCTAAACAAACAAACAAATTATGCAACTCCAATGATGCGTCAGTGTAAGTAAACGCTTCGTCTTTTCGATAGATGCGATCAGAAAAGATGTCTATCTGGTATCGTTTTCCAGATTTCACCAGTTCAAACGGTTGGACCGTGGCTGAAGATTTGCGTTGCCACTGAAATGTATACGGTGTGACCTCGCACCCCTGTTATGAATGCGAACAGCGACAGGAGGAAGAGCAATTTCAATAAGTTGTGAACACGTGTACGTATGTAAAAATATATATATATATATATATATTCATCCCCATCGGCCATCTGACCTTAAAATTGGGGAGCCCTGATAGAAGTAATTGCTTAGCAGATGTTTTGTTTGTTTTTTGTCTGTTTGTTTGTTAAGGTTTGCTGTGAACAGCTCCAGGTCAGTGCCCATTAGACGGTGCCTTCAGGGTGTCTGTTCTATACCGAAATAGTACTTGAAGAGAAGGGGAGATATGCGTATGGTTCAAAGCGGGAACCATCACTGAGCAAGATGATGGTGGACATGAAAAAGAAAGGTGGGGGTTTCTGTGAAAGGGTAGATGATCAAAGGAAGGCGAGGGTGGTCGTTGGCGACTTTTCTTCTTCTTTTTTTTTTTTTTTTTTTTTTTTTTTTTTGTAACTTGATCGGAGCAAAGACATATTTGTGTGTCTGTATAACGACGATTCATACGCTGGCAAAAAAAAATAAAAATAAAAAATATATATATATATATATATATATATATACTTCTACCTACGGGAGGATGTGCGCGGTAGATTTTAAGTTAGTTACACCTGGTTCTGGCCAGTACTGACTCTCGATCTTCATTGTTTGAAACGTGAAAGGCCGTATTATCCATTTGATTCTATTCAGAATGAATGTTCTAGACGAAAAACAGACTTTGTGTTCTGTTCATTGTCAGTGTGTGTCACTCAGAGGGACTTGTTACTCCAGATCTAGTTTTCCATTGGAATGGTGGTTAGGCTACGTCGTTGCTGGATAACATTCTGCTATGAATGAGGTTTGACTTCTATTGGGTGACAAACTGCTCCATAGATCTGCGTGCACCATGCAGCCCCTCAACCATGCTGATGAAGAAAGCCAGCCGGATGGTTTTCGCTGTTCCTGCCGAGTTCTCAACCACACCACACCTACTTTTACCTCTCTGTCACTGTTTGCTGTTACCGCACTACCACCACCCTCAGTCCCGCTTGTAAGTGTAATTTTGAGGGCTTTCGTGGGCCACATTGGTGGTGGTGATGTTGTAGTGTTGGGGATGCAGAGAGATAGACAGAAAGATAGAAGATGTGGGGAGGGGGCTAGGGGGTAAGGAGTAGATGCAATGACGGAAGGATTATGGCCCGAACGAAGCCGGTTAAAATACTAGTCTAAATGACAAAAGTGGAGACTTATTTGATCAAATATAGCCTACGATTCACGTCAGGGCCCAGCACTACAAACACTCACGACAAATCACTTTTACGGATAATTGTTTATGGAACCAGAGAAGATTTTGACTAACAGATACAAGTAGGCTACCTACAGCATTGCAGGAGGCTACGGCCAACATCAGGACACCAAACTAGATCTATTTCTCTTCAGAACTGCTAATTGCTGGTATTCTCTACAATACAAAAAAAAAAAAAAAAGAGCCTTTCGCAAAACCATAACCAGACATGCAAACAAACAAACAAACAAGAAGAAAAAGACAAGGAAAAGAAAAAAAGAAAGAAAACAAAAGAAATCTTGTGAGAACAACATCGACGATGACAAGAACAAGATTGATTTGCGCTAAATTTGGTACATCCATAGGCCTACTAAATCGACTCGACTGATCCAGACGTTATTGAAAATTTGAACAGCGATGCGAAAGGACATAGCCGTTCGCGTGGAAGCCTAATTAATAATTATTGTCCGTATCTTTTAGTAGAACCTTCCTTGAAGAGACGAGTCCTGCCGTATGAAACGGCCTGCTTTCGACACGTTCCCCCCCCCCCCCCCCCCCCTCCCCCCTCTCATTCCTTTCTGTTTCTATTTTCTGCATCCGTCCTTGTGGCAAGAAAAAAACTTTCTTCTTCCTTTCATTTTTTTTTTTTTTAAAACGATGGACAAGAACTGTACAGGTGTAAGTATACTAAAAGACCCCCCCCCCCCCCCCCCCCCCCCCTCTTCTGACCCACTCTTCCGATTCATTCTCACGTCTTTCTTTCAACTCCCCCAAAGACCCCCCGCATCCCCCGCCCCCCACACAACATCGATTCCACCCCCATCACCCCCTGCGTCTCTCCTGTCCCCGGCCCAGCCACTCTCTCTCTCTCAGGTACCCTTATGACTGACATATTGGGCGTACATTACTGTAATGTTATTACCCTGAATAAGTGAATTCGAACAATAATCAAGTAAAATGTGAAGAGCGAAGCTACGGTTTTGACCAGTGGCATGGTATCAAACGGCACTGAATTTCCTACCATTTCTATTTTGCATGTCATGCATGCATCATCTCGTTAGTAATCTTTCTGGTTTGTGGAGCGGTGACTTTTCGACTGTGTGAGCCCCACCTCATTTCTTCCCCTCCGCTCCGTGCCGCCCACTCACTCCTCATCCTCCCTTCCCCAACGGGCATGATTCTGTTATTCAAGGTATATCTATTTCAGGCCGGAGTTTCTTTCTTTTTCTATATCTGAGCTTTGCTTTCTCTCTGGAACTGAAGTTCCAGAAGGAAAGCAAAGGCATCATGCAGGGCCCGGACTAGTTGCCATTTGTGTTTCGGTTCCATGCATCATATATTTCGAGAGGCCGTTCTGGTTTGTCCTGTGGTGACTCGATCAGTTGTTAAACCTTTGAATACGATGTGTGTGTGTGTGTGTGTGTGTGTGTGCGTGTGCGTGTGTGTGTGTGTGTGTGTGTGTGTCCTACTACTGTAAATGAAACACACGTTTGTTACACACCCCTTCTCCCCTCCCGTCCTCACGTTTTTTTTTTTTTGTTTTTTTTTTTGGGTTGTTTCTCTGTGTGTGTGTGTGTGTGTGTGTGTGTGTGTGGGGTGTGGTGGTGTGTGTCTTTTTTCTTTCTTTTTTCTTTTTTTTTTTTATATAAACTTAATGGATTATGCATTCTTGGAACTCCCCATATTTATCGCAAATACAGGTTAGCTACCCCACCACCCTCTTTTCCCTCCCTCCCCCGTCACATCTTCGTACTGTATGTGCCTCCCCCTCCCCTCTTCTTTTTCTTCCCTGTCTACCCATCCCCCTTCCCTTTCCTTATCTTCTTCTCACCCCTTGCCCCCCCCACCCCCTACCTCCCAATCCTCCTCCACCATGGCCTTCCCCCCATTCTGCCTTCCCCTTTTCTTCACCCCAACTGTTCCCCCCAGCGTCCTTTTCCCTGTCCCTTCAGCCCCTCCACTGCCCGCCCCCCCCCCCCCCCCCCCCAATCAGTTCTTCCTCTATCCTCATCACCTCTTCTCTCTCAGAGACCCTCCCCAATTCCCCTTTCCACTCACTCCCCTTTCCCTTGGATCTGTTTCGAATCTGAATCTCGACATCGCTTTGCTTTGCTTTGGTAAATATCGCCTTTTCAAAAATTTTTAGATCGCATTAGAAATGTGACACATGCAAATGCGGTCTGACACAAATATTATTCTATCTTCATGTGTCCGGTATTGTAATGAAGCACCATACGAAACATGGAGCAGATCAGACGAAGATTGTAGATTTTTTTTTTTTTTTTTTTTAATGAGCAAATGAACAACAAAGACTGGATGGACACAGACATAAACAGAAAGACAGACCAACAGAATACATCTTATTTAACAGATACCATCCTCCTTAACAGTGTATATATGGATGGGTTTTTGTGACAAACTGGCATCAAAATGGCTGTATACACTGGTCAGTAATCAAGTAAACTCTTCAAGATTTCAAGACTCAGGAGTTTAAAACAGAATCAATCTTTGACCTCTTCTGGCGCATGGTTTATTCCGAACAAAAATGTGACGTGACTATTTCAAGGTAATATCTACATCATAAATGCAAAACAATTCCTTCACCGTGTGAAAACAATTTAAATAAGAATGCAATATTTCATGAAGTTACTTTATTTGAACAGCGACTTTTTGTATGCAGAGAATTAGTAACAAAATGGAAACACAAACCTTGGATACAAATGTTTTGATGTAGGCTTTTTTTTTTTTCTTTTTTTTTTTTTTTTTCAAATGTCAGAATGTTTAGGACACTCCTTAATAAAATGAAACTCAATCTAATGGAGATGATAGATAATGATTTTTATATCTGAGTTTAAATAGTGAAACCATGTTGGAGAAAGTAACTGCCCACTATATTTCCTCCGTTTGAAATGCGTACTATAATGTCTTATAAAGCATGTATTTATTTGCTGTAATGCTTCCCTCCATAAATTTCGAGATTATCCTTCAAACTCCGAATGATCAATATTTTGACTTTAATAATCTTTGTTAAATATTTTGTGATTCCCAAACGCAAGGAAATCCGGTTTTAACCAATATTTGACAGATGTTGCTGATACAATCTAATCGATAAATCCATTTTATGTGGAAATAATATAACAGACGATACACTTTTGATAAGAGTTTGTCTGATTTGTCAGCTATAATACCAGTCCCACATCGGATTTATCTTGATTTAAGAAGAACAGACAATGGGTAGGCCTACATTACAGTTTCACATATGAAATTATTTATGATACTTCTTCGGTACCCATGCGATTTTGATAAGACTCAAACCTTCTGAGCGTGAACACTTTTCAGATTAGAATACTCTTCATTAATTATAGTAAATCCTCAGATTTTGATACAACAACAGCAACAACAACAACAACAACAACGACAACAACAACAAAGAAAAGCAAAAATTTCCAGGGAATTTCTACGATAGAGAATTTTTTATGAGTGAACACCGCTTTCGAGACTGTTTATACTTTTAGTGTATTCCGCGATTAGAAAGAGGTTGAACAGGAAGTTCATTTATTTGGAAAAAATGAAATTTGAAATAGTAATATAGTCTTTTTGACTTCTTTAACATCTGAACAAAACCAAATTTATACAGTTTTAACATCATTCAATTTTTGTTTTGTTATTTAGAGCCAGACGAATCGTTTTCTTGATAATGAGCTCACGTCAGCACGAGGTTGCATGACGTCAGTCACGTTAGTTTGACCAATCACAGCTTGCATATATTTTCCACCGCGTATGAACACCACAAAAATTCCGTCGTAATTTGGCCTTCATGTTCGGCCTTGTGACGCCGATGGTGTAGTTTGACGTGGCGACTACGTATTGTGCAAATTTATCCACTCCCATTGCCGCAAAAGTTGGTGACGAAAAGTACGTAACTGGTGAGTACACACTCGGCGAATCACAGCAAAACAGCATGGTGTCCACCTGTGAGCCATCAGTTGTACGATGTTCGAGGTATTTGAAGAACATTGGATTGATTTTTTTCTCGTTCTGTTCAGACGGAACTTGTTTTTTCAACTCGGGTTCCAACTTAATCGAAGTTCCCATTTAGACGATCTGTCTTGTATTCGAGGGCACTTACCTTGCCATTTTTTGGGGTTCCCCCATGACGTAGCCAAGAGAAATTACTTTTTTAGTATCATCACACATAATATTTTAGATAACAGAGTTTTGTGACGATGTTGAACAATGAAGTGAAGAATCATGAGTGAAGATGTCGCTTGATTAAAACGTTCCCTTTTTTCTCTGTGTCTGTCATAGACTCAGTCTGTGTTGCTAGGCCCATGCACATGGCATTGAGGTTGTGGTGTGTCATAGTGTGCTCATCACACTTAGTCACCATGTTAACTTAAGTTAGTTTTTGTATTAAATGGAACAATTCTACAGAATTCTCAAAGGTAGAATTTCTTTGTGTAGTTGTAGTGTCATCAAACACGGTGACACTTTTAATCTCTTGATACTTAATATAGAACTACATTTGTGTGGGTTGTAACCACATTTCTGCTGAAACTGAAAGCAATGAAAATGAAACAAACAGATTGATATTTGTATAATGTAAAAGTTAGTCACATTATGTGCAATTTTACGATAGTTTGGGCCTATGTTTACAACTTTACCAGTGTGAAATAGGAGTTGTGTGTGTGTGTGTGTGTGTGTGTGTGTGTGTGTGTGTGTGTTTTCTCTCTCTCTCTCTCTCTCTCTCTCTCTCTCTCTCTCCTGTATGAGTAAAGGGATGGGCAAGGGAAGGGGTGCATATCAGTTTAAAGATACATTGGAAGAAACTGAAATGAAACATTTAGTACTGATTTACAGGTTTCAGCACAGAGAATAATTACAGCTTCCATTCTGTTGCACTGGATTAAAAAATTACCAGATTGCACAGACTTGTGCCATATTTTTACACTTTCCCTAATGGGACATGCCCCCAAACTCCCCTTGCAATCCTTTGGTGATTTGCACCTTGTACTTCCTAAACTTTCAGAACTTTGAAGTTTGAACTCCTTGTTTGAGACATTTAAATGATCGGCACCTGTGTGTGTGGGTGGGTGGGGGGGGGGGGGGGGGTGAGAGAGACAGACAGAGAGAGAGGTTTGTCAGCAGACTTTGTCAATGTCAGTCACAGTCTGTACATGTCAGTATGTTTTGTGTAATTGTTGTATTAACAACTTTTGAAATTTGTAAGCTGTTTATCATTCCTCCATTTGAAAAATAATGAAATGAAGTCTGTTTTAATCTAAAACAATACAGGGAGCTTGCAGAGCTATGAAAGATCTTATCTCTTTACCAAAAGAAATATGTTTTATGGAAGTTTTTTTATGCAGGGTCTGTGAAATACCTACCTAGTTTCCACTCCCAATTTTAGTACTTCGTTTTGAAGAAGGAAGTAGGAAAAGTGTGTAAAAGTACTCATGCATGCTTACTAGTTTATCAATAAGGCAAAATAACAATCAAGCAAAACAAGGTTAAAATTTATGTGATCTTACAAGTAAGAGACATGAGCATGGAGATGCTGACAACCAACTGGGTTAGTTGCAAAGTGAGTTGACTGCCGGTTGTTAAGAGCATTTTTATGTCTGTAAGTGGTGACGTCTGACCAATTACAGTGATAATAAGAGAACATTTATTGTGCTTTTCAGATGTGAGAGACAGGCATAGAAAGTGTGCAACATTTTTTTTTTTCTCTTATCTCATTTGACCGAAACTTTCTTTGCACCAGTGCATAAATTTGTACTTGTACTATTTATACAGTGGTTATTTTGATGAGCCATTCCTTTTCCATTTGAGATGAGAACAGCTTCCTTGTAATCAGCATAAAATTAAAAGGAAGAGGTGAGTGTCTTCTGTATTCCTAATGGCCAGAAACACATTACAGATTTTGTAACAGTCAAATTTCATTCAAAAGCATCAATATTGCATACATTGATTATTTGTTGGGTGTTTTTTTTTTTTAAGCGTGCAGTAAAACAATATTTATGTGGATTAAAATTGTCTTGATTTCTAGACATGTGTCTTGATTTATATGGGTTGAAATACGTTGAAACTAGTGTATAATGCCTGTCTTCAGGTTTTGTCGTGGCAGTGTCTGGTTGGCGAGGGAGCAATTGATGGAGATTTTTTTTCCCCAGATCAGTGGATACTGTTTGTGCCCTCCTAAAAGTATCATTGTTCTTATGCAAGTTATTGTGTAGACCTATGATACATATAAACATGCAGATTAAAATTTACACACTTCAGACATCATATATTTCCTGTCACTCATTGATGTGTTTTTGGAATTAAAACTCTCTGTGTGAATGAGCACGTTTGTGTGTGTGTGTGTGTGGTGTGTGTGTGAGAGGGAGAAAGAGAGAGAGAGAAAGAGGGAGAGAGAGAATTAGCTGGCTAGTACAATGCCTAGAAAAAGTTGTACATAATTTAAATGTGCTCATAACTTAATTTTATGTAACAACTTATTAATATTAACATTAGATTAAAAAACAACAAACTTACTTCGCACTTGCAGCTTCCAAACACAGAAGATAAGATTAGACTTTTTATCTCTTTTCATCATTTCAAATTCTTTCCTTTTTAAAACTAATTCATTGTAAAGAGGTCTTGGTATGATTTGTGTTGAACTGGTGTGAATGTGTGTGTGTGTGTGTGTGTGTGTTTGTGTGTGTGTGTGTGTGTGTGTGTGTGTGTGTGTGTGTGTGTGTGTGTGTGTGTGTGTTTGCACATGCTTTAAAGTCAGGTCATATTTTGCAGAGATGTCAGAAGGTAACGTGACAGGAGACCTTGAGAATGGTGGCCAAGGATTGTCGGTTGTGCATGTGACAATCTCCAATCAGCCTGTTCAGGTTCAGCCTGTGGCTCAGTCCAATCAGCCATCAGTGATACAGACAGCTGGGGGCTCTAATTCTGTGCAGACTATTCAGGTTGTAAGGGTAAGCGCACAAGCGAATGTCCTTTTGCTGCATGCATTTTTTTTGCATGGTTGTTCGTTTTAGCTTGGTTGTTGGTTTTTGTTATTTTGTTGATTGTAAAACCTTATATCCATATTAATTGAATGAGTGTCAAGGGATGAAACATCGAAAAAAAAAATTAAACTGAAAGGTTTTAAAGAAAAGTGTCTGTTCTTAAATTGTCCCGCAGTTGTAGAATGAATCAACATTTTAGGACAAATCAGCAGTGCAGGCACCATTGTTTGCAGATGAGGTCAGTGGATATGAAAGACAAAATATGAAGTCATCAGCATTCTTGACCTTAGCTTGCTCGTGCATAAGCAGTAAATCTCACAGATGTGAATGCCTGCAGTTCAAATAAAGTTTAGTCACAGCAAGACTATTACCAAGCAAAAACTTTGACATCAATCAGACATAAGCAATAAGACAACACTACTTTATAATGTTGACAGATCCTGTGCCATGGATGTTGCAACCCTACTGAGACACTTGTACAGCTGTTAGTATGGGTCAGTCTTCACTGTCACTCATGCATATGCTCGACAAGACCAGTTTAAGTGCATTCTTCCTCTCAGTTGATTTTTTTTTTTTAAACCTTCAGATGCGTTTTCAGCTTTGCTCATTCATGTGCAATACGTTATGTTTTGGTTTTTTTTCTGTCACAACCTCTGCGCCACCTCAGAGGCAGTGCACCCACGCCGCTCATTCCGACACTCCATCCACAGCCACAGCCCGGTCGGCCCCGCCGCAGCCCCGGCACCGGCAATCCACAGGGAGCAGTCAATGTCATGTCGTCAAGAGGCAACCCACTGGAGGAGACGCTGCACTGCTGCCGAGTTACTTCGGTGGTGTTCAGTGGCGCCTGTTCTGATCTAACATACGCAGGACACCACCTACTAGGCCCCCTACTGACGACAATAATTGCTTAGTTGCGGAGCCGGCGTGAGTGAGCTCTCCCTCCGGAGGGCGCCACCACGTCCGTCCAGTGACAGCCCCCATGGACTCGCCGATACCGGTGACCCCGACGGAACCAAACCAAGGCCACAGACGTGGAGAGGACATCGAAATTGAGGTCACCATGAGAGCAGGGCATGAAGGGCCACAGAATTTGAGACTTTTTTTATGCTGATCGATGAGGATGATTAAGATGATGCTACAGATTTCCATTTCTGTCTGAGACTACATGACAGGGCTGTACTCTACGCTTACTTTCATAATATATCCTGGCGTCAACCAGGCCCGAGAGATACAGGCACCTGTAGTGTTGGTCAGGAAATTTGAGCAACACTCTCAGAAACGCATCCATTAAGTGGATGAAACTCGACTGTGTGGTCCCAGTCTTCCCAACTGAGTCCGCAGCAAACTCAACTCTGGGTAGGAGCCGGTCGGGGCAGAAAAAACCCACATGACTCTGATGGGATTCGAACCCACGACCTCCCAGCCGGGAGTCCGCGACGCTAACCACTTCGCCACGGTGGCTGGTTCGCAATACATTATGTTTATTGCTCTCCATGTTTTGAACTCACACTCTGTGTTGACTGAGTTTATAACTGAATTTTCAGGTGGCATTAGCAAAAACAATGGTCATTTCAGAAGAGAAGTGAACCACAGACTACATGAGTTATCAACCCGTGATCCTGGAAAGTGGTTCTGATCAGACACAAGAAAGCAAACATAGATAGGAAAGACAACCCAAACATATTACAAAAAAAATGTTGTTACTCATTCCCTAAAGTTGACAGCAGGTTTGACCAATATTTACCCAAACTGGCTCAAGGCACCAAGTCTTACGATTTGCTTTATGTGCAGGTGCTTTAAGGTTCAGATGATGTTTTTCTTTTTCCCATAATCATATGTCTCTGACATGGCAGGTAAAAATTCATAGAACCGCTTTTGCTATACTTCCAAATGTGGACATGAACAAACAGAATGTAGTGAAAGAACAATGTTTACACACATACAAGTTTATGATGTGTATTCAGAGAACCTATTGATTCTCTCGAGCACTTGAACATTTGACGTTCAAATGCCTACTGGCAATGTCGATCACTGAGTGTCAGCCTATGCATTCTGTCTGTTCCTAAACTAAAACAGAGCATACAGTTGTCTTACAAATGTTGTGCAGTGTGCCACTTGACAGTGAGAGTCATTAATTTATTGCCAAGACTTCAATGTGTTCAGTGGATGTAGAAGTATGTCTTTGCTCTTTGCATCGTGATTAAAAACTAGGCTGTTGACAGAGAGGTTCTCATTTATTTATGGCTTTATACAGAACACCAAAATTATAATTTTCACACTCAAATAAAACATAGAACTGCCATAAGAGATCAGAAGGCAAGTAAATCTAGTTTTCTCAACAGGAAGCTATTCTGCTTTTTCTGTTTTGGGCTGTTCTAGAACGTCTTATCATATTAGAATCCTCGCCAGACTCCTGTGTGTGTCTTTTTTCTTCCTAGTATAACCCGCCGTATTGTGGCATTTTATGCTTTCAGTTGTCTTTAACTTACCATAAGAGATAAGTTAGCGCAGTGTTTCATTCTGATTGATAAAAAAATGTCCATCTACAACTTGTGCATGGGAAATTTCAACACAGTGTTGAGTTATTGACTGTGAATGATGCATTTTTGCATCAGGTGGCTAATGTTGACATATGCATTATCAACATGATTGAATTATTGAGTGTGGATGATGTGTTTTTGCATCAGGTGGCTAATGTTGATGAAGAACTCTCTGAGGACTCGGAAACCAGGAAGAG
Organism: Conus canariensis; assembly: GCA_033310375.1. Taxonomy (NCBI): domain Eukaryota; kingdom Metazoa; phylum Mollusca; class Gastropoda; order Neogastropoda; family Conidae; genus Conus; species Conus canariensis. The sequence continues at coordinate 81,352,164 of CM065716.1, read as the reverse complement.
AAGAGAGATCCTTGCAAGACGACCCTCATACAGGTAAGTCTGAATCTGATGGAAACTACAGTTGTCAATGTTTTTTCTACAAACTGATTTTGTTAAAAACTACTGCCAGACCAGTTTTACATCCATAGGTATATGATACAGGTCATATTCATTCAAAGACATTGCTTACTCCGTTTTCTTCATGACATGATCACAACTTAGTCCATTTTCAGACCTTTCAGGCCGTCTCCTGGTGAGTTATTTCGGACTTCCACCCATTTAGGTTGCCTCAGAAGAACAATGCAGACACAGCAAAGAAAATGTGTCTTTTGTTTAACTATGAAATACTTCATCAGCACTTTTTATGACACAAATATGTATAGTTATTGTCACAGTAATTCAGCATTATTTACTCATGTCCACCTGCCCAGTGACTGGTTGACAATACTTTTTTCCTCTGATTGCCAGCATGTATTTTTTTGTTCAGCCTATATTCTGATGAGTCATCTGGTTTTCTGTTGAGAGAATTCAGCATACCTAAGAAGATGTAAGGAAAAGAAAAAGGTGTTACACCGGAAATTAATGCATGCTGTATTTTCCTGATGATTTTCATATATATGTATGTTAACATTACATTTAGTCCTTTATTTCTAGTCTCGTTCTTGCTTTTTGTTTTTCTTTTTTTTTTTTTTTTTTTCTCCCCATGTTTTTGTGTGGTAAACATTGTCTTCAAGCAAGTTAGAGGCACATTAAAATTTGCGCACAGTATCTCTGTTTTGCATAATGGAGGTTCTGCAGAAACAGACCTGCTTAGCACTATGATTTGTCCGTACTTTCTGTGTTTTAGATCTCATTGTTACAGTACTACGGTTAAGTCAAATAAACAAACCAAAAAAATCCCATTATTATGTTGCAAAAAGCAAAACCTCAGATTTAATTTCTTGCTATGCCTGTTCGCCTGAGGAGTTTTTGGCTCTTCCATTCTGGGACATGCAGAAACAGCAATCATTTGCTGCCAGTGGCAGAAGTGCCTTCACTTGTGCAGAAAAATGGGAACAAACAGTGCTCGAAACCGAGTCTGAATCAGAATCAGTGATGAAAAAAAATTGGATGGAAAACTTGCTGGCCAAAAAAGTTGCCAATCAACCATACCTGTTGAAGTACGTGGAAAAAAATCCTGTGCTTGCTAAGTTCAGCAAGTTGTGTGACAGATGCATTTCGATAGGGGATGGGGGAATTGACAATTCATCAATTGTCGATATCATATAGAAACTCTCAAACATCTGTCTCAGACGCATTCCTAAAAGTTGATATCCTAGATAATGTGTGTCTGTTGACAACCACGTCATTAAAAACTTTGTAGGTTGGTGGTTTTGTTAAGTACTCAATGTTTTTATCCTCTGTGTCATACTCATCTAGGTTTTTCTTGTCTGTACATGTTTTTCTTGTCTGTACATGTCTGTCATTACTGGTAATGACATTTTACTGAACATAACAAGTTGACACACTCACAAAATATCAAATGATTTTTTTTTTTTGTGACTTTAGGTTTTTTAAACATAGGCATTTGTATTTTATTTGGACGAATGATATCCGTAAATCCTGCCTTCATTAGTACAAGGAAGAACCGGACTGAAGAGGAAATACCACTACTTCCATACAACTGAAAACATCCGTTGTATTGGTAAAAATTGGTAGTTTAGTTTTACTACCGAGAGGTATTTTTGGGCCTAAGCGGGCATGCAGAAAATTTGTGTGCATGGGTTTTACTATGCTCCCTCTCCCTGTTGCTTCTGGCAGGAAAATTTTGAATGACCTGTCTTCGCCGGTGAGCAAGATGGATGAGGAGTCCAACAGTAGCCAAAGTCAGGACGGGGATCATGAGGCAGCTCAGAACTTGACCAGCTCTTCCAACTCCGTTCACTACCAGCAAGGTATCTGCATTACTTTAACTTGAACCTGCCATTTTTAATTACACTAGCGCTTGTATTTGCCATGAATGTGCTAATGTCCATTTTCTTTCATGAACACACACAAACTTTCACACACATACACGTGCACCATGCGCACAGTCATGTGTGCAAACAGAAAATGCACAAACATTTACATTGATTAACAAAAAATGGCGGTTACATACAGTTGCATTGTTCACTTCAGTCGGTAATAATTTTCGAATATGACCTTTGAAGAAGAGCAAGTAAAGAAAAGCAAATCATGACATTCTTGTTTAATGTCCATGGACTGGACGGATGGACTTCATTACCTTGGTAAAGAGAAGGCACAAAGAAAACCTAGTCAAAAGAAATGTATTCCATCAAAGTGAAGGTATGTCTTTTTTTTTTTTTTTTTTATAAATTTTCAAATGACTTTTATAATGATAACTGTTAAGAATATTGCAGTTATATCTGGTTATTGGTATGATCATGTTATTGCTACACTTAATTTAAACATTCCCAGAAAGGATCAAAGCCACGCTGGAAATTAAACTGTGTCCTCTTTAAAAATGGGGGGGGGGGGGGGGGGGGGACCAGTGGAAACAAAAAAGTGGATCCTGGTTATCTGTAAGAAAAAACAGGACATTGTGATGAATAATTTTTTAAATGATACTTGCTGTAAAGAGAAGCATAAACTGGAAAAAAAACAGAAGCAAGATTAGTTTCTCCAAAGAGAGCTGCATTGCAATACAGAGAATTAGAAGTCCATGCTTCAGAAGACATGCAAGATGAGATAGGTATCACATAAGAAACTGTAGGTTAAACAGGAAATATCGTGAGGAGTGTGATCACAGACATTAGTAAATGTGGTTGAGAGGGTTTGAATGTGCATTGAATTTTCAGGTAGAGATCTGACTATCCACAAGACTGATTTGAGTCACAGGCTAACGTGTTTTAGAAGAGGAAGAAGACTGCTGATGTTGAGGCTTCATTGTTGTCTAGAGAAGTAGGAGCAAGGTGATGGTTACATTTTACTTCATTACGAATCTTTATCTGGAAGAAGTCATAGACTGCCCAGTTGGTGAGAACCATTTCCGTAGTCATTTTAAAGTGAAATCCAGGTTTGTGCGTGCAGACACTGCTCGTAGAGTGAAACAAAATGTTCACTTTTTTTTTTTTTACAGGGGCAGGGATAGGGCCTGTGGCATAATTCTTGGTGTTTGCAAATCTTCTGCAATTGAAAATAGAGGGTGTGAAAACCTAGTGTTTTTGGCTGTAGCTTATCATAAGTAAATAAATATTTCTGCGTTTAGACATTCTTTGGCAGCATTTTAAGTAAGATGCTTTTTGCATGAAACAAGACATCATTCGTTATGTAATGTTTGAAATCACCCCTCTCCCTCCACCTAAACTGCAATGGGGGCTTAGAACATCTTCACCTGTGCAACCCGCCTCATTTTGATTTACTTTGAATCCCAGTTAAGCCTGGAGGAGTTTTGCGTGTCACGAAGTGGTGTTTCTAATGCAATGCAGAATTTACAGTGGTGCCAGCGGGGACACTGCAGCTGGCCGATGGTACAGCGGTCACACAAGGTTTGCAAACGTTGACCATGACCAACTCCAGTCCCACGTCGGCATCCTCTGCAGGGGGAGGTGGCGCTACCATTGTCCAGTACGCTCAGGGTCCTGATGGGCAGTTTTATATTCCAGGTACAAATTGCTTATTCAAACTGATTGCTAGATTGTTTACATTTTCCAGTGTATAATTGAGAGCAGAATGTGCAAAAACTTTACTATTATCTGGTTAAAACTTTCAAAGCAAGTTCTGGTCCTTGACGCCTTATACAGTATCAAGGGAAAGGTTTAGCATAGGCTGTGTGATAAATTTAATAATAAGTATGATGTTTTAACCTTTACCAGCCTTGTCAGCCAGTAGTGGCTGACAGGATTTCTTTCCCTTGCAGCCGTGTCAGCCAAGGTTGGCTGACAGACAGACAGTACATTCTGCCGTGTCAACCACTATCGGTTGACGGGAACATAAAAAAATTCCTACACTTTCCATAAAATGATCCAAGGGAAATGAGCTCTTTAACTAGTCTTGGGGATGTCGTAGCGAGTTGTAGACCTTACTTTCAGTGCTCTGTCATGAACTTGGCTGACCCCAGCAGCTTTGAAACAAAGGAACTGGTGGCACCGGGCTTTCCCGCTAAGCGCGTGCGACTGAAATTTCCTGTGCCAGAAAAAATGTCGGTCAGGCGAAGGGACGTTTTTCAATGCACAGTCGTGTCTACGCATTGAAAGTAAATGATTAAAAATTACTATGTTCGATTAGTTGAGTGTTTGTTCTTTCCTATGACACCTAACACAACACTGTCAGTTGTTGTCTGGCTACCATGAAAGAAAATTAAAAATTAGCGAAATATGCGCGTCGGCAGGGACTGAGCACTGTGCGCAAGCCTGTGGCAGCAGGGAATCGTGCCGTGCGCGCCATCCTCGGCTAGATAGCATTAAACAGTTGATAATGATGATACGTATTGATTACGAAAACCGAAAAGCTGAATATTTGGTTCCAGTGACCATCAGTGTTATGCATTGTTTTCCATTCTTAATTTGTTGGGGTTTTTTTTATTACTATGTATTCAAATGTTTGTGAGAGGTTATTAGGTTTGGGGTTTTTTTTGTTGTTGTTGTTTATTATGTTTGTTTTTGAGAAGACTGCTCAGTTTCATTAGCTGCTGTGTTTTTTTTTTTTCTGCATGTCATAGTTGGAGGCACCAACGTCCAGGCATATCAGATCGCCACCTCACTTCCTCAGGGAGTTGTCATGGCAACAACTGGCAGTCCCATGTCCAGTCCACCGCACATGTCAGAAGAAGGGTCTCGGAAAAGAGAACTTCGATTACTGAAAAATAGGTAACATATTTGAAGTTTGATCTAAATCGTCTGTTTTCTTTTCTGTCATCTTATCTGTGTAATGATTAAAGAGCAAGACATTTGGTGTTTTAGTGAGTTGGTTTCTAGGGGTATGTGCCAATTTATGTGTCTGGTTCTTCACCCTAGTAGCACTGTATTATCAAGGGGTAGTCTCTTTTCCTTGTGCACTGCATAACTTGCATGTTGTATGTCACTGCTAAAGGAAAAACAAATGCTGAATACTGTCATCATTAAAACTGAAAAATGATAAATATGTTGCTGATATTTAGACCTATGAACAAATTGCCAGGGTCATTTTCAAGGAGTCACAGCTCACAGTGGCAGACATATTGTGAGCCAGATGGAAAAAAATTTGCATGCTGAACGCCTGTAATGAAACCAGTCCCATGCTGCATTTGTTTGTGTGAAAAAGTGGTTTGGCAACTTTGTATTTTGTCTAAGATATCATTCACTGCAAATTGCTTCGGTCCTGCAAAAGAGAGATAGGGGGAAAAGTTCATGTCAAAGCATGAAATGTCCTGTCAGTCCACTGTTTATCTTTGCTGGATTCTATCCTGATGATAGAATTTTTTTTTCTGTAATCTGAAATCATGCTGAAATGACAAGTGTATAAGAGGCAATATTCTGTCAGTCAGACTGTACAAGCAGAAAGGAATCAGACAATGGTATGTTTGTTCTTCAAAGTTATACAGAATTTTCACCCATTTCTTTTTATTGGTGTAATGTGAGAAGTTGTTTTTTTTCTCTTATTTTATCAAATAAAAAAAAACGAGAGACATTGCAATGGAGCACATGCTGGAACTTTTCCAGTACACTGTTGGACAGTTTAAATGGAAGAAAACTCTTGATTGATTGATTTATTAACTATATCTGCTCGATGCCCAACCTCTTGTCAAGTGCATCTGGCTCATAATATGTCTACCAGCAGAGGGTGGACATTGAATCCAGGCACAAAACAAACACATTTACCCTTTAATCTGTATATGAATAATATGAAAAGGGGCAGCACTTCAAAGCTATTTCCTGTTTGTATCATGAGCTGCTTGTTTGAACAAAATTTGAATGATTTTGTGATTTTCATGTCAGGGTGTGTGTGTGTGTGTGTGTGTGTGTGTGTGTGTGTGTGTGTGTGTGTGTGTGTGTGTGTTATGCTACAAATGACAATGAATCAATAAAGTAACAGTGGGGCATATGACATCTTTATGGACAATCGTGGCAGATGAAATTAAAACTATGAATACGAAAGGCTTATAGATGATTCTACATACATAGAGAAAACATGTTTGACAATGACACAGATAAGTCTTATCATTAGGATTTGATTACTAATCCATGTATAAAATCTGTTGGAATGAGAAGTCGTTGTGTAACTGTAAGTCATGGATGAAGTGTTAGCCTCCATTTATGAACTGTAAAACACAAAGCATGACATATTGTAAAGATATATTGCATCTTTCATGGAATAAAGCAGTCTCAATCTGAATCATCCAACTGAACAGCCAAAAAATGCTGGGCTGGAAAGGTATTCAGCCATGTGGTACGTTAGGGCAGAAAGAGGGGGAAAAAATAATGTAATTCGTTTAAACACGGCTCATTTGGAGAACTACTCGGACACCTACTTGAGGCTGCAGTATGAGCTGTAAACGTCTGCCTCAGTTGTCTGCTGATCATCAGAGCTGCATTTGAATGCTTTCTGGTCCACAGTTTCAGTGTCATCAAGACTGGATTTTAGGGCTGTGATAAGATGATGTAACATGTCTTTTTTTTCTTACATAGCTGGCAATGAGAACCTTAAAATATCTTACACACTGCCTTTATTTGTATGCTCTTTTGATCTGTCAGTGTTACAGTAAGAATTCTTTAATTTCAAAAATAAAATTGTTCAAGATAAAGTGATGAACTTTATGTGTTTTTGTCTGCCATCTTGTTCTGTTTCTTTTGAAGCATTTGTTGTTTTGGCAGTGAAATATAGAGCCTGGAAGCTGGTAATATGTAACTTACTTTTGGAACTATTTGTACAGAAGAGAATAAGTTATGTCCCTTCCCATGTCCATGAAAAACTTGGCATTCAGTATGTTGGCCACTCGCTGTCTCTCTCTCTCTCTCTCTCTCTCTCTCTCTCTCTCTGTCTCCGTTTCACTGTTTGCCTCTCTCTTTGTGTTTCAGTCTCCGCATATCACTTTTTTTCATTCTTCTCTCTCTCTCTCTCTCTCTCTCTCTCTCTCTCTCTTTTCTCTCTCTCTCTCTCTCTCTCTTATAAAAACTTTAATTTGTATTATTGATTCTCCAGTATTTCTCCATTACTGTGTGCAGTTTGAGAACAGATTAATTTGAGTTGCCAGAGCTAGAACCAAGTACACAGCTTGATACCAGTTAGTCAAAATTAGTATTATAAACAGAATTGAGGCAAATTGATGTGTAACACTGTCAAAATAATTGATTGTTGTATCAGATAATCTTGATGGTTAGAAAGTGTGTGTGTGTGTGTGTGTGTGTGTGTGTGTGTGTGTGTGTGTGTGTTACATCATCTTATCACAGCCCTTTTTTTTTTTTTTCAATTTTTTTTTTTATGGTGTTTTGAGAGAGAGAGAGAGAGAGAGAGAGAGAGATTGTTGATTTTCAGTACATTGCTTTATTGTTACAATTTCTGAATTTTTATTATGTTACTTAGAAATATTAAATGTTTCCCTGTTAATTTTCCTTTATGATTTTTATGTCATTCAGATGTTATTTGTATTATTTTCGTTACCTCATTAATTCATTAAGGTTTTTCTTTTTAAAATGTCAGTACAACACTATGTTAATCTGACAGTAAATGGTTTCAGTCAGTCAGTCAGTGTGTGTGTGTGCGCGCGCGCATTCTAATCATGTGTGTCTCATCTTTTTCCAGGGAAGCTGCGAGGGAGTGTCGGCGAAAGAAGAAGGAGTATGTGAAGTGTCTCGAAAACAGGGTAGCGGTGTTGGAGAATCAGAACAAAACTTTGATAGAAGAACTGAAAGCCTTAAAAGAGTTGTACTGTCAGAAGGAAGGATGAAAGCAGGAATTCCACTGACCTTACTTTTTGCCTACGAACCACACAGGATTCAGCGGACGGGTCCTATATCCACACCTGGCTTTTATGGTGCGGCGGTGCGGTTTAATCCACAGAACGTTTTCTTTTATCACAATGACTGAATGGCAGGCAGCTTTCAGGAAAAAAAAAAAATGGACTGGACTGGTTTTGAGACAAAGTGCCACTGTACCTTTACCTTGGTTCAGTTTTTCTACAAGTCATGGATTCAGACAGACTGGTTGAGGATTTCAGATCTGGATTAGCAGCTGTGAAGGTTTTACAGGACTGGGTTTGTGTGATTGTACTGGCCACTTTTGTTTTCTGAGTGCGCAAGCCTATTGAAAAGACGAACGTTTTGTTAAGGTGGGTAGCGTTATTTGCTGTACTTTTACAGTTCACTGATTGCTGTTGTCATGACGTGGTCCATAGTGACAGTGTCAACTTGAACAAGACTTCGAAGGATGTGTTTAATCCACAGTGTCATCAGTGTTCTGTTTTTATCCAAGCTGTCTTCTGGCTCACACTTTTAGTTTTCTATAGTTGGTTTTTCGTTCTCTGTTGTGTGTTAGTTGAATGTGTTAACTGATACATTTTGTGTATAAATGTGAGTTGTGTGAGCAAGTGAGAGGGCTTGTGTGTGTTTTAGTGCACCAGTATCACGATGGCTGAGCCTAGAGTCTGTAACACTTGGAGAAGCCTTTCAAGAATGTTGCAGTTTTAAACAAGAAGTTGATTTTGCATAGCTGTTTGTGTCATTTCGAAAGAACTGACATTTGCAAACTGACAATGTTTACATTTGGCACCTCTTCAGTACCGTGAGCTGAAACACTTTTGGAGGTCAAGACTTCAGCTTATGAGGGCAATGCAATTGCCAAAGTTAGTAACACTGAGGGCAATGCAATTGCCAAAGTTAGTAACACTGCAGGCAACTATACTAATGTGGATTAATTGTGTATTGCTTTTTGTGTGGGTTGAGTTGGTAGGACTTTGATTTTTTTCCTACAGAGAGCACAATATATTGCACCACATGACGCCTGTGTTGAACCTCCCTCTAAGTTCTGTCTTGCTATTCTCTCTGTGTTTTCTACCATTTCAGTCCGCTCTGTCTGTTCCACTCTTTCATTTCTCTCCTTACTCTCTCTTTCCACGGTCCTTATTCTTTCTGTTCCCTGCCTCTTCTTGTTTGCTTCCCCTGTTCTGTCTCGTAACTACTTTCTGTTCGTTCATTCCATGCTGTCTGTTCACTCTCCCTGTTCTCTCTGTTCAGTCTGATCTTTCAGTTCATTGTCTATGGTCACTGTCCCTTTGTTAGTTTGTATTGTTTTTCTGTTTCTTTGAGAAGAATATTCAAAAGATGAGTACTGTTTACTTGGCGTTAATATACTAATTGACTGTGATTTTGGTCCTTTTTTTTAAAATCTTTTTTTTTTCATTTTGATTTTGGTTTTAATTCAAAATAACATCATAAGAATATAAATACAGAACTGTGCATTTATATTCGTAATTGATGAAGAACTAGTGTACAAAACAGTTCCAAGACTCCAGGTTCTCAGATTGTCAGAAATCTAGAATTTTGCAACTGATCAAATAAACACGTAATTTAGTACAGATTGTAATGATGAATGTGAATTATTACTGAAGTCGTTTTGAATCTTTGGTCTCTACTTTGGGCCATGAAAGTAACAGTCAGTAGGGGGATCAGAAACCAAATGACCCTCCTCAAATTGCACAGGCTGGAGAACTTTCCTTGGATCTGAGGATTTCGGAAAAGATCACCTGATTTTTCTGAGGCAAGAAAAGCAAACATCCAAGAGAAAAAAAAAGTCTGTTGATAAGAAATAACAAAACATTTAATCACCCAGAGTCTCATACTGTACCCAGTTTTTCCAAACCAGGTTTCTATGTTTCAACATTCAACGCAGCACTGCCCGCACTTGTTATGGTGTATTGCAGCATTTCTGTGTGCATTAATCAGACTAGTTCATTGGCGGGCACATAGGTAGCTGAACGCTGTTTGGTCAGCCATTGTTTTTCCTGGTTATGCATCAAACATGGGCTTCGGCTTTTGGGAGAAAACACGATGTCTTGCGTGTCATGAAATGTAAATCAATGTGTTTGAGGAAGGCACAGTTATTAACTGTTGGGGATTTGAGCAGACTGAAAAGATTATCAAAATGAGCAATTTCAATCAGCGGTTTTCGACTTGTTTTCAGAAAGTGAACAAGCCAGAAATGGCAGGTTGTTGCATTTTTTTGCTTTGCTGTCTTTCTCTGTGTGTGTGTGTGTGTGTGTGTGTGTGTGTGTAAGTGTGTGTATGTGTGTGTTGTGTGTGTGTGTGTGTGTGTGTGTGTGTGTACTATTGATCAGTGTGTGTGTGTGCAGTTGTTGTGTTTGTTTTTGTTTTGTCTTGCTTTGTGTTTTTAGTTGTTTTGTTTTCTTATTGTTTGTTTTTGGTTTTTTGTGTGTTTTTTTCTGCTTTTTGCATAGTGAATGACCTATGATGAGAGACCATGAAGAGGTCTTAAAAATCACATATATTTTATTTTGTCCAAGGGGCTTTCACACCCGCCCCCACCACCAGGGCATTACCCCTGGACCTCATCAGGATCTAGGCATTCCCTGGACCCGGCCTTTTTCAGAGATTTTTCAAGTCAACTGTTCTCAGCCTGTTTGCAGTACAAGTTCCAATCCAGTGCTCAACAGGTTACTAGAAGTAGACCTCAGAACTTTTAAGCTGACATTATGAGAGTTGGCGGCTTCCTACGCATTTTTTTTTTCTAATTTCTCAGGAACTGGTTAGTGGATCTTGTCAAGACTTGATACAGAAGAAGGCAATAGTTGTCAGATATGTGTGTGTCTGTGTGTGTGTGTGTATGCTTTAGAGAGAAAGAGAATCATTCCCCTTTAGTCTGTTCTCGGTTTCATGAAAGGAGATTTTTTTTTTTCAATTCGTATTTTGATTCACTTTTGAAAGAAGAATCTTCATTAAAATTTTGAAGGGAATAGCAGAGACGTTGTCGTGGGTTGGTTATTTGGATGCTAAAGTATCTGTTGTATCTTTCTAAGTTTAAAGTTCTAAATGAAAAGGGATCATCAGAAGAAGAAGTAAAAGTAAAGAGTTCAGAGAATTGAAACGCCAGGAAAAGTTCAAGTCATCAACCTGTTAAGAGTAGAAAACAAAAAAAAAGTAATGTCTCCTGTCACCAGGTTTCCAGTGAACTTGTACTGCTAAAAAAAAAAAACAAAACATAAAAAGTAAACATCTCCACCTTGTGAGAAAAAAGCAAATTATTCTTTTGCCAATGTGAGAGAAAATAAACATAAAATGTAGATAATTACCTTCAACAATGTGAGAGAAGTTAGTCATAAGAAATAATAGATATTACCTTTGCCAGTGTGAGAGAAAATAGAGTGATTACTTTCAGCAACAGATCATTACTTTCACCAGTGTGAGAGAACATAGATATGAGGAGTAGATTATTACGTTCACCAGTGTGAGAGAAAATAAACATGTAAGGTACATTATTACCTTGGCCAACATGAGAGAACATATATGTAAAAAGTTGATTACTGCAATCGCCAGTTTGAGAGAACATAGATATGAAAAGTGGATTATTACCTTCGCCATCAAGAGAGAATGTCTATAGATTATTGCCTTTGTCAATGTGAATGTGAGAAAACATAATAGCAGATTATTGCCTTTACCAGTGTGAGAGAAACTGGATGTCAAAGGTAGATTGTTATCATTGCCAGAGTGAAAGAAAATAGAGATGGAAAGTAGATTAAAACCTTCGCCAATGTGAGAGAAAATAGGCATGGAAAGTAGATTGTAACCTTCGCCAGAGTGAATGAAAATAGGCATGGAAAGTAGATTGTAACCTTCGCCAGTGTGATAGAAAATAGACATGAAAAGTAGATTAAAACCTTCACCAATGTGAGAGAAAATGCACATGAAAAGTAGACTATAACCTTCGCCAATGTGAAAGAAAATAGACATGAAAAGTAGATTATAACCTTTGCCAATGTGAGAGAAAATAGACATTAAAAGTAGAAGATTGCCTTCACCACTGTGAGAGAAAACAGACGTGAAAAGTGATTATTACCTTAGCCAAGGACTTTATGTTCTCACCCACTCCGGTTGCTTCGTCTGACATGTGTCGGCAAGATAACAGAAAACTGCATAACTGATTTGAACAAAACTTGGTGGAAACATGGAATGTGGCCTGATGAAGAATTATTACATTTGGGTGCGAATCCAGCTTCATCACCAGGCAAAGGGCAGGATCTGTTTGAGCTTGAGGGAAGTCTGCACTCATTCTTGAGCGAGTATGATTTTGCCTAGTCTGATTTCTATCTCTGTATTTGTGTGTGTGTAAGTGTGTGTGTGTGTGTGTGTGTGTGTGTGTGTGTGTGTTTCTCTCTCTCAATCTCTGTATGTGTCTTTCTCTCTGCCTTGCTTTCTCTTTTTCTGTATGCATATCACTCTCTCTCTCTCTCTCTCTCTCTCTCTCTCTCTCTCTGTTGGAGTTATAGAAAGCACTGATTATGAGTAGTTATGTGTGCATGTTGTCTACCTCAGTGCCTCCTCTTACAGGTTTTGGGGTGTTTTTAATTCTATCAAGTGTTTTGCACACAAACAGACAGCTTTGGGAGCCATGTGTAATTATTTTAAACTTCAAAAACGACTGAAATGTGTATGCTTAACAAGGGCAGGAGCAGGTGACATCCTGAGATGTTAAATCCTTTCACACCAGGGATTTAGTATCAGTATGCACTGTGAGCAGTTCTCAGATGATGCAGATCCTTCAAGATTTCTGCACCTTAGTTGATTTGGACTGAAGTTTCTGAACAGACACCCATAGCATCATACTCATTTAGTTGTTCATTGAAAGTAGATTACTGGTTAGTGTCTGCGGGTTTGAAGAAAGGTAAATTATGAACTTTAAATCTGTACTTGCTTTATTTGATTATACTTATAAATGCTAAGTGAGAGGAGTCAAGACAGATGGTTGAACCTGGTGACCTGATCTGACAGTCCCATTCCATCACTTTGTTGGAAACAGGCAAGTGATTTAAAGAAAAAATTTTTTTATGCTGTTTCGTCTTCTGTTCCACCTTGATGGCACTGCACCCAAACTGCCTATTCTGACCCTTCGTCCACAACCACAACCTAGCCCTACCCATCTCAGTCCCGGTACCGGCAATCCAAAAGCATTCGTCATTGTTTAGTCATCATGAGGCAACCACCAGAAGGGACACTGCACTGCTGCCGAGACACTCCGGTGGTGTTCAATGATGCCTGTTCTGACCCAACATATAATTATGTAGAAAACCATTTACTAAGCCCCTAGTGACAGCAATAATTGCGGAGTCGCAGAGCCATTGTGAGTGGGCTTTCCCACTGGAGCCAGTGGAGGCTACACCACGTCCGTCCAACGACAGTCCCCTGAATTGGGGATGACACCAATAGAATCAAACCAAGGCCACAGATGTGGAGATGCAGTTGAAAGTGAGGTCATCATGAGAGCAGGGCATGAAGAGCCACAGAATTTGAGACTGGTTTAAAGAATGATCAGTGAGGATAAGGTTGTTGAAGAGATGCTATAGATTTCCATTCTGGTCTGAGACTGCATGACAGGGTTGTACTCTATATGTGCTTACTTCCATAATATACTCCGGCATCAACCAGGCCTGAAAGATACAGACACCTGCATTGTTGGTCAGGAAATTTGAGCAACACTCTCAGAGAAGCATCCTTTAAGTGGATGGTAATTGATTGTATGGTCCCAGTTTCCCAACTCTGAGTAGGAGCCAGTCAGCCCAGAAAAATCCTGCAAAGAAATGGGTATGTTGGAAATCAAACCCATGACCTCTCAGCCAGGAGACAGCAACACTAACCACTTTGCCATGGTGTTGGTTTCAAATCAGTCATGACAGATAATATTGTGAAGAAATGTCAAAAGGTGGGAGACTTTTCTTTTAAGTCTTTCCAGTTGAGGAGAAAAAAAAAAAAAGAATCAGGTTCAGCAGGTTGACTGACCACAGATTGCGGACACTTTGTGTGTGTGTGTGTGTGTGTGTGAGAGAGAGAGAGAGAGTTGTATGTGTGTGTGTGTAAGTATGTGTGTATGTATGAAACTGAAAACTGGAGAAAATGAGGAACATTTCATGGGATGGGTACATCCGTGCGCAGCCGTGCTTGTGATTGGAGTCTTTGTTGAAGCAAAAATTTTGCATTTTTTATCCATGGACAAATCTGTGAGAGTGCCAGAGAAGCTTATTGTGCGCTTTGTATTGCTGTTTTTCTTTCAAATCTTCAGCTCACCCATCCTCTCCCCCTCCCCCCCCACCCAGTCAGCCACTCTCCTGGCATTATTCCCAAGTTCCAGTTCTACTGCAGTCCATAGAAGGCAATCAGATTGTTTTCAAGACGCCACCAGAACAGACACTGCCACTGCTGCCATGCTTCAGTGGTGTTCAGTGGCGCCTGTCCTGACCAGCATATCAATACTTATTAACCACCTGTTGATGACACATGATTGGTTAGTTGTGGAACCAGTGTGAAAGAGTGTCCTCCAATGGAGGGCTCCACTGTGTCCATGTATCTGCAGCCCCCATGACCTTGCCAGCATTGACGACTTGGACACACTCTTCAGGGGCATGAAAGGGAAAAGGAAACTGAGACTGGGGTCACCTTGACAGTAGGGCGTGAAGGGCCACATAATTTGAGAAAGCTTAGTATTGTTTGAATTTTTTGTTCGTTTTCAGTTTTTGTTTTTAGTAGTTGTTCACTTTGTTTCTTGTTTACTGTTCACTTTGTTTATTGTTTAAAGTGAATTGAGTTTTTGAAGATGTTGTGTTGTTTTGTGTTTGATGATCTCTATTTCAGTGTGTGTTTAAATTTCTGCTAAATTTCTGGGCATGTTTGATAAAGTCCCCATAAAAACATTTCACCATGGTAATTTGATTTTGAAGTAAATGTATGGTCAAACATTCTGCAAAATATAAATCAGAAATGATATATTCTGACTGTCATGAATTAAGCATCTGAATCGTTAAAAGCCTTTGTGCATTGAAACAAAAGTTTAATAATGATTTTGATGTATATCTTAGCTTCAAAATTAATGTCTTTGTGAAGATGGTGTACACATTGAAGAAACCAAAATCACAAATTGTACAGTGTATTTTCTTCCAATTGAATAAAATTTCTACTGTTTAGTTATCCTTACGATGCAGTTTAGTTAGCAGTTCAAATGTTAAAGTGTTTGTTTGAACTGAAAATGTGACTATTTTTTAAATTCATGTGTTTCTTTGCTATGAAGGCATGAATATTTTCTTTTTTTTTTTCTTTTTTTTTTTTTATTAACCTTGATCTGATCAATGAGATATTTTGTCAAAGACTGCCCCACTCCCCCAAACCCTGTGCATTTGTGTCCAATGTA
Source organism: Conus canariensis (assembly GCA_033310375.1). NCBI lineage: Eukaryota > Metazoa > Mollusca > Gastropoda > Neogastropoda > Conidae > Conus > Conus canariensis. The sequence continues at coordinate 81,336,822 of CM065716.1, read as the reverse complement.
TTGTTTATTGAGATATATAAAAAAAAAAAAATACACTCTTACTGTCACTTGTTTGTGTTGTAAAATGAATGAATGGGACACTCAGGGAACATAACTTTTGAGACAGAAATTAAGGTTATAGGGCCTAGTTCCAGTTTATTTTTTCTAACTTCCTTTTGCTGTTTGGGAGAAGTATCAGTAACAAAACTTTCCTCATTGTCTGTCCACTGGCAGTCGGTCAGAACAAAATGGAACAGACACTTGCGCATGTGCATGCGTGCTCACATGTGCACACACACATACTCGCGCGCGCGCGCACACACACACACACACACTGATTCCCCTTGACCTTCGTTCACCTTTTCAGCACGCGAGTCCAAAAAACATTTTGTTTATGGCTTCTGTGGCGCCTTCAGAGAAGGTATGCCAGTGATTAGATGTGAGCTCAGCCGTACTCCGTGACCGTGTATATGTGATAGTAATTAACGCCATAGCATTTATGTACAACTAGGTTAGTGCGTTTGATAAAAATGAACGCTATGGCACTTTCTGTAAAACTACATTATTAACAACACAAAACTAGTATCTCTCTCTCTCTCTCTCTCTCTCTCTCTCTCCACACACACACACACACACACACACACACACACAATAAGCACACTATACGCACGTGTGCACACATGCATATATGCACACAATGTTTGTTTTTATTGTTAGCTATGATATATTGTTCATATTTTGCACACACACATAAGCGCAGACCCATGCGCATGCACATGAACAAACATACAAGGGTA